>OX418217.1:12096335-12680335 GCA_948455865.1 Conomelus anceps | reverse complement strand
ATAGGATATAGATGAATCCCGCAAGGAAATTGACACATAATGCGAGGAAACCTGAAAATAAATCTGCCCACTTCAAGCTGTGCTCTAAATAGACTGAGGAAGTATTTTTCCACCAAAAGAAAATAGAGAGAAAAGAAGTAATCCTCGAGTCAAAACAATGAGACAATGCGAATAGAAGGTTGAGCTAGACGGAGAGCGAAAATGTCAGCAGGAAAGAGGAATTTATAGGCTTCGCCAGTAATAAGGAGTAAAGTGCGGGGTGTAAAATGGAGGTGTCGACAGGAGAAGGATATTTCGAGGTCGTACACTTGTAATCCACAGGATCTAGGTGAGTCCTTCTTCGTCCTGTCAACGATATCTTATTTTTCTTCTTCTTTTGTTCGCCTTCTTCCGCTCCTGCAGTGTCTCCCAAAGTCCCAGTCAAACTACAAAGGCTGGGCACAGGCCAAAGCTACTCGAAAACAGAGCAAATACTTCGTGCTTTTGATGTCTCTTTCTTCTCTCCACTTCGCTTTGAAAATCTCTCCTCGCTCTGTCGGCTCTGAATTGACTTTTCTCGACGCTTTTCTCCTCCATTCGTCTTCTTGTCAAAAAGCGAAACCAGAAAATAATTTGCGAATCGTGAAGAATTTTCACCCTTTTCTCACCGACAGCAATTTTCTATTCTTTGATAATGTACAGTACTCGAGGAATAGGATGAGCTATGACCTTGAGATGCGCAGTGGCAAAAGCGCGTATGACAGCGGTGGGGGAAGCTCCGGGCTCACTCACTCGCCAGCAGTCTCTCTGTTTCTCTCTGTCTCTCCGTAGGCAGTTGATTCTGGTTTCGAGCAACTCACAGCTCAACCTATACCTCCCGTACTGTACAGAAGTCGGCAGCTTGGTACTGTAATATGTGAAGACAATATTGAGATTGATGGCTTTGTGGATATTATATCTCCTCAAGAGAAACTGAATAATCCATCTATTTATTGAGTAATATTCATGAAATCATATTTCACCAATACATAAAATAATAATACTGCTTAGAAATGGAGAAATAGCGAAATAATAATGTTCAGAAATGAAAATATATCGGAAAACTGTACTAAATGATTCTACTTTACAGTAGAATTCGTCATAAGTGATTTTACTCATTAACACAATCAATTGATTCAATCACATAGTAACCTACCACAAATAAAACTCACTTGCATTTGGACTTCCATTTGAAAAATTTGTGTAACTGGTGCGCAAAGTAGCTCTTTGCTGCATGAGAGAAATGCATTAATCACGAGCTGTAGGCGAGTGCGGGATAGTTTCTTGAGTGCAGCAAAGATACTTTCAGCATGAGTTACACATAACATTTATCCTACAGATGGCACACCTTGAGTGCGACAAAGTGAAATGAGTGCAGCAAAGTCAGCTGGAGTGCGGCGAAGTAAAATAGTGCAGGAATCAGCTGTTTTGTGTACTATAGAGAGTACATAAATAGCCGCTTTGTTAGATAACTGAAGAAAAACTACAGTTACCCAACAAATCAGCTATTTATGCACTCATTATAGTACGTAAAACAGCTGATTCTGCACTACTTTACTTTGCCGCACTCCAGCTGACTTTGTCGCACGCCAGATATTGGGGAATTGATAGCAGAGTGCCGTAGCAGGTATCTGTTCAATCACAGATAAGCTACGAAACTCCTAGGCGCTCTTTGTAAGGGTGACCGATTGGATTGGCCAGCAAAAAAACTCTGTTCTCTGCTGTAAAATCACTTCCTGGTTGCTCGGAACCCACCTAAAACGGTAGGTCCAACAAATCAATCACCATCATCCAATTGATTACCCACGCACAGGTCTCAGACCTATGTGGGCTTCATCCTCCGAAAAAAAATGTGTGCCAACTGTTGGAAAAATTTTACGTTTGACTAGTTCTGAAAGTATCTTTGCTGCGCTTGAAAAACTATTCCATACTCGCCTTCAGATCGTGCGTAATGAATTTCTCTGGTGCAGCACAGAGCTACTTTGTGCACTAGTTACACAAACAACTATTGTATCTCAATAAAAATGCAAAATTCAATTCTTCTGATAAAAATATGGTAACGGAAATTTATCTGCAAAACAACTAGACTTTGAGTTGAGCCATTTCAAGCACTGTTTATCAAACGAGAGAAACTGGAAATTTAATTTATGGCAAACAATATCAATGAAAAAAAATTTTATTTTTTATTTTTGTGAAACATCAGTAAACTCTAATCATGTGCAAAATGCCGTGAAGGGAAGCGGAAAAAACCAGTGACCTATTGTGTATACATAAAAAATAAAAACTATATGAACAATGAACAGCCAGGGATCTGTTGCATGAAAATTTGCAAACAACAATTACAATCTACAAGTTGTAGACTACAAGTAAACAATCTTAGAAGATTCTACAGTAACTACAAATACCAGTAGTGATAAAACGATTTCATAAATTATTATGAACAAGCCCCTGGACTTAGCTGAATATGTGTAATCTGATATTACATTACTTAATTTGTGAAGTAATTAGTTTGAAAAGCAACATTACAGTGGGATACATAACTTCAAAGTGCTTCAAAGCTTGCCAAGAATTCGAGGATAAGATAGGTAGATCAAGTGCGCTCATTTGGTAACCGACTTCACATTACAAAAGACAACTGCAGAGCACTTGCTTTGTAATTGAAGATGACAGAATTGGATGACAACTTCATGGTTATAAGCACTTTAATGCCCGACATTCGAAAAAGACCTATCCAATTACGCTGTGGTGATGTCTTTGAATTCAACAGAAACATTCAAAATACTTGAAGTATAACCAGTATATACATGTACTAGGCACTAAAAATATATATTACATCCTAGAAGCAAACAATACTAGAGACATTCTTGTGAAACTTTCAACAAAATTCTAGTCAAAACTTGGGAAGAGAGCAGTTTTGGACGTTGTTACATCTTTTTTTCGGAGGATGAAGTCCACATAGGTCTGAGACCTGTGCGTGGGTAATGAATTGGATGATAGTGATTGATGAGCTGGAGCTACAGTTTTAGGTGGGTTCCGAACCACCGGGAAGTGATTTTACAGCAGAGACCAGTGTCTTTTTTGCTGGCCAATCTAATCGGTCACCGTTACAAACAGGTCCTACGAGAAGGCAGCTTATCTCTATCTGATTGAACAGATACCTGCTACGCCTCGCGGCTATCACTTCCCTTTATGATTGTCTGTCATGAACAAATAATTTATTATAAAATATAAAAATCATTGTGTCCAACTTTTTGGCAAATCGGCCACAATGCCAATTTATAACTCAGTCCACTCAAGGTTATTTAGGTTATCAAGCAAATATTTATTGGACATATCAATTAATTTCAATTATTCTATTGAATGGTGTTTCAGAGTAATGTATTGTGGAAGAGCGTCTAGGCCCAAAATTATTGTGGGCGAAGAGCAACCTCTAGTAGGACTCAACGTGTTTAGGACATCCTATAGATTTTTCATTTGATTTGAAAGTCTAGTCTTATTAGTTGTATATAAGGAGAGAAACAAATTATTACGATTGTAGCAGTTTGTACAAGTAGTCGTATAGTTTGTACAATTTATTTTTATCCTACCGACCTACGCAAATTGAAACGCAGGGTGACCTTTTCTTGAAATACTGTGATGAAAAACTAGCGGCGCATCACAAAATTCGAGCAAATAAAAGCGAGGATGAAGTCCAATACATTTCATTGAGTTTTACAAAAACACCCTGCGTCACGCCACCTAGCCTGCGCTTTTATTTGCACCAGGACTGGTAAAACTACAGCACTGCTGTCTCGCGGTAAACACTGAAACGAAGCTTCTCTGTCAACCGGTCGGCCATTACCCTTGGAGCTCGGCGCAAGGCCTGCTATACTACTGTAGTCTATAGTGAGGCCTTGGTAGTCCCGTTTGACTGACCTTGACATACTGACCCACGGCTGCCGGCCTCTAGTAGTGTTGTCTAAAAGTGTTTTAGTTCGTATAGTCTGTATGACTGGTTGCCTATTCCTTCCATTTCAGGGAAGATTATCACTCTGGTGACTATTGTAACGATGTAGTGTGTATGTATAATATAGTGTGTATGTATAAAATACTATGTGTATTGAAATTTGTTAGCCTATACTGTTCTATGCTGTTTGTGAAAACTCAATATCAGGTTAAAATGAATTTGTAACTCGATAATACATAGTCATGTACTACTACATAAAATATGTAACCACACTTCACTTAAAGACAGTAAATTTCATCAAAAATTATTTCTATATAAAGAATAATTTTTGTTGATTATTGTGAACAAAATAATACCTCAAGAATGTGATCATAAAAACAAACAACTTTAGGGAAGTGATGCCGAGTGCCGTAGAAGGTATCTGTTCAATGAGAGATAAGCTACGAAACTCCTGGGCCATCTTTGTAAGGGTGACCGATTGGATGGGCCAGCAAAAAAAACTCTGTTCTCTGGTGTAAAATTATTTCCCGGTGGTTCGGAACCCACCTAAAACTGTAAACAACTCATCAATCACCATCATCCAATTCATTACCCACGTACAGGTCTCAAATTAAGATAACGGAACACGCCAATGTGTTTTTAAAAAGCATTTATTAGAACAAAATCGGTCTACTGACCAGCATAGTAACAGTACGTGAACAAGAATGACGACTGAACTAATTTTACAAGATGTTTTATAATCTAAGGAATGCTTACTATGCTATTGTACTAATCTATTGTTCCATATCTATATAGCTCCTCCCTCCTCAAGATGAAGGTGTCCTCACCTTCATGTAGGTATAGGTAGTTGAGGGGTGAGATGAATTCCTGCTGTATCCCATCTTACTTGTAATTTATCCAAAACATGTTTATTATTTTCTTTTTGCTCTAAGTAAAAATTAAGTTTTGTTTTTATATAATGAAATACAATAATACAAATAATAATTATCAAACTTATGACTAATACAAACATAATATAATCTGAAAATGATCTACTAATTGGATAGTCTTCAATTAATCTTAACGGTTCTAATTCAGTGTTTGCTCTATGAATCTCATCAAAAGTTAGATTAGTAATAATTTTATTAACATGTGTTGGTATTTCTGTTGGAAATATAACATTACTTTCCCAAAATGAATATGGTTTGCTATAATTGAAAATTTTTTCAGTTTTGTCAAGAGTAATCAATTGTGTTGATTTTGGATAAATGGTAATATTCCTGATTTCTTTAACTACAATGATTTCACTTACATTAAACATTAAATATTGATTAATAATTGGAATATATTTAACAAAAGGCTTATAATCATTTATAACTAAAGTTCTACAACTACTCAGTTTCTTATCAGCTATAACTTCTCTTATACATTTATCTAAAATTTTTGTCGCATTCTTACAATAATATTTATTATTTAATAGTGTGCAATCGCCTGTTAATAATTCTTTTCCTCGAATTACGAGAGAAGGATGCACGTGAATAGTTACAATTTCGTCATTTGTATTAACTGGGTACGACAGCATAAAAATTGTTTCATACATAGGAGATTCAATAGGCAATTGTATGAAATAAGAGATGAATTCATTATGAATAGAACAATGTACATTTCCTAATTCCCATAGTATTTCTGGCTCATCAGAAATTAAGCTAACTCTAATAGATTTCATTACACGAGACAATTCTTCAAAAGTTAGTATGCTAGAGTGAATTATGTTTAATTTACAAAATTCCAAACTTGTTTCAATATCATCTATCTTATTATGAATGAGCGTAATTGTGTTGAATAAAATATGGTGCTGTTCATTTAGCTCAACTGAATCAAATTTATTGCTTACTGAGTTGAAATAGTTATTGAGTTTCTCATTGTTTGAATGGATTACATCAATGCCTTTGTTAAATCGACTGATCAAATTTTTATTAATTGACAATTGATTCTTGATATCATGTTCTAAATTGAATTCATTTGAGTGAACTTTTTGCAAAATTTCATCATATCTTGCTTTATCGTCAGCATCCATATTACCAGTCAACCAAGAGATAGCAGAGCCTAACCCATTAATAAGACCTCGTTTTATTCTATACTTATTAAGTAAAATATGATCAAATTTCAGCTTTACATGTTCTAAATGCAATTTAAGTAACCTAGTTTTGTTTTTGTCCTTTTCTTTCGTATTCAGTAGATTCACTGAGTGTTCAAGTTTCATCAACTCACTATGTAAGGATGTTGTGTTGATGTGGTGTACATACGTGTAGGTTCCATTGATAATGAAGGCATCTTGAATCCTAATCGGGATTATTCCTGGTGTTTTACTCAAGTCGGTCGTTCTGAAGGCCTTTGCTGGTGCTAGGTTGTGGATTATCGTTAGAATGATGAGTAGCATCTTGTCCTGAAACAGATTCCTTATTTTTAACTACTTTTCGTGGTCTTTTGACGCGATTTGGATGAACTTTAAAGGGGCGTTTTTGAATTGCTTTCAGATTCATTGCTCGATTTGTATCTTGATTGTAGTTTACTTTGAAGAATTTCGGTTTATTTTTCTTGTTAAATGTCGTCTTTATGTAGGCGTTTTCAGGGATTTCAATATCTTTTTCGCGATTTTTATTTAGTCGTTCAGTTCTGCTCTCTTTTTCAGCTTCTAATTTACTTTTTATAAATTTGTGGACTGTTTTGAGTCGATCTAAGTACTCGTTCGCTCTTTCTTCAGTTACTAATGTATTTGTCAAATCGTTCATGTATGGATTTTTCGATACACCATATGTGATTTCCATTGGAGTTAATTTAAGATTAGAGTTGAGTGTGTTGTTGAAGGCGATTAAAGCTAATTTCATGTTTTCTTCTGTTTTTCGGTTTTTGTTCTCCAGTTGAAGGGCGTTAAGGATTTCTATGAGTGTGGAGTGCGCTCGTTCGAGTAAGCCTTGTGAGTCAGGGTGACCAGGTGTTACATAGTAAGGTTCGATTCCATATAGTTTGAAAAATTCTCGCAAACTAACATTGTCAAATTCTCTGCCATTGTCCATTTGAATTATTTGTGGCGTAGGAAAAGATGAGAGATAGTCAAAAATGTGATTCTGAATTTCCAATTGATTTAAACTTCCTAGTGGATAAGCCAACAGTCTTTTCGAGAAGCAATCAATAACTGTTAAAAATTTTATTTTATTGAATTGAAAAGTATCAATTTGTAGTTTTTCGAAAGGTTTTTGTGGCGTAGGGGCGATCCTATATTCCACTTGAATTGGGTTCCTATCATATTTCACTTTCAAACATATCTGACATTTATTGATGTAGTCTGTAATATCTCGAAGCATTGATGGCCAATAGTAGGTTTTCCGAATGTGATTATAACTTTCATTTATTCCTCGGTGACAAGTTTTACCACAATGGTAGTTAGCAACAATTTCTTTCTGTTCATCTTGGTCTGTAACGTCAAGGTTGATTTTCTTATAGCACTTTAGTTTTATTGATTTGAAGGAATCCTTGATTACATTCAAAAAGCTATGGAGTATCATTTCATAATCTAATTCTAATGATCCTCTCTTAGAACAAAATATTCCATAGGTCGTATTTGGAATTAGATATTCGAGACATTTATTGTTTATTTCTTCTATATCGAACGGATCCAATATATAAAAGGTCAATCTGGTTTTTCCGAAAAATTTCTGTATTTTGGGCGGTTGGTTACCACGTTCTAAAATTAATTGATTGTGTTCTATATTCATGATTTTATCTTCTTCCATTATTGCAACTTGGCTGTTTGAACTATCTTGTGAATGAATTGTTACATTGATACTAGCTACTTCATCATTATTTTCATGATTTTCATTATTCTCATTATTTCCTGTTCCATATTCTTGAAGAAATTCGTCTAGAACGTCTTGAGCAAGATCTGGTGGTGAGTCTACCATGTTGATTGGCTGCTGTGGAATCCTGGAAAGCGCATCTGCTACATAGTTTGTTTTTCCTTGCACATATTTTATTTCAAAATCAAATTCTTCTAAGTAGAGTTTCCAACGTATTAGCTTTGAATTCGGTTCTTTAATATTATGTAGCCACTGTAAGGGTTTGTGATCAGTCTGTATTAAGAATTTTCTTCCATAAAGGTACGGGCGGAAATGTTTACATGACCAAACTATTGCTAGTAATTCTTTCTCAATAGTTGATAAGTTGACTTCATGTTTGTTAAGTGTTCGGGAGGCATACGCTATGGGTAAATCCTTTCCATCAAACACTTGTGAGAGTACTGCTCCCATCGCAAAATTACTGGCATCAGATGTTAGTATAAACTGGCGTGAGAAATCTGGTAATTGTAAGATTGGTCCGTTTTGCAACATAAGTTTAAGTTTTTCAAAAGCTTCTTTAAATTCACGATTATTTGGGTTGAATGTTTTATCTTTGCTGAGGGCTACTGTAAGAGGTTTTGCGATTTTAGCATAATCTCGAATCATTTTTCTGTAGTATCCAGTGAGTCCTAAAAATTGTTTAACTTCTTTTACTGTTTGTGGCAGTGGAAAATTTTTGACTGCTTCTATTTTTGCAGGGTTTGGTTGTATGCCTTTTTCTGAAATAATGTGTCCTAAGTATAGTAGTTCTCTTTTGAAAAATTCTGTTTTATTAAGTTGGATTTTTAAGTTATGTTCTCTCAATTTTTCAAAAACAGATTTTAGATGCTTGAGGTGCTCTGTCAGGTTATCCGAAAATACAATTATGTCATCCATATACACTAAAACATTTGGCATCTTAGCAAAAATCATATCCATACATTTTTGAAAATGATTTGGGCTGTTTTTCAATCCAAAAGGTAAACGAAGAAATTCATAATGACCATTTTCAGTGGAGAATGCTGTTTTTGGAACAGAGTCTGGGTGTAGTTCAATCTGGTGAAATCCGGATTCTAAGTCTATTGCTGAGAAATAAGTTGCACGTCCTATCTTTCCAAATAAGTCTTCAATGTTTGGTAAGGGATATTTTTCATCAATCGTCTTCGAATTTAATTTCCTGTAATCCAGTACCATTCGTATCTTTCGCTGGCCTGAGGCATCTGGTTTTTTTGGCACTACCCAGATTGGGGAGTTGTAAGGAGAGTTCGAATTTTGAATAATTTTGTTCTTCAATAATTTTTCTATTTCTAATTGAATATCTTCCCGAAATGCTTGAGGATATCTATAGTTCTTAGTATATACTGGAGTGTCATCTTTTGTGACTATTCTATGCTTCAGCAGGTTAGTGCTACAGGATGTATCATTTTCTTGTTTTATGAGTTCTGGAAACTGTTTCACTAAATTTATGATATTCGACCGTTCTTCTTCATTCATATGATCAGTGCGTATAAGACTTGGAATTTCATCTAAAAGCTTTGAACGTTTTGACTGACAGGTTTTATTAATATTTTTACAATCACTAATGGTATCCACTTGTTCTATTTCCATAGGTTCAGGACTAATGGTCATGAGTTCCTCGGCGAAAACTAAGCATAAACATTCGTTTTTTTCAATAGTTACTAGTCCTTCTTCAATTCTATATTTATCGTTATTTACTGCTTTGACTAATCCTTCCTTCAATTTTGAAGATGACTTCACTGGGACCGAGATCACATTGAAGCCTGGTTGAAGAGTAATGCTCTTATTATCTAAGGAGAATAGCAATTCTTTAAATCCATTCTCGTATTTTAAAACGTTTTCACTAAAATCTACATTTGCTTTTATTGCACTTAGTGTTTCATGGCCGAGAAGTATGTCATATTTTGGTGAGAATTCAAATAGATACATTTTTATTTTGTATGGCTTCGAAAAGATGTCTTCTGATTCGAAAAAAATATACTCTTGTCCTTTGCTTTCTCCATTTGGAGTTTTGACAATAAAATCTTCTCTGTACCTAGTAAAATCTGGTGAGACTAAGGACGGATTAACGTAGTTTTTGAGTGAGCCTGTGTCTACTAGCCATTTGCGATTTTTCTTATCACAAAAATACGGGAGAGATTTGTTTAGAATTTTCAAATCGAATTGTTTGGGGGGTCCTCCGCATAGCTGGGGCCTGACTCTAAAAAATGATCGGTTAGCTTATTGGTTGAGTCAGTCAGAGAGTTGATTTGAGATTGCATATTAAGTATTTGCTCTTGTGTGGAATCATTTTGTTGTGTTTCTTCCAGATAATTTACTTCATATGGTGATCTGTAATTCCTCATTTTCTGTACAGGGTCTGTCCTTTGTGTACGCATTGATACAGTATTGGATGAGTTCCATTGTGCTTTGTTATTATTTAGTGGTTGTTGTTGAAAGTTTTGTTGTGGAAAATTTTGTCGTGAAAAATTTTGTTGTGAAAAATTCTGTTGTGGAAAATTTTGTTGTTGAAAATTCTGTTGCGGAAAGCTTTGTTGAAAATTTTGACGTTGAAAGTTTGGTTGATAGAATTGTTGATTTTGTTGAGATCTAGGTTGTGAAAATTGTTGTCTACCATGAAAATTTCTTGAAAAATTCTGGAAAGGTTTTCCTTGGGTCCATTGTTTCTGATTGTTTCGTTCGAAATTTGGAATTCTAAAAGAATTGGTTGCCTGTGTAAATCCACTATCGTGTCTGTTCATTGTATCAATAGTGGTGTTGAAGCGCAATTGTTGTAATATAATACTACAGTCATTAATCAATTTACTTCTAGCATCATCCAAGTTTTGTACTTGCAATACTTGTAGATGAGATCCTAGAGTTGGGTGTACACCATGAACAAAAGTATTAACTAGAGTTGCGTTAAGCTGTTGAGTTAAATTTTCTAATAAAGTTCCGGATACACCATCCAACTTATATCTGGTTAATACATGCGTGCGTTTTTCATCTAATCTATTCAAAAATTCAATTGGATGTTCTTTATAGTATGTGTTTCGTATTTAGTGTAGTTTAAGTTAGTTTATGTTTTATCTCTGCTCAACATGTGTAGCTGTTACTTGACTTTCTATAGTGTTGCCATGGCAACCAGTTTTATTGGCCACTGCGCATGCTAAAGTTGTAATGGCAGCTTGAATGGTAATTCCCAATTGCATTCTTGTTGAAACCGCATCGCTATGAACAAATCGTCGTTCTAACCTCAAGTAATAGAATTCGTTACAACCGCAATAATTACTTATTAATTTATTATTTTGTAAAACCTCAATATTCGGTTTATTGAAGCCTCATTTGCTTATAACCGCAACTAGCACTTTATTTTTCTTGTTCTTTAATTCAAAACCTCCAGTATTTTATATCGGCCGTGAAATTAGTTCCATCCTATTTATTCTAAAATAATTCTTCACTCATCCTCACCGACCTCACTCCTCAGTGCACAAAAATACCTCGAGTGCTACGCATTATCATCAGTGACTCATCTCATCAACGTGTGCACACGCATCGGCGTCTACAGAAACGACTTCTCATATGGTGATAGGAACATTAATAAGGTATTACTCAACTATTCCTTTTTATTTTATTACAACCTCATTTCCTACCCCTCTTACCGCAGGTCCTCCATTTATATCCTATGTTTTACAGCCTCATTTGAAAATTCTATATTCTACACCTCATTGCTCAATCCCCAACATTTTGGTCATCCGGGCCCCGGATCGGATCATTTTTTATTTTCATTCTATGGAAATACATATTCATTGCTCATTAAATAAAGCTATCATTTTTGGTGCAAGTACAAGTTATACGGTATTACAAGTTACAAAGCACATTGTTCAAACGAGTTCACTATCAATGCCTTGCAAGTTAAAATTTGTCTATTGTGCTCAAAAGTCGTAAACAACTCATTGTTTTGTTTCATCGTGATTATAACGGAGCTCTGTAGTATTCAGGCTGACATTATAGCTGAGCATTGCGTCGTCAAGGTCAACTTTGTTTACATTGAACTTGAAAATAACCTACTATTCATTCACTAATAGCTTATGCTATCAAATGAGAATAACTGCTTATGGCTTGTGGTATATTTCTAATTGAAATAAATACTTATTGTTATTCCGTGAACTTGACTGATAATTGTATTCAATTGTGTAAAATTACATTGCTTATTTCAAAATTGAAATATTATTTGATTTATTCATATCATACTTCGAATGTTCAATAAGTATAATATCTTGCATTCAATTCGTAACTTGAGTGAATTCAATTCAGATAATTGTTTAATTCAATTGAATTCTCAGAATATTCATGCTTATTGATAAACGCATTACTTGTTTTATATTTCGAATATTATTAGATTTCTTTTGTGAATGCTTGCCACTTATCACTCAATTTGTAATCGTAATTACCTCAATTACTACCACGGCAGTGTGTCGAGTCATTTTATCGGCTTATTATCACTATTATTAGTGCAATCTCATTTAGTTATTGTACCCCAGGTTATTATATTGTCAACTTCAATACTTGTGATAATTTATTACTGTTATCAAGTAGGTAACTTAGTTAGTTATAATGGCTAAATCGTTAGCAGTGATCACCGCTAAGAAGAATAATGCTTTTGAACAAATTCAAATCTTATTTGATATGTCAAAAAAGATCTCTGATAAGGAAATTTATCAGAAATTACTCGCTCGTTCAAAATCTCTGAACAAATTAAGATCAGACTTATCAGACTCACTGGATTGTTATCATGAATTACAGTTAGAAGAAGACAAAGAATTCAAACCAAATTATGCACCTCTTAATAGTGCTGATGAAATGATTGACTCTATTAATCTCACGTTACACAACTTAGAAACGAAATTGAATCAGTCTAAAGTAAAAAATGAACAGCCAGTTCGCTTACCTAAGCTTGACTTGAAACAATTTTCTGGAAACCCTCTCGATTGGACCTCATTTATTAATTTATACAATTCAAGCATTCATTCAAATACTACATTATCAGGTGTAGTCAAACTTCAATACCTGTTGAGCTCAGTCTCAGGAGAACCTCTTGATTTAATTAAATCATTACCACTAACTGAGAGTAATTATCAGATTGCCTATGACTTGCTTCATGAACGCTATAATTCACCTCGCCGATTGATAACATTGCATCTCAATAAAATTCTCGATTTACCCAATATCACTCATCAACCGGCTCAAATGCGGAAATTTTTGAACTCCTACAATGAGAATACACAAGCTTTGAAGGGATTAAAAATTGATATAACCGCTGATAATCCTTTACTGTGTGCTATGATGATGCGAAAAATGGATAATAACCTCCGAAAAAAGTTTGAACATTTTCGTTCTTTGAACAAATCTAGCGAATCTGTACTTACTGAAGCAAAAGAAATAATTACCTTTTTAACTCAGGAGTGCAATGAAATTGAAAATTCAAATCTTCACTCTTCTTCTACCACAAAAACCGCTTCAATGTCTACTTCAGTATCTGAAAATAAATTCTTTCCTAAAATAAATAGGAGCTTTTCTACAAACAAGGTAGCATTGATGACTACTTATAATGATGAAATCAAAAGTGACACAAAACCTTATGACTGTTTTGTTTGTCATAACAATGAACATAAGATTTATTTATGTCCTGTGTTCAAAAACAATGCACCCAAAGCACGTTTTCAAATTGTCAAAGAAAATAAAAGATGCATTTCTTGTTTAGGAAATCATACTCTTGACAAGTGTAAATCGAAATCAAACTGTTTCACATGTCATAAAAGGCACCATACTTTGTTGCACTTTGAAAATAACCACTCAACTGCCAATATGACACCTCTCCAACCCAGCAGCCGTGCAGTTTCTGTGGGTCAACCTCAAGTCAACATGACACCTCCTTCAGTAGTACTGACCACTACTGAGAATAATCAACCCTCTCATCGTTCATCAATGTCTACAGTGCTATTGGGAACGCTACTCGTTAAAATTACCTCTCCTCATGGAAAAGGTTATGTTTTCCGCGCCCTCGCAGATTCTGGTAGTCAGTCATGTTTCATCAATGAACATGCTGCACAAGTATTAAGTGCATCTCGCACTAAGAGCAACCACAGTGTTGTTGGATTTTCTCAAGCCCCCATACGTTCTAAGGGCCTCACCTCTCTTTCTATTGAAACTCTGAGTGGAAAAGTGATTTCACTTAATCAAGAGTTCTTGATTATTGATAAAATTTGTGTTGATATACCTCGTATGGAAATTGATCCAGAGGTATTGGAAAAGGTTCGACCATATATTCTGGCTGACCCTACATTTAATCTAGCTGGAGGCATCGACATTCTTCTTGGTGGCTCTGTTTTTCCTCTTCTGCTCAACCAGATTGTTCATCATCTTGGTCCTGGCCTGCCGAGTTTAATTGGGACTCATCTTGGTTTTATGGTCATGGGTGAGACTCCATGCAAGCCTAAAGCTGATTCTTCCATCACTCTGCAAGCATCAGCCACCCTCTTGGCTATCAACAATTTGGATTTGCATAACTCTCTCCAACGCTTTTGGGAACAAGAAGAGCCTCCAATGGCATCTGAAAAATCTGAAGAAGAAAAATTGTGTGATGAACATTTCCTCTCAACCTATTCACGTGATGAATCTGGACGATTTTGTGTCAGACTGCCATTCAAGGCTAACCATCCCACTTTGGGTCAGTCTAAAGCCAATGCTGAACAAAGATTAAATTCTATAGAAAGGAAATTCAAGGCGCAACCTCATTTTCAGTCTTTGTATACTGATTTCATGTCAGAATATTTGACATTAGGTCATATGGAACTGAATAGCACCACTGATCTATCTACTCCTCATTATTTTCTACCACATCATGGTGTCCTCAAAGAAGCTAGCAGCACTACTCGTCTACGCACTGTATTCGATGCTAGTGCAAAAACCTCAACTGGTATTTCCTTGAACCAGATTCTCCTCACTGGAAGGAAAATGCAGAACAATATTTGTGATTTGTTGCTGGTATTCCGCTTGCACAAGATTGTCTTTTCTTGTGATATACGTCAAATGTATAGGCAAATCAAGGTTCACCCTGATGACCAGTGCTATCAATTGATTTTATGGCGTACTGATGCTACTCAGCCTGCATCTGTCTTCAAATTGACCACAGTAACATATGGCATGAGCTGTTCTCCATATCTTGCTATAAGAACTCTTCATCAACTTGCCACTGAAGAAGGCAATTCCTACCCAGAAGCAGCTGAACTTCTGCGTTCTCAAACCTTTGTTGATGATGTCATTGCTGGTGCCAACTCCGAAGAAGAGGCTTTAAGACTGCAACAACAACTTATCTCTCTACTCAAATGTGGTGAATTTGAATTACGTAAATGGACTTCAAATTCTAATGCACTTCTTTCCAGCTTTCCTGATGGTCACCTTGAGAAACCGGTATTTCTTCAGGATGATCAACAACCTCATTTCAAAATCCTTGGTATCCAATGGTCAGCAGCAAATGATTGTTTTGCCTACAACTTCAATCTACCTCATGATGCTACCACTAAGCGTAAAGTACTAAGTGTGATAGCCAAGATCTATGACCCTTGTGGATTCCTCTCACCAGTGGTTCTGTGGGCTAAATGCTTCATGCAACTTCTTTGGACAAAGGGCCTAAATTGGGACCAACCTCTACCTCCTGAACTGCTTGCAATGTGGCAAAGCTTTGTTGACACATCAGCCACACTTCAAGATATCTCCATACCACGAGCTCTACAGTTCTTGCACTCAAGCCTCATTGAACTTCATGGTTTTGCAGATGCTTCTGAACGTGGATTTGCCGCAGTGATATATCTCAGGACATCACAAACTGATACTTCCCCCACTGTCCAGTTACTCATCTCCAAAACCAGAGTGGCCCCTTTGAAAAAACTCACTCTACCACGTCTAGAACTGTGTGCTGCTCACTTGCTTGCTCAACTGACCTCATATGTGATCTCAACCTTTCACAAAAAACTGGAGTTTTCTTCTATCACATTATGGTGTGACTCTACTGTGGCCTTGACTTGGTTACAGACTCCTCCGCATCGTCTTAAAACTTTTATAGCAAACCGGGTTGCTCAAACCCAAGAATTGGTACCAACTGATAGCTGGAGACACATTTCTGGTGAACAAAACCCTGCAGACTGTGCTTCACGTGGTATACTTCCAGCTGAACTACCCGCTCACAACTTGTGGTGGACAGGTCCATCCTGGCTACAGAAGCCTTCCAACCTCTGGCCTACATCTGCATTCACTCCAGTGGAACTTGCTGATACTGATGAGAGCAAACCTCTGTCACCCATCACTCTCGTTGCTACTGCACCTCTTGAATGGGATCTCCTACAAAAATTTTCTCACTTCAGTAAACTTCAGCATGTTATGGCCTACATCCTCCGCTTTGTCTTCAATACTCGACACCCACCAAAGAAGATTGGCCCTCTCTCCACCCGAGAATTGGCTACTGCCAAATGTATAATCTTCAAACAAGTTCAAGACTCAGCCTTTCGAGAAGACATTGCCAAGCTGAAAATTGACAAAACCTCCACTGTATCAAACTCACTTTGCCGCCTCTCTCCGTATCTTGATGATGACGGTCTCCTGCGAGTTGGAGGACGTCTCAAGCATTGTCATATACCTCAAGATGTTCAACATCCTATCATCCTTCCAAAGCAACATCATGTGGTCAACCTCATGATTGACTCCTACCACCGACAATATTTGCATTCTGGAGCTCAACTAACACAATCTCTTCTTTCACAACATGTTTGGATACTCTCTGCACGTAGTATCATCCGCTCTCGAATTTTTAAGTGCAATGTTTGCTTTCGACACAAACCTCGCCACAACATTCCACCCATGGGGCATCTACCTCAGGCTCGTGTGACACCTTCTCGCCCTTTCCTCAATACTGGGATTGATTATGCTGGCCCATTCAATATCAAGGTGCACAACCTCAGATCCACATCACTCACAAAGGCCTACATATGTGCTTTCGTATGCATGGTCACCAAAGCAATCCACATTGAAGTGGTAACAGACTTGTCTTCTGAGGCCTTCATTGCTGCCTTGAAAAGATTTGTTTCTCGCCGTGGTCTCTGTAAAAACCTCTACTCTGACTGTGGGACTAATTTTGTTGGTGCTCACAATACCTTCCAAGCACTTTCCAAGTCAAAGCAACTCCTACTCTCTGAATTTGCTGCTACACAAGGCATTACTTTCCACTTCAACCCACCTGCAGCTCCACATCAGGGTGGCCTTTGGGAAGCAGCAATCAAGAGCATCAAGCACCATCTCCGACGTGTCATTGGAGAACACACATTAACACTTGTTGAATTCACAACACTGGTCACTCAAATAGAGGCAATATTGAATTCAAGACCTCTCACACCTCTATCAAACGATCCTAATGATGTCTCAGCACTTACACCAGGTCACTTCTTGATTGGATCTCCTTTGGTGGCAGTTCCTGAAGAAGACATACAAAATGTCAACCTCAATCGCCTCAAACATTGGAAATTGATTGAAGCATTCCACCAGCACATTTGGAAGAGATGGCATTTGGAATATATCCATACCCTTCAACAGAAAGCCAAATGGAATAAGGCTGTTGATAATCTCCACATTGGTGACCTTGTCTTGGTCCATCAACCAACTCCACCACTTACCTGGCCATTAGCACGCATTACTGGTGTCTCTCCAGGACAAGATGGAATTGTTCGTGTGGTGCATTTGAAGACTCGCCAAGGAACCTTGACACGTCCATCCCACAAGGTGTTTCCGCTACCCACAAACTCCAAATAATTTATAGCCCAGCTTGGCACCCTTGTAATTAGTGTTATGAACTTTATTCACTAGTTGTGAACTTTATTATTTTTTTTTATCATTCTTGTTGAATCCAGGTGGATTCAAGGCCCCCGCTATGTTTCGTATTTAGTGTAGTTTAAGTTAGTTTATGTTTTATCTCTGCTCAACATGTGTAGCTGTTACTTGACTTTCTATAGTGTTGCCATGGCAACCAGTTTTATTGGCCACTGCGCATGCTAAAGTTGTAATGGCAGCTTGAATGGTAATTCCCAATTGCATTCTTGTTGAAACCGCATCGCTATGAACAAATCGTCGTTCTAACCTCAAGTAATAGAATTCGTTACAACCGCAATAATTACTTATTAATTTATTATTTTGTAAAACCTCAATATTCGGTTTATTGAAGCCTCATTTGCTTATAACCGCAACTAGCACTTTATTTTTCTTGTTCTTTAATTCAAAACCTCCAGTATTTTATATCGGCCGTGAAATTAGTTCCATCCTATTTATTCTAAAATAATTCTTCACTCATCCTCACCGACCTCACTCCTCAGTGCACAAAAATACCTCGAGTGCTACGCATTATCATCAGTGACTCATCTCATCAACGTGTGCACACGCATCGGCGTCTACAGAAACGACTTCTCATATGGTGATAGGAACATTAATAAGGTATTACTCAACTATTCCTTTTTATTTTATTACAACCTCATTTCCTACCCCTCTTACCGCAGGTCCTCCATTTATATCCTATGTTTTACAGCCTCATTTGAAAATTCTATATTCTACACCTCATTGCTCAATCCCCAACAGTATGATTTCATTACAGCTAATTCTGCTATCAATTCTGGTACAGATCTATTATCAGCAAAATTTTGTTTCAAGGCATTAACTAATTCAGCGATATTAGAGCAAGAATTATTATAGGCTACTGCTTCAGCTGGTCCATCAAGGTGGTTCATGGCCGCCTTGAAAAGAATCCAATGATTTCCATCTCTTTCTACTATATTTTCAGCACAATATGTTCCAAATAAATCTTCACAAGTGGAGATAAATTGTGGAAGTTTGTATGAAGTTCCATCATATCGAGGGATGTACTTTAAAAGTT
This sequence comes from Conomelus anceps, assembly GCA_948455865.1. Taxonomy (NCBI): domain Eukaryota; kingdom Metazoa; phylum Arthropoda; class Insecta; order Hemiptera; family Delphacidae; genus Conomelus; species Conomelus anceps. The sequence goes on along the minus strand of OX418217.1, from coordinate 12,661,548 downwards.
CATGAGGAAGAGGCTTATTTATCTCCGCCATTCTAGAATTTGAAAAATTTGTTTCTAACCTTGATGACTGGATGACGGAATAACTCGCACCTGGGGTGGCGTGGTGATGAGCTTCCGGGTCTTCTTCGTTGTCCGTTGATGCTGGGCTGCTTATTAACGGCCGGTTGACGTTATATTTGTCTGCCAGGATGACCACTTGGCTGCTTCCGTTTAGGGTTGTTGATGTGGATGAGGAGTTAACACTCGCGTTTTCACTACTCGAGACTATTGGTCGCGAAATAATAAGTTAAAAGAACTTAATGAAAACGTCCACAGTTCCTGTGCCGGGCGCCAATTAAGATAACGGAACACGCCAATGTGTTTTTAAAAAGCATTTATTAGAACAAAATCGGTCTACTGACCAGCATAGTAACAGTACGTGAACAAGAATGACGACTGAACTAATTTTACAAGATGTTTTATAATCTAAGGAATGCTTACTATGCTATTGTACTAATCTATTGTTCCATATCTATATAACTTCAGACCTATGTGGGCTTCATCCTCCGAAAAAAAAGTTATATTGGAAAAAATGTAGTTTTCAGGAAATTTATTATAACAAAAAAGTTTAAACTATCGTTTCAAGTAGAATATTACCGTTTCTTCAACATACCTCGATCGTTTATGGTTTGATTCTCGAATAAGGTATTATTATGTTCATGATAAATATAAATATATAATATAAACTTAAAAAACACTTTTAAATGGAAATTAACTCACGTTATGGCGTGACGGCCGTTTCGCTCTGTTGTCTAGAGCATCGTCAGACGAAACGGCCGTCACGCCATAACGTGAGTTAATTTCCATTTAAAAGTGTTTTTTAAGTTTATATTACATATTAGTGGAAACAAGATGGATCTTCAACATCATATAAATATATATTTTTTCCAAACATATTATTATAGAAAAAGCGTTTTTCAGTGAATTGCAATACTATATTTCTCTGCTGTCTCGGATTTTTTGTGATTCCACAAACAACACCATTTTTTTATATTGTAGAGGACAGTACGCTTGAAATACTTTAATTGCAAGACCGGGAGCCTGTCAATTCTTCGAATTGGGATTTATGTACTTTTATGGATTTTATTATTTTTTATGTTCTTGTAGAGAAATAGCGTGAGTATTCTTCATGGTATATATTCTGACAAAATTCTCAGCTTTATGTTGTCTCATTTATGGACTGGCAACTTTCCAACACAATTTGGCGCCAGCTCTTCTGGGGAGCCAGACGCCATCGGCTTTTACTTCCTTTTTCAATGCTGAAATCAATACAAAGTGCTATCACCATACTTGATGCTTCACTGTTGGATGTTGCAGAAATGATCCATTACGAATATAGGACAATGTTGACATCATCTTTTAAAGCCCACCGGGAACTTCTGAGTAACATCACATTTTGGATGCAACGCAGATTTATACTTACATCTATTTTTCCAACACTTGAAGCGCTTTCAAATGTTGCAAAAATTGGAAATTGAGCGTAGTTATTGTCAAATTGGTAAATTAAAGCACTTGCAAATATTATTGGGAGTTTGGGAGTATAAAACTTGACTCTACAGGCTATTCTATGCTATTTGACACAGGAATTGATAGGATTGACACAGGCTATTCTACACTATCACAGGAAGTGATAGCCGTGAGCCGTAGCAGGTATCTGTTCAATCAGATAGAGATAAGCTGCGTTCTCCTGCGCACTCTTTGTAAGGGTGACCGATTAGATTAGCCAGCAAAAAAAACACTGTTCTCTGCTGTAAAATCACTTCCCGGTGGTTCGGAACCCATCTAAAACTGTAGTAGGCCCTATTCATTCACTTGATTTTTAAAAAGTTCTTAATTTTTCTCTTTTCTTGTAGGCCTTGTGTTATCCTATCAAATATTGACAGTAGACCTATATATTAAGAATAAAGATAAATCGAATTATGATATTAAAGAATTATTTAATTTATAATTATTATTGGATTGATTATTTTTATCTATTAGATTTGTATTTCAAGGCAACAAAGGCTGTATTTTATAGTAACTGGAATTTCTTTCAAGTAATCATTACTCCAATTGTTTGTTAAATTTATTCATCCACAAGAACTTTTTTTTATTGCCGATGATGCCCACATGAGTCTGAGACTTGTGCGTAGGTAATGAGATGAATGAGTGGGATTCGAACCCACGACCGCTGAAACGACAGCAAGCTTAAGTTGTGACGCCCCAACCAACTGCGTTAAGCGGCCTGCCAGACAGAAAGTTTTCTCTTATTATAATACAATTTAAATATACTATACGATATAATCTATACTATATGATATTATCTCAAACAACATGTGAGCTCACTTACCTAATAATTCCGCACTAACCCCCCCCCCCCCCCCCTATTCTAGAACATGGGTAAACCATAGTTGAGTAGGGTAATTTCCAAAAATTATTGCAGTTTTATAGTTATTAGATTCCCATTTAGTTTGCTAATATATATTATATTGTTTTATAGTTTTAATTAATTATTGATTGGAAATAAAGTATTTATTTAAATTTAATTTTTTAAATAACCATAAAATAAGATGCTTTTCCGAAAATGAATAATTGAAAAAACATCCCGAGCCTCAATTAATTATTGAATAGATTATTGTTATCTATTAGATTTGTATTTCAAAGCAATAAAGGCTGTATTTTAACTTTGTTTGTATTTGACTTTCTATCGAGTAATTATACTGTTACTCCATCACTTCATAAAGTTTAGTAAAACATCAAAAAGTCTCAGTTATCTACAGTTTAAACTATTTAATAAGTTGCCTTCATCCATTAGACTTTTACCAACTAAAACTTTCAAAAAACTGTTGCTAAATAGCTAAAGGTCAGAGGGTTTTACTCAACAGATGAGTATTTTAATAATAGTGATTTTAGGAGTCTGATGAATTGAGGATGCCTATTGTGAAGATGTTTTATTTAGTGGCGAATAAGGCTCTAGTATTGTCTTGGTCTGTTTAAAAATTGTTGTTTTGTTTATGTTTAAGTTTGTTGTACTGTATATTCTAGACGAAGCCTATTGTACTTAAATGTAATTAATGACCAATAAAATATTATTCTATTCTCTAATTCTTCATATTGTATTCTATTCAAATTGTATAATGTATTCCACTTCTTAATACAACCCAGTAACTAATATTTATCAATAGTTTCTAAAACTCATCCAGCCAGAGTTCTGCTACTTGTACACTGGCACGAGTTATTTCTACAATTATTCAAACTACTCTTTTGGTTGTCAATTTGTTCTATCTTGTATAGAGTTGAGATCTCTACCTTCCACATCCAATGAATAAATTTTTAAGTAAACTACAGTATTGTATGAGTTAAAATTATCTAAGTTATCGATCCAGGACTTGAGAGTATTCATTTTTTGTGGAACAAGCTGTACTAGCCCTATATATTTATATTGATGGAATCAAACTTGAACTTTCTAACTTGTTCCGGATCCACTTGCAGAAGGTAAAGTTTTTATTAGAAGGTAGCTGCTGCCCTATTGTTAATACATCTGCATCGGTTCATCCTCCATTCCACTTTTCCGCTCAAGTTTTCCACTTCAAAAGAAAAACTACCGATTATTAACAGTTAGTACCGTACTTTTCTCCCAGGCTGTGGACGGTGAGGTGGAGGGGGAACTGCTTTGCCGGCTTAGTCTATATTCGTAACATTTCCGAAACATCAATACGAAGTTTTCTTCGCCAAGAGCTTTAACGTTTCAACAGCAATAGATAACTACTTTGAGTGTGTAATTTTATTTTACTGCTGTTTAAATGTTATGTTGGTGATATAAAGCGAGTGGGGAAAATTCATGGACGGATACGACAAGACGTAAAAGTGCGAGGTGATAAAAGACTATAGTAGTGGTTGTTACACCATGATCAATGTCCATTAATCAATGTCATAATAATGCATTTTATTATGGAAGCCTACTACCTTCAATCCCATAAAGAATTTCCACCATCAATTTTATAACACATCGCCATCAAAGAAGTCCTTAATACTCATTCATTAAATAGGGAGATGAGTCTCGATCTAGTAGAGTTTACAGGAACTAAACCGAGCTCACATAAGTGAGCTAAGTTCTTAGTAGAATTATTACCAGGACTCATAATAAATAAATAAATATTTTATCTCCATTTAAAAATAAATCTAAACAAATACATATGCATATAAGACTACATGCCTAAAACTACCAAAGATTACATTTTTATAAACATTTTGTGTGGGAATTAACCTACTCTACTATGGCATGCCATGTTCTAGAGCAGGTTTGCAATTTAAATTTTTCAGGATTCAGTGTTTTAATATCAGGTTAGTGAGCTCAGATATTGTTCGAAATTATGGTTTCTATGGTTTGGTATGTACTTTGATTTTGAATTTCTTGCTGTGTGGTATTTCCTGTATGTCTCTTGGAAGCAGATTGTAAAGTTTTGGTGCTAAGTGATTGCAGTGTCTCTGGTATAAAGCCTTCTTAGCCAAATTTGCAATAAGAAGGTGCCTATTTCTTGTGTTGTGACTGTGTTTCCTGTGTTGAAAGTGTGCTGTGTTTTTGTGTATTCTGTAGATTATTTCTTTAGAATATATCTATTATTCTTTATAATATATCTATATCTGTCTTGCATCCATCACACCGAATTCGCTGAATAGTTGATCTGATGGATAACGCAGTGGTTTTTTAATTAAGACCTTCATTATTAGTTTCTGCACTTTTATAAGTGGGTCAATGTGTGCATAACTTGTTCCATCCCATCCTACTACTCCATATGTCAGCAAGGACTGCACTATAGAATAGTAAATCATCTTCAAACACCTCAAATCAACCAATGACCTTAGCATTCGGAACTTGTAGATAAGTTTTCTCAATTTCTTGCATAATACTACCAAACGGATGATCATAAAGTTATTCTTAATTCGAGAGATATCATAAATATAGATAACTCTGTTTTATGCGAATCTTATTGGTCAATAATTATTTAAATAATAAGAAAAAATAAATACCATACATTTGTCTTTTATTAGTGGAGAGAGACGCTCACGGATTTTTCCACCTTGCCCTCATATTATATGTCAAGGAGTCAATACTTTCCTACCTTTTTAAATCAAATACCAGGCTTTTAAATAGTATTTTCAGGCCAATTCGAAGCAGAATGAATGTATACTCATAAAAAGATGGAATATATACACTTCACCGTTGTTTAGATCTAGAATGTAGATTAAATATCATGGAGTTACACTGGACTCTTTTCTGTGCTTGGACCATACAGATAATCTGTGCAAGAAGCTGAGGAGAACAATCTATAAGTTCAAAATGTTGAGGATATTAATTGATGAGAAGTGCAAAAAGATGGTCTACTATTCCTTAGTACAGTCACTGCTGACCTACGGTATTGTAGGATATTGACCCACTTTTAAAGGTGAAGAAATTGATCATGTAAGTCATCAACAAAAAGCCAACGCGCTATCCGTCAGACAAGCTTTTCAATGAGTTTGGTGCCCTGGATGCAAGGCAACTTTAATCCCAGGAAATCATTTGCATACTTCAAAAAACTTCCAACATAGGAACCACAGCCACGACACAAGGAAACGTTCTTCTCACTAACGTCGCTAGGAAAGCACTACACCAGAGACACTTCTACCACCTAGCACCGAAATGGTGCAATCTGCTTCCCGTTGATATCAAGGTCATAGCATGCCCAAGAAGATTCAAAACCCTGGTTCAAAAATGGATAATAAATACAGGAAGGCATCGCATAGAGAGAATTATTTCAAATAATATGTGAGCTCACTTACCCAAGATATTTGCACTCTTACCCAAATATTACTCACACCTACTCTAGTACATGGGTTACCATAGTTGAGTAGGTAATTTCGGTCTACTTCTTACTCTTGCTAGATATCTGTGTAGATGAGATGTTTTTAGTACATCCAGGATTATTTTCATGTACAGAAGACTCCAAAAAGTGTATCCTTTAGTTCACAACGTATGTCTTTATCAACTACCAATTTTACAGATGTAACTCCTACTTTCTTTGTAGTGGCGAAGGTGATATTGTGGAAGGTATCCATAATGAATAATAAGACGAAGTTGTCACAACCATATTTATTAAAAATATTGAGAAACTAGTTTTGGTTGAAAACCATTATCAATCTGAAACAAACTGAAATTAAAGTACAGAGTAGCTTAATATGTACCAAATATGAAATGATACTATTGGCTAAGAGAGAAAGAGGCTGACCTTCATCGAAGGTTGTGATTGGCTGACAAGTCACGCCCCCTGGTGGGAGGAGCAACAAGCAAAAATACGTGTCAAATCAAGAACCAATAACTGTGAACATCTAGAAAGCAACAAAGAAGAACAAATTTAGGCTAGATTGAATCAATTTATAATTCTAGATGTTCACAGTTTTTGGTTCTTGATTTGACTCGTATTTTTGCTTGTTACTCCTCCCACCAGGGGGCGAGACTTGTCAGTCAATCGCAACCTTCGATGAAGGTCAGCCTCTTTCTCGCTTAGCCAATAGTATCATTCCATGTTTAGTATATATTAAGCTACTCTGTACTTTAGTTTTAGTTTGTTTGAGATTGATAATGTTAAACAACCGAGACTAGTTTCTCAACATTTTTAATAAATGTAGTTGTGACAATTTCGTCTTATTATTCATAACTCCTACTTCATAGTTGGATCTCATGTTTTTTGCATTATCTGTATTATAATGATTAAATTTATATTTTCTATTGAAAATCATTACACAGAAATTTGTGCTGAGTAAAAATAGGACTCATATCTGTAAAAATATATCCTTTTCAAGACTAGCATACATTTGATTTACCTATCAGTAGATATCCTGTATTTTGGAACAGACTAGGTGTATGAGTGGGAATGTTGGGAATATATGACTGTATAAATATGTTGGGAATCTAATTTTTTAGAACAAAAAGTCTTTTAATTATTTAAATTTAAATTAATTATTCAATTGACTGGAAATCCTTCCCTCTCTACTGCTAGTGAGTATTTGATTTGATAATATTGATCCTGAAGACACAAGCCCTATTACACTTGCCGGTGACCAAGCGAATGGTTAATTATACATTTTCATTATGCAACTGATTCTATCAGGAGTGAATGAAGTTAGCTGTTTTGATATTACTTTTTAAACTTTTAAAATCTACTTCATAACGTAGCCGCTGATAAAACTGCTTTTTAGAACCGGCTTTTAGAACAATTATTGTCTACTCACTCGGTCACTCTCTCGGCAGGTGTAATTGGGCCTTGAGTTTTTCTTCGCTACTAATAGCCAATTTATTATTTACTATCGCAGCTTCTTGTTGCAACATCGAAAATGGACGTGGCCCTTTCCAACCTCCCCCCCCCCCTTATCACTCTTCTGCTGCCATAACTGAACCATTACAAAGTAATTAATTTCGTTCTTGTGTAGACAAGGACAGCAGCAATACTTTCGACCTTTCTTGCTCCCTGTAGCCTATAACAGCGCAGTGATGGCGCATTAACTTTTCAATTCGTTTGTTCGTCTTTGCTACGACTATGCAGGGTGCGCCCTGACGTTTTTGTCGCACATACAACGTTGTCGTTCTAAAAGCGAATCATTAATCAGCAACGAAAAGTTCAATTTTCGTGTGTAAAAGGAAGCTGAATAAAGAGAGACAGACGTAGAGATGGATAGAGAGATAGAGTGAGAGAGAGTGAGTGAATGAGGGAGGGAGTGGGAGAGATAGAGAGAGAATGAGAAAGAGAGAAGCGAAGAAAGTTGTTAACTTTACTCATATGAGCTTCAATTCTGTCACTATACTTCTGTCCATCAACTACTTGTGTCGATTAATAGTTTTTTTTAACTTTTTTCGCTAAAAAAGTATTTTCAATAATTATTTACGTTCTAATATCAAGTGAAAAAGAAAAAATCAAATTATTTGTGATTGCAGGGTCCTTTTTGAGACTACAAAGTGGTCGTTTTTTTACATTCAACAACCCACATCACCTTATACTGCCTGCCTTTGATCGAGTAACTATGACTGGAATTTGTTCGCTTATTAAGAACTCGAAAGCGCCATATTGCTATCCATCCATGGCGGTATCTTTCGAAAACATTCTAAACTTATAAAACTTGATTTAAAGCTTCCTTCTAATCCAATAAGATCTCTATTGATTTGTGACTTTGAGTGTTAAATATAAAAATAATTATGATGAAAAATCGATCGACACTATGGCATCCAGGTCAGTTTCAGCTCAATTCTACTGAACAGAACTTGAATATTTAAATTCTATCTGATCAAGTAGAATTTGGAGCAGTATGCAGTTCAAAAGCTCGTAAAATAAATAGTTCGAACATTCACGCATTTTAGTTTGTAATCGATAGAGACCCTGGCTTTCGACGGTACCTAGATATTTTTCTATTTATTTTCCAACAAACTTTAATTTTTTAGTCAACAGTTTTCAACTTCTTTATTTCTGTGATGTTTTCCATGACGAAATACTTAATGAACAATCTAATATCAGAACTGACACTGTATTTCAATTTATATTGTTTTTAATCACTTATATTGGAGATGATAGAGGGATGCATTTCACTTCTGAAAAGACGCTTCGTCAGCCTGATAAGTGAGTAAAAACAAAAAACTAAATTGAAATACAGTGTCAGTTCTGATATTAGATTGTTCTTTATTCTATTCCAAATTTTCATCGTTTCATAGTGATTTCTACGTCAGGTTCTTCTATACTCTGTTGAATCCGTTAAGATGAAAGTAAAGTATGATCTCTCAATTAATAAATGAAAACATATAACTGTAGTACATAAAGTATAATAAGTGTTGTATCATTCAACTTAATTTTGTTGCTTCCTTTTAACTTGATTGGAAAACGAGTTGTAAGTTTTGTTTCAATTTAAAATATAAATGTATTTATTAATGCTACGAGTTTAGGATGTAGCTTATTAATTTTGTTTTCATGTTTGCAAAATGTATTTAAATTTCACAGCTGGTAACTCCCATAAAGGAATTCTCGGGAGTACCTAATTTCTCAAACAAAAATGTTTAATGAATAGTATTATTTAATATGTAACTATTTCTGTTTTATTTAAAAATTGTAATGTTCTTTTTGAGAGAAATAAATTTATTATTATTATTATTATATTATTATTTATCTGCTTATTTAGCTGAGCACATTCAAAGTTATTTTTTGAAGCAGTCCTATCAGCGAATTTACAGAGATGTTGACCTTCTCAATTGATTATTTTAAAATACGGATTAGAGAAGCCGCGAACGTTAAATTGGATGAATCATTATTTACATACTTTCTTCTTTCTTACAGATTTCTCTCCTATTAAGATCGATCTCCCCAAATAAATGCTACAAATTAGTCTATTACATGTATATGGAAATGTAATATTATTTAATTAAATTAAAGTTTTGGGGTAAATATTAAAATGTTAGGTCTTCTCGACCTTTAAAAAGTTACATGATTTGAGTTCAAACCAGTGTAAATATAAGTGTAATCTACAAAGTTTTTTCCAATAACATACTTTTTAAGAATCTGAACTACAGAAAGATGGCTAGCACACAAAATAATTTAATGAGTTTGATAGAAGTGATAGAATATTTATTATTCAAAACTTAGAAATACAAGAGACGATGAAGCTGTCTTCAAAGCAGAACTTTCCGGCTGCTCACTCAGAAAATTTTCATTCAGAGTTCATTCAGTCCTCAAATAGAATAATAATAAGTAGATAATTGGCTGCCTTGATAAAATAAACTCAATAAACAAAAGAACAACACCGCTCACCAACACTAACAATGGCTGCCATCTTTTGAAGGCGGCTTGCATATCATTATAAGTACAAACTTTCTCACCGGAAATTATTTTCTTCATGAGCGTTGTAAAGTACAGAGTTTTCGCGTCCCGGGACAAAGAGCCGCGTTCGAATGAACTTTTGCCCGGGCGGGAAATTCAAAAACTTCTTGCGCAATTATCCTCCGATTGGTAAAAGAGACGGCCTCTTCTCTCTATTAAATGGCCAAAGTTTCGGCTCTGCAGAATAAGAATCGGTCTCCAGCTGATTAACTGCAAAAGGAATTACAGACTAGACGTCTCTGAGAATCCGACTGACTTTTCCGGAATTGTGAAACTGCTTGAATGAACCAGCAACATTACTTGGATTGATATTCAAAGACTTGAATTAAATGTCCCCGTGCAATTTAAACGCTGGTCCAGTTCGAAGTTCAATGCGACTTCAATGACTTTTGTATAACTGCAGTTGAATAGAAGTGCTACTGTTGATTGCAATTAATGAAGTTGGAGTAACAGGGAATTTAATTGAGCAATAATTCACTCTCCTTAATAGCCTGAAGTTGTAATATGTAATGTTACCCGGAAGGCACCTAAATTGGATAAATCAATTACTTTTCAATGTTTCCAAACACAAAGTGGTGAAATAATTAATCGATTTGAGGTGCTTATAAACAGATGGGTGAATAGCTTCATTTTTAATACAGAATTCTTAAATTATTATCATTGGGAACACGCATCATTCTTTGAAGGTCATAAATTGAGAGTGGAAGGGTCAAGTTCATAATTTGGTTCAAAACAGTCTGCTGTTATAACTTATTATATTGTACAGTTCATTTGAATAATTATTTCAAAATATATAACTTCTTTAACATCAGGATATTGCATAAATAATTTTTCTAATTTAGTTTTTTTTCTTTTCTTCTATCTCTTTCATTGTAAAATATCTTGTACAATATATTTTTCTCGAGCCACTCCCGTGTTTCGGAGAACACTTTAAGCCGTCGGTCCCGGTTTCATAAAAAAAGCAGTCGTTAAAAAAACGGCGAGGTGGAACTACCCGTAAGGGTCTCCCCACCACGAAAAGCCATACGAATTTACTTTTTTTTTCATTGTAAAATAGATTTATTTTATAGACTCCCTCCACCGGTCCACAGGTTGCATCTTGTGTGCTGGATTGTATTTTTTCTTTGAGTTTAATTTTTATATTTTAAATGAATTATATTTTTGGATCAAATATAGTTTTTCAGTAGAAAAGAAAAAACACGGTATATTGCTATTTTTCTTTTGAGAATAAAATCTATCAATCTATCTTCCTAATTTCTATCTCAAATCTGAATACGAAAACCTCTCTGCTCGTCATTCATGTATTACAGTTTTTTGGCATTTGACAGGCACAGTTTAAAACATAATAGCGATATAAGTACTTTAACAATGAGTGTTATCTCAAGTATTTGAAAACAACGTACTATTATAGAGGTAGTCTCAATATCCAGGGTTAACAAGACATGCATTCTACTGTATCATTACATTAATTCAGCAATACAAACGTGAAAATGTGTTGAGTTTTCAGGGTTTAATTCTGTTTTTAATTCTTTTTTCACTCTGTGTTTAAACAGAGTTTAGAGAATGTTTTTATGAACCTTTTGCTAGTATATTTACTCTGGCATAAAAATTTGTCAAGTTGAAGATCCAGACACTATGATTAACAATATTTTTTTGCCATCAAAGCATGATGATAATAAATTTTTTATTATTTGTTGTTTAATTTATTAATAGATCAAATTGTGAGAGTTATGAGACTGAAAAATTTTCTGGTTAGGGAGAGAGACTAAATGAGAAAGAGAGTGGGTGAAAGATGAATGAAAAGAGATGAGAGAACAGAAGAATAAGAAGAAGAAGAAGAGATAGAAGAAAAGAGAGAAGAAGAAAAAGAAGAAGAAGGAGTAGGAGGGAGAAGAGGAGGAAAAGAAGAAGGAGGAGGAGAAGAAGGAAAAGGAAGAGGAGGAGGAGAAGAAGGAAAAGGATGAGAAGGAGGAGGAGGAGGAGGAGAAGGAGAAGAAGTAGGAGGAGGGGGTGAAGAAGGAGAAAGAGGAGGAGAAGAAGAAGGAGAAGAAGAAGAAGGAGAAGGAGAAGAAAGAGAAGGGGGAGAAGAAGGAGAAGTAGGAGAAGGAGGAGGAGAAGGAGGAGGAGAAGGAGGAGGAGAAGGAGGAGGAGAAGGAGAACGAGTAGGAGAACGAGTAGGAGAAGAAGAAGGAGAAGGAGAAGAAAGAGAGGAGGAGGAGAAGGAGAAGAAGGAGGAGAAGAAGGAGGAGAAGAAGGAGAAGGAGAAAAAAGAGAAGGAGGAGAAGGAGGAGAAGGAGAAGAAGGAGGAGAAGGAGGAGAAGGTGGAGAAGGAGGAGAAGAAGGAGAAGGAGAAGAAGGAGAAGGAGGAGAAGGAGGAGAAGGAGAAGGAGGTGAAGTAGAAGAAGGAGGAGAAGGAGAAGAAGGAGGAAAAGAAGGAGAAGGAGGAGAAGAAGGAAAAGGAGGAGAAGGAGAAAGAGAAGGAGAATGTAGAAGAGGAAGAGGAGACGGAGAAGAAAGAGGAGGAGGAGAAGGAGAATGTAGAAGAGGAAGAGGAGACGGAGAAGAAAGAGGAGGAGGAGAAGGAGAAGGAGAAGAACGAGGAGGAGGAGGAGGAGGAGACGAAAGAGGAGGAGGAGCAGAACGAGAAGGAAAAGTTGAAGTACAAAAAGAAGAAAAAGAAGATGAAGATGAAGAAGATGAAGGAATATTAGGAGCAGGAGGAGGAGGAGGAGAAGAAGAAGAAGAGAGAGCAGAAGATAAATTAGAGTAGGAGAGGAATCTTTGAGAGGCAAATAAAGTACGTGTCTAGTTGGTCAGATTGTGTTTGTTCACTGCTGCACGTGTATATCGGAGAGTAAAAGAGGAATAAAGAGAGTGTGAGAGAGAGGAGAGAGAGAGAAGAGCAAGGAATAAACAGAAAACGGGAAATTGAGTAAACGGGATGAGAATAGAAAGGGGAAGAGAAAGGGTGAGAAAAAGATAGGGCAGAGAAGAAAGTAGCTTTGAGGTAGAGTGGTAAAAGAGAAAAAGAATGATAAAGTTAGTGTGTGAGAGAGAACGAGCAAGAGTGGGAGAGAGAACAAGAGAGAGATTGAGAGAATGAGTGAGTGAGAGAGGAAGGAGAGAGTGAGTGAGAGATGGACCCTGAAGGTGTCTGTCTAGGCTCACTCATGCTTATGTATGAGCCATGTGGAAGAAAGGAAGCCCAGAATGGAAGGGAAAAACGGAGATACGCTGAAAAATGTATTTCCCTTCTCCCCCCCCCCCTCCCCCCCACCGCACCATTACTACCCGGCAATATACGTTTTCCTGTTTGTTTTTTCTGTTTTATTCCATCAAACTAAATTGAAAAGTAAACAGATAAACATTGGTTTCGGGCGTTAAGCCTTAAAAATTCAATCCACGATCGCGCGCGCTGTGAGCTTTTGCCTCAACTGTTGAGGGAAAAAGCAGAGTTGCAAAGGTGCAAGCTCAGCACATATGAGTTCCTCCATATTGTGAGCCCTTTGATCTCCCATTCCTCTACAAAAAACATGCGCGATTTGAAAAACGTGTTTTCGAGTGATTTATGACAAATATTTTGAGAACTCTCATTCCAGATGCCCTTTTCATTCAATTTTTCCTCGTGTTTTAAACAGAATTAAAACAGGTTTGTGTACTGTAATAAGATGGTAAGCAAATACTGGATCAGACAAGTAGTGTAAGCAAGGTTAGTAAACTCACCAGGCCAACCAATCCCCATATTTTAAGATCAGCATTTTTCCCTTCTCGGTTTTGGTTAGGTTAAACACGCACTAGCACGGCCAAGACCAAGACCACGACCAAGACCAAGAACAGTACTAGTCTGGCACATTACGACCAGAACCTCGACCAAGACCAAGACAGTTTTTTTTCAATTTTTCACTACTGTACATAAGTTTATTTCTATTTGCTATGCTTAATAGTTTAATTATTAAACTCATGAGTTTATTTTATTATTATTAAATTTTATCATTATTAAACTTATGAGTTTAATTATTAAACTCACCTTAACGTTACTAGAAGTATTTCTTCATTTTTTCTGATACACAAACGCATATCAGTTCCACTTATTTGGGGTGCAGTTTTAACTAGCAGTTCATCAAACCTTATAACACTCATCCATGTTTAGTTAAAACAACTATTCTCCATGCTCACAAGAATTAGCATACAAACTAAGCAAGAAAAACTACATTCTGAAAACAACGACCCAGTCTGAAAATATCAGCTGCCGTGCATGTGTACCGTTAATATGTAAAAGATAAGAAAAAGCACTGGGTTTACCCCTTGAGAGCAGAGACCTTTAAAAAAATATTTCGTTAGTTTGTAAGCTAATTTTTTTTAGGATGAAGTCCACATAGGTCTGAGGCCTGTGTGTGGGTAATGAATTGGGTGATGGTGATTGTTGAGTTGGACGTACAGTTTTAGGTGGGTTCCGAACCACCGGGAAGTGATTTAACAGCAGAGAACAGAGATTTTTTGCTGGCCAATCCAATCGGTCACCGTTACAAAGATGACCAGAATTTACGTGAGTATGAAGAAAAGTTTTTCAACTACACACGGATTAGTTGAAAGTTTTGATGAACTCCTATTGAAAATTGCACCTCACATAAGTGGATCTGCTATGCGCTTAAGTATCAGAAATGAAGAAATGCTGCTAGTAACTTTAAGGTGTTTAATAATTGAATAATATTCTAAGAAGCATAGCAAATGGATATAAACCTATGTACAGTAGTGAAAAATTATTTATTACATTTAAACTCCAGTCTTCTTTAGATCTAGCAACTGTTAAAACATTGAAAACACAAGCTGGTCTGGCGCTTGGTCTGTGCGACCAGAGCGTACAGCTGTGGTCGTGCGTTTTTCGTGTCTTGGTCTGACTAGTGCGCGTTGCTCTATATCAGCGGTTCCCAACCTTTTTTCTTCTGCGTACCCCTTAGACCATATTTTACAGTCATAGTACCCCCAAAGTCCTAACTACTTTTTTACTTTACTATAACTATATTATAGAGGGTTTAATGCCCATTTATTGCAATATTTGAACAACATATCGACGCCTATGAATGGGAATTCAGCTAAAGAAATAACATAGTAGGTAACACAATAATTTCTGCTGAACACAGATTTCTTTTATTGAGGACATCGAATGTAATATGGTTAGAGATGAATATTATAATTTAAATTTCTAAATGTTACTAAAATAAATCCATAAATATAGCCTGTCAGAATAGAATACATTATAGATAGAATAGTCGCACAACAGAAACTGCTCACCACTAGCATAGAACAACCATTCCTAAGTCTATGCCACTAGACAATGAACATCCGCCATTATGGATTATTTTTTGCGTACCCCCAACTAGGACACTGTGTACCCCTAAGGGGTACGTGTACCCCTGGTTGGGAACCGCTGCTCTATATCATTCCATGTCATCCTGACTGCACGTTCCTGGTCGTGGTCGTGGTTTTGGTATTGGCCGTGCTACTGCGCGTTAGCCCTTAGAGACTCAAGTGCTATTAACAAATGATGGCAAGACTAGAGCTTTATAAATACACGCAGTCAGGTATCCTAACTAAAAGAGCCTCATTTAAAACCGTACTAGGATAGCGATGATGTCGAACTACTAGAATAAGTACGTAAAAAAATAATAAAAACTGAAAATCTGATTAAAATAATAATTTAATGACATTAAGTAGAAATGGACACTCACATTTTCGTGTGAGCATCTGTACGAGCATCTTCAGACACTATTAACAGTGAACTCAATAGTGTTGGCAGTTGAAAGTAAATTTGCTAGTGGAAAAGAAAATGGAGCAACGTCGTATTGCAAAAGAAACGTCTAAAAAATTCAAAAATGTTTACCCTTGTTTTGTACGTTACAGTCACATTTGATAATAGTTTCAAATTAGCCTGTAGTTATAATTGATAATAATTTTGTGATGTTTTCCCTGACGAAATACTTTATGAACAATCCAATTTAAAAACTGGCACTGTATTTCTATTTAAATTATGATTTTCACTCACTTATACTGGAGGGATGCATTTCGTTTCTAAAGAGAAGCTTCATCAGCACCATCGGCTTAGAAGCAAAATGCATTCCTCGAGTATAAGTAATTAGACATTGTACTTGAAATTGAAATGCAGTGCCAATTTTGATATTAGATGTATTTATTTATTTGAACATTACATAATGCAATAGTATCCCTCTAGCTGTGAGCTATTTGAGGGATATTTTATTAACAGATTATATTACAATCAAATTCAACAATGAATAACAATAGATTTTAATATTATAATAAAATCTTGGCTCTCTAATAATAAAATTCGGTCGGCCTTCATGTAAAGTTTAACTTGAATTTTAACTTTGACGGAAGAAGAAAAATGAAAAAGTTGTGTGTGAAACACATTAATAATAAATTGATTAAAAAACGTCAGAACAAGCCGAAATTGAAACAAGGACCACTTTGTTGAGGAAGGAACTTTCTTTTAATTTTTAAACTGGAATAAAGCATATTTGAACTAAATAATACCAGATTCTTATTTCCACTCGAAAATACAGTGAATCGAATCACTCGCCCACTTGTATTGAAGCAAATATCACTTTGAATAATATTTTCCTAAAACCAAATTTCGCTGTATGATAATGTTTATCCGCAAGTTTTGTTTACAAAGCTCTTATCTCAGCGCAAATCATAATATAAATTTCAATATCGTTGTACGTCAAGTGCTCTTCGCTTTTCATGCAACTGGTAACCTTCACCGATCAATGGTTACAGTTAGATCGCTACAATATCACAAAATTATTTGAAAATTCGAAAAATTCCGGCATTATTGTCAAACCCTTAATTAGAATGGGATCGCATGTCATTGAGCAAAACTACAATTAAAATGACACTAATTCTAACCTGATCACTCTATGACTCATCTTGCATTGAGATCATACTGAGACATAGAGTGGACAGGTAGGAGTTAGCGTCATCGCAATCGTAGTTTTAACACTCTCTAATCAGCATTCACATCCACATTTATCACCCTTATATATTTTTTTCAGAGGATGAAGCCCACATAGGTCTGACACCTGTGGGTGGGTAACGAATTGGATGATGGTGATTGATGATTTGGACCTACAGTTTTAGGTGGGAACCACCGGGAAGTGATTTTACAGTAGAGAACCAACTCTATTAATTATATAGAACCAACTCTGTTAATTGGATCACAATCTCGCTTTTTTTTGGGTATTCGTATACCGGTCTCTAGCCGTTCAATAAATCATTTAATAGCTATAGATTCAATAGCGGTTCTTAGACTTGTTTCACACATACCTGACAGTCGAAACCGGTTTCGTTTACCTGGCCGTAGCAACAATTGATAGTGTGAATAAAGTTGAGTCACGGCGGGTTTTCTTAGATCCGCTACTTGCGTAGGGCACTGTGCACCAGTATTGTCAGACTCAAGGTAAATAATTCTGGAAGATTTTGTCTCAAAACAACCATACGTTATTGAAAAAACGGTAATTTCGAACCAAATCCCCCCACAATTCTCTAGCTTGCGTCTGGCAATACTGGTGCGCAGTACGCTACGCAAAATGTGCAGAGCTAGGAAAACCCGGCTCAGCTCATATTTTTGATATGATTCTAGTTATTTGATGTGAATAGAAATTGAATCAATCACAGTTTTTTCTCACGCCTTCCAATGGGACACCCGTTGACTCAACAGATCACGAGTTGACTCCAGTCACTCAAAAGAGTCGACTCACTCAACTTTATTTACACCACCCATTGTATCAAATGGAGCGCTCCACATTGAAATCATATGAAACAATGTAATTATGCCGGATAATTATGCCGGATAATTAACACCGGTTGCCTGATGCCGGTTATGTGTGAAACAAGCCTTAGGGCTGCTATTGAATAATAATTTATTGAACGACTGAGAAACCTGACATTAATTATTTGAATTCTATTAAAAGGTAGTTTTATTAATCTCTAAATTTCTCAACTTGTATTTTCCCCAATCAGTTTTAATTACAAAATCCTCCCATACCTTTGTAGCTACTGCATAATTTTCTGAACGACTAAGAAACCTGGCATTAATCATTAATTACTTTAATTCCATTAAAACGTAGTTTTATTTTAGCTTTAAATTTCTCAACTTGTATTTTCTCTAATCAGAATTTTAATTACAAAATCCTCCCACACCTTTGTAGCTACTGCATAATTTATTGAACGACTAAGAAACATGGCATTAATTACTTTAATTATATTAAAAGGTAGTTCAATCAATCAATCAATTTATTTACAGTATCATTACAACAAAGGTCCTCCTAAACCAGTAGGTTTTTCAGGAGGTACCATATATAAGGAAATAATATTCTTGAACACACTAAAAAGTCAAAATTACCAAATACCAAAATAACATAACCTACAATCCACATGACACAGTAGGTGCCACATGGCACTTTAGTACATTACACCAACG
Organism: Conomelus anceps; assembly: GCA_948455865.1. Taxonomy (NCBI): domain Eukaryota; kingdom Metazoa; phylum Arthropoda; class Insecta; order Hemiptera; family Delphacidae; genus Conomelus; species Conomelus anceps. The sequence goes on along the minus strand of OX418217.1, from coordinate 12,643,137 downwards.
ATTTCACTTTTAAAAAGATTATTTGATTGTAAAAACTATAAATTATAAATTTAGCAGTGGGAATGACCGAAAAAGTGAAAAAAATTCAGTTAAAAAAACTTGGAGGCAAAAAATGTTTACATTTGTTGTAAAGTTGGCGCCCTGTTACTACCATAGTTTTATTTCATCTTTAAATTTCTCAACTTGTATTTTCCCCTATCAGAATTTTAATTACATAATTCACATTTGTTGTAAAGTTGGCGCCCTGTTACTACCATAGTTTTATTTCATCTTTAAATTTCTCAACTTGTATTTTCCCCTATCAGAATTTTAATTACATAATTCTCCCATACCGTTGATTAGATAGAGCAAAACGTAAGTAGTACGGGTGTGTATGTGTGGAACGGGTCTTTCTGTACAGATGCAGCCGTGTGTACGAGGTTTTTCTGGAGGGAGGTGCTATGCCAGGTCGGTAGTATTCTATCAAGTTTGGGTGATATATACATGTGTAGTTGTAGTCTCTCTTTCTATTATGCATGTGCATGCCGTGTGTGAGTGATGCCGTCTGCGAATGACGGTGAAAAGTCATAAGAGAGAAAGGAGTTTTGAGGGGCAGACAGTGGGGGCGGGGGCTCTTTGGAACGCAGCACAACTATAAATCAGTTGGGTTCTCAGTAGGAGCAGGAAAGGCACTACTACTCTTTACACATTCTTGATCATTAAGGTTGCCTCCCACTCATATCCTCTCACTCATTCTCATCCCCTCTTTATCTTTCTCTTTCTTCTCGAATTCTCTCTCCCTTGATTTTTCTCTTCCAAATTACTCGAATGCATTTCCATCTTTCTGTCTTCCATCCACTTCCTTTCACAATTTTCACTCCTTTTAAATTGCTCCAGATTCTTTCATCTTCTCCCTTCTTTCTCAACAACGCAATGCACACTTCCCTTAGTTTTTGTTTTTCCCTCTTACTTTATTATCTTCTCTCTCTCTATCACAAAAATACACACTCAGACTCACACATTCTCATTGTGTCTCTCTTTCTCTCTTCCGCACTGTCTATTATCTCACCGGTTAAGTGTCAAGAATGGACGAATCTTTGTCCAAACTTCGCCATTTCATGTTATTGCATCACTTAGATTGTCATCACCATAGCTTCTATCATCAATATCATACAAATATCATTGTACATCATTTCTAGTACTATAAAAAATATAATTCAAGTCTACTATAGTATCATCTATGTGTCTACTATAGTATCTATAGTATCTGGTATCTCATATGCAAAATTTGTAAATTTACATGAATAAAGAAAGATAATCTAATCATACACACTTCCTCTTTCTTTGTCTTCCACCTCTTAATGTTTCGCTTTCTTTGTCTTTCACCTCTTAATGTTTCGCTTTCTTTGTTTTTCTCTTCGCTTTTAACTATCATTCTTTTCTCTGTTATTTCAGTCTTTTATCTTTTAAAAGACTTTATTATTTTAAAAAAGTCTATCTTTTTAATTTTTTTAGATATTATTATCTTTTATCTTTTCTTTATCCCTCTATCTTTTCTCTAACCCTATAGTTTTCACTACCTCTTTCCTCTCTCTCACTCTCTCTCTCTTTCTTCCTTAAACTTTTCACTATCGCTTTCAATTTATCTCCATTCTTCTCTATCTTTCTTCAACTCTTTCTTTCCTTCTTTATATTTATATTATTCCAGTACGGTTTTAGCACATACTCCCTTCTTCACAAAACTGCATTCTCTCTCTCTCTCTCTCTCTCTCTCTCTCTCTCTCTCTCTCTCTCTCTCTCTCTCTCTCTCTCTCTCTCTCTCAGACACACACACACTCGAACTCTCTTATTCTTACTCCTGATTCTCTACTTTAAAATTACCGGGGTACATCCCTTCTAACACGTACTTTCTTCTTTAGAATACTTCACTCTCTCAAAATCCTCCACACAACTTCTCTCCACAAGTCACTCTCTTTTTATCTTACTCTCTCACTCTCTCTCTTTATCTGTCTCTCTCTCCAAAAGCCCTTTAAAGGGAGTGTGATGGTGAGGGGAGAGGAATGAATGTGTATTCACGCAGAACAGCAGAGCAGCAGAGCCCGCGGTTGTATTCATTAATCATTGCTGCTATTGCAGGAATTTAAATTTTGTTGTCCCTCGCGCGCTCGCATTCTCAAGAGCGAGACAAGTCCAAAAAAGTCGACCTCATTCTTTTTTTGACGCGCCCTTCCCGTTTGTCAGCTGCTTGTAAGTGCGCGTGTTTCTGTGTATGTCTCAAGTTGAGGAATGTTCGCGTCCCGTCCCGTAAGCGTAGTCACTAATTTTCTGTAATCACTTCTTTTTTTTCTTCTTTTTTTTTGAGGATGAAGCCCACATAGGTCTGAGACCTGTGCGTGGGTAATGAATTGGATGATGGTGATTGATGACTTGGACCTACAGTTTTAGGTGGGTTCCGAATCACCGGGAAGTGATTTTACAGCAGAGTCTTTTTTGCTGGCCAATCCAATCGGTCACCCGTACAAAGAGCTCCCAGAGTCTTTTTTGCTTGTTACTCCTCCCATCAGGGGGCGTGACTTGTTATGGCCATCAGCCAATCAAAACCTTCAATGAAGGTCAGCCTCTTTCTCGCTTAGCCAATAGTATCATTCCATATTAAGCTACTTTAGTTTTAGTTTGTTTGAGATTGATAATGGTATAACAACCGAAACTAGTATCTCAATATTTTTAATAAATGTCGTTGTGACAATTTCGTCTTATTATTCATTACGGATACCTTCCACAATATCACCTTCGCCACTACAAAAAAACTTAGGTCCATATTATACAGTCACTTTAGTGGCGGTCGTAAGTCACAATTTAGGCTAAATTACATCAGCTGAGCGTCTGACAGAGCTCAACAATGTCAAAGTGCATGAAGTCATTAATATATTCAGAGCCATCAGCTGATTTTTAATCAAATTTAAACGGTTGCTGTAGGGAAGTGATGGCCGTGAGCCGTAGTAGATATCTGTTCAATCAGATAGAGATAAGTTGCGTTCTCCTGGGCACTCTTTGCAAGGGCGACCGATTAGATTGGCCAGCAAAAAAGACACTGTTCTCTGCTGTAAACCAGTGCTGTTCTCACTGTTCCGAACCCACCTAAAACTATAGGTCCAGCTCATCTATTTATTTATTTATTTATTCAATACATACATGAAAAAGCTCACAGACATAAACAGAAAGTCCATTAAGAGCCTTATTGACATTTTACTTAAGCACTATTCAAACAAAAGAAAAAGAAAAAACAAAAAGAAATACATCACTTCATTAGATCAGAAAAACTAAAAAAAATAATAATAATAAGATTAGAAGAGACGATATATGAGGTAAGGTACGGTACTATACAACAGAAAAAGAAAAAACTGAAAGAAGAAAAATATGAAAAATGAGTTAGTAGAGCTCGGGGAAAAAATTTAATTATCAATAGAGCGGCATGATATTTCACAAGATTTTTTGAATTTAGAGTATCGGTCAAAGAAAGGATCAATGATTGTGTTGAGTCTATTGTACAATCTCATCGTTCTATATAGGTAGGAGTTGAAATGATGTGCGGTTCGGACAAAGGGTATCTGAAAGAGTATATTTTTTCTTGGTCTATTGTATGGAACATAAAAGTTCAACAAATTTATAAAGTCTGGTATGAATACATTATTATTTAGAATTTCATACAACAGTAGCAAGGCTCTGATAGATCTTCTTGTTTTCAATTTTTGAACATTAATAGTTGACCTTGGGGTTTCAGAGGAGAAAGCCATTGGACAAAACGTATTGAATTTCTTAAAATAAAGGTACCTCAGTAATTTGTTCTGAATTTTCTCTAAATCATTGATGGCAGTGCTATGGTATGGCTCCCAAACAAGAGCCGCATACTCAAGCTTGCTCCTCACTGTCGCATTATAAACATTTAAGATGACATCACATGAGGTAAAGGGCCTACAATTACGAAAGAGAAACCCAAGTGATCTATTTGCAGAATTCATGACATGGGTCAAGTGATCCTTGAATTCAAGTGCTGGATCCATGAAGACACCTAGGTCTCTTATAGTAGTTACACGATCCAGGTAGGTACCATTTATTCTGTAATTATACTGTCTAGGATGTTTTTGTCGGGTAAAGGTCATGTACTTGGTCTTCGAGATATTAATTTCTAATTTATTAATTTACACCAAATCTATCACCATCATCCAACTCATTACTCACGCACAGGTCTCAGACCTATGTGGGCTTTATCTTAAAAAACCGCAACTGAAGTGACTCTGCTTAATAAGACTCAACTCAAGGTCTTCTCTCTCACCCAACCCTGAAATCTGAGATGAAATAAAACAATAGCAAACCATCGGCCACTTCTTATATCAGAGATAGTTCTGTGTAGATCTTTCATTTTCTGTGATGAACAACATCGTCTGTTCCGAGTGACACAGCAAGCAGACCACAACGAAAGGTGTGTTTTATTGAATTTGGTGACTGATTTTCAGGAGCAGAGTGTATTGGAAATGACAAGGACGGCAGGGCTGGGCCGAGTTACAATTTTCGGAAGAAAGCTGTAAAGTGACAGCGGACGCGGCGGCTGTGACACTGCAAATGACGTTGAGGGATTGTCCTCTGCAAGACAGAGACAGAGTGATCTTCCTGCACCTTACAACATCTCACTGCGAAACTGTTTAATCAATAGTCGAACACCTGCCTTAAAACACCTCCAACCTTTTAAATCAAGACGAGTTTCTCCCAACTGTATCCCACTCATCCCTTGTTCTTCGCGAATCCAACTTTTCAATCAATTTAGCGGCCTAGGATTTTCAAATTGTACTCCAAGTTTATTTACTATAATGAGGTTCGGAAGAAAATGCGACAATAAAAGGGGGGAGGAAACATGGGAAATAATAGACAAGGACTGTAATTTTGTGTTCCACATAATGTAACATGGAAAACTCATACCGATATAAGTATACTCATACTGGTATAAAAGAATAAAACACTGTTAAATGTTGTCAATTCCACTTCTTGGAATTGGAATTGACAACGAAGTGGAATTGACAACATTTAACAGTGTTTTATTCTTTTATTATGGAGTTCCACAACATCAACCAAAATTCTACAAATCATACTGGTATTCTATTTATTATGCATATGACAAAAAAAACTTCAAATCAGTTGAAGAATTGATAAAGAACGGTTTTGATGAAGCTTTTCAAACAAACCCTAATTTAAAGAGTATGTTCGGGTATAGAGATAAGGATAAATTATCTGGGATAAAAGTAGAGTTTACAAATTGAATTGCTATGCTTGTAATGCCTGTTATGTGGGTCATACCGGTAGTAGTTCGAAACGTAGAATAAATATACTTATTAGAGATTGGTAAACCCAAAAGGAGACTCAAATTTTTCAGAACATCTCATTACTAATGGAGACAAGTTCAAGGCCGGAGAAAATGTTGAATTTCTACATTTGTTTGACAAAGGCAGACAATTGAACATTTTAGAAGCTTTGGAAATTACTAGGTTGGTGAAAAACGATTCCAATACTAGTTTAAAATGATCAAATTTATTTTAAACAATTCAATACAACTAACTTGACTTCATCATAATTCTGGCCTACTTTTTAATAACGGTACTTTCTTGTTTTTCTCGGTCGACCTTTACTGCATGACATTTAACTTCATATTTTATGTTAATATTTTTAATTGTTTAATTCTAGCCTACTTGTACATTGTTTTTGTTTGCTACATTTTCTTTCTGATTTTGACGCTGATTATTCCTTGTTTCTCCTACCACCAGTGGGCGTGACTTACTAGGGCCTTCAGCCAATCACAGACCTTAAGTAAGTCAGCCTATGAGAGGCACTTTCACCCTCAGCCAATAGTATCATTCTGTGTTCAGTATATATATTAAGCTACTGTGTTCTTTAGTTTGTTTGAGATTAATAATGGTGTAATAACCAAAACTAGTATCTCACGGTTTTCAAGAAATGTGGTTGTGACAACTTTATTATCATTCATTATGGTTATCTTCCACAATATCACCTTCGCCACTACAAAGAAAGTAAAAAATATAGTGTTTTGTGTGTTTGTAATGGGAAACAATCCACTTCGGACTTCTTCCACAAAATTGCATGGAAATATTTGAAAGCAGAAGCGCTGAAAAAATCTAAAAAGCGTACAAGTAGCACTCAGGACTGATGGACTCGCATTTGTTCCAAGAGTGCAACCATAAGATTTACTCTACGGATTTTAGGGTCCAATGGGAGTGGTAGTCCATTAGAGGTAACCTGACCTGTTATTGGACTGCAGGATGGACCAAAACGGGAGATTGGCTTCTTTAAGCTGCTTTTGTTTGACGGATATAGGAGGTGATGAAATACATGCACTCAGTACATTGATGATGGTGATGGATGGTATAAGCTGAGTATGTCACTCCCCTCCCCTAGCCCAGGCCACAGCTGGAAAATAGGAATTAATTCCTCAGTTTTGAGCCAGAAAAAGCAGGCTATATCTTGACTATAGGGATTCGTTTTAAAGCCATTCTTTAGAGGAGGTGAAGATTAGTTTTTTAGGACAGTCATTTTAGAGGGAGCAGAACTTTATGAAACTTGTGAGTTTTGTTATAATTTCTCTTACACCTTGTTAGAGCACTGGTGATATTTTAATTAACCGGAAATCATACCTTGGCTGAAAAAATTATCTTTAAAAGGGGAGAAAAGACCTTGTATCTCTCCAATGTTAAATTTGTCAACTTCAAGGCCCATTTTCTCAAGAACTACTCATAGTAGGAGTATACAACTTTCAGGGGATGTTCAAACATATGTTACAATGGTCTAATCTCCCCTGAAATACAAAAAAACATGACTTGGGGAAAAAGTATTGTTCGAGAGAAATAGTATGAGCTATGACCTTGAGATGCGCAGTGGCAAAGGCGCTTGTGACAGTGGAGGGGGAAGCTCTGGGTTCAGTCACTCACCAGCAGTCTTTGAGATCGCTTCGTGTTGTACAATATTATGAAACTAACCAGAATCTGGTCAAGGGCCGTCTCAGGGTGAGGGTCATGACCCCCAATTGAAAATTTTCTGGATAATTGGTAGGAAGGAGGGGCAATCTCGTAAAAAAAGGGCAACAAAACCTATTTGTGACTCCCCCCCAAACTAGTCCCGATCTGTGACCGTTTCTCAATCTGGTTCTGATCGAACCAGAATATCAGTAGCAGAAAATCCAACATGAGAAGAAGCATAACAAGGGCTTAAAAATAAAAATAACATTACAAATAATATTTGTAGTACATGAGTACTATACGACGAGTGAATACTGCAAATGCCCACAAAGATCATATTTGGTTTGTATCGAGTTAAAGAAACCAGATTCTAGACTGGTAGGTAGATGGTAGATTCTAATATTCTAGACTGGAACAAACTACATTTATGATGCTCTGGTAAATGATCTGTAACCTGGAACTGCTTTACTGATCTGTAACTAAGTTATAATGATCTGCTCTACGTTAATGTAGACTACAAGTAACAGGTACAATATTGCGGAAAAATCTAAGTAATGATGTAAATGTACAATAATAATTAAAGAATGAAGGGAGTAAATCTAAGAAACATCAAAACGAATGATTATTGAATTGCAAAGATAATTGAAGCAGAGTAGGCCTAGTTTTTTTAATGGAATGAAATTTAATAACCGACAGGTTTGCATTTCAGTCATTATCACTCTTATGTAAAATAGAACATTTAACCTTCATTAAGTATACTTTATTTGAAAAAATGTAGCAAAATTCATATTTTTTTTTTAAATACAAATTTTAAATAGGACTGTGATGTTAGGCCTGTCAAAATAAAACATTTTTTTCATCAATAATTCTTACTTTACCTTGAATATAATAAAGTAAGTTATAGTACAGCAAACAGCATGCATGTTAAAATTATTCATTTATTTCAATCGAGAGCAACTAGTTTCCCCAAATCTCCCTCCTATAAGAATGATAATACAGGGTACCAAAAAAAAAAAAAAAAAAAAAAACAAAACTATGATCTATTATAATATTGTGCATATTATACACTATAGGACTATAGGCAAGTAGATTTTAAATTTCAAGGCTTTTAATAGTAGTTTATGCAACGATTTTATTTTGACCCTTATTTAGGCACGAGTTAGATGTAAGTTATAACACGAGCGAATGCGAGTGTTATAAATATCTCACGAGTGCTTTAATGGCCAAATAAAATCGTTGCATACACTATTTTATCTATGACCACTATTATACATTTAATTAAAACAATTTCATTTTACCTGTGACTGTCAGAGATACCAAACCTCTCATCTCAAATAAGAGAAGTTATAGTATATTGTTAGGTTAAAGCAGCTGGTGTAGCAGTTTGATCAAATCAGCTGATAGTTTCACAATATTGAATTACGATATTGATTCCATCAAAAATGCTTCTGATTGGTCCAGAACCCGTGCTATAATGTAGAACCTGTACTATAATGAGCTCATTATGCAACGGGTTTCAATATGCATTTCGAAAGGACAGCTGTTTTGGCATCAATTGTGAAACTGTAATGTATACATTATGACGGTCGTAGATAAAGTCTGTAACGGTATTCAGAGTAATTTTTTAATGCTGAAACCATGTCTATCAATACCAGGAGGGTTATTAAAGTACGCATTGAAATATTCTACTACCTGATTTTCTTAATTCGAGATACATTATGCACTTTTCTGTAAAACAAATTCAATTCACATGCACCTACTCCCCCAAGATATTTACACTCGCAACTTTCAACTAAATGAACCTCTTTTCAATTATTTCCACTTCTCAACTATTCATCTCACTCCTACCTATTTCATCAAAGAGAATCTAAAACAGAGAAACCCCTATAAAAAACAAACCCTTCAACCACTAGGTAGCAAGAGATGAGTTTTGACATTTGCAGTAATTTAAAAATGTGCATGAGATCTGCAAGAGAGGAGTAAGTCTTTGTTGGAGAGAAGCGGCCCGAGGGCTTCAAAAATACTGAGGAAAAAGACTGTACTTGAAGCACAGCGTACTCTCCATGCTAGATTGTTAGCGGCAACGCACTACACTACACTGCAGTGCACTGTGTACTTATAGCTTGTAGTGATGGCTCATAGCAAAGCATTGCATGTTTTGTTAGCGTAGCGTTACGCTCAGCTCAAAATACAGTTTAACTCGGTATGTTTGTGTACTCCGGTTTAGTCTATGTATATATTTACCTAAATCAACGCAATATCGCTTAACACAATGTTCGTTGAAGTCCATGAAATTAATGTAACTGAAATATGCAATGTATGATGATAATTTAGATATTATTGTAGATTAAGAGATAATTGGGAAGATAAAATTATAATATCGAGTTACCTGGCTGACTCAGGTCTGGTGTCAGAGGTCTCAGGTTGCACCTGAACGAAGTTCAGGGCCTCTGACGTAACTTAACGACTGTTTTTAAGGCAGCCGGGACCGAGGGGCTTAACGTGTCCTCCGAAACACGGTAAGTTAAATTAAAAAATACAGATAATATTTTATAGTTATATAACACTCGTAATATAATACATAGCAACGAGATAGTATTTTTTGGCTTGAGTTTCAATTAAAATTTGATATAGACTATTATTTACCATTTACAGTGTTTCGTTTTGAGCGAACTTTCAAATTGATTGCCTTCAAGTGAAAAGTAATCATTTTATTATTTTTCTAAGGTGAGTCTAAATTTCCAGCGTTAAAATTAACCTCAATGTTTTGGACAATTTTAAAAATTTGTGAAGAGAGCAGTTTTGGACTTGGGTCTGTTGCATTGTTAACCTTCACATTCATTGTCACGATAATAATAAATAAATATATAATTGTGACAATAATTGTATTATATAATTGGGAATTATCAAATATAAGATGTATAATATGGAAAAGTTTTGCAAGAATTAAAACTGTTCCGTTATGTTACTACATTGACACAAGGGAAGGATGTGAAGAAAATCAGATTAAAGCCTACTCGAAATTGGGGAAAACCATAAAAAATAAGAAAAAACTTGAATCTGTGTCACCAATTGTTTTAATATTAGAGTTTGGACGATATAAGTTTATTTATCAAATCTGATTCAAAGAATATTTTTAGTAGAATGTTTTCTTTTAAAACACATATTGACAGTGACGGAGCAATAGATGCTGTTTAGGTCAGAAGTATTTCAATGGCAGACATGAATTTATTTGTCTTTGACATGGAGATGCTCTTAGTATTTTTTTTATTAATATACTACCTTTGTAAAGTTACATGTAGTGGGTGGACTGGTGAGTAGTGAGGCAGTTGGTGGATGCAGGATGGAACAGGATCTTCCATCTTGCATGCCATCCCATCACAAAAAGGTAATTTTACAATAAATAAATTTATTACATTTGATTTAACAAAGTTAATTAATTTAATTTATGAGCTAAAGAATAGGCTGACCTCGCAACCAACCAACATATCTTGCTCTAACTTTTAAAATATTCAGATATTCCAAGAGAGTTACCAACCCTCTTATTTCTAATAAATTACTAGTTTGTCAGTCCAATAAATATTTATATTTTGTTTTTGGAGTTAGATGTGGAGTTGTCAAATTAGCATGAAATATAGATACAATTCTATTTTGAGTGAGTAAAGTTTCATTTCAATCAACCTGAACTAAGCAGACTATTACATCTATCGATAGCTGAAGACATTCCGAGATTCCGAGCTTGAAGAAATGGCCAGTCATCAACTCCAAGGCAAATAGAAAAATAGACCCAGCGCAAGCTTATTGATACAGTATCAGTGCCATACACAATCAAACCTCTTTATAACGAACTTCCAAATTGCGGAATCATTGTTATGGTGTTCCATGACGTCACAATCTTGGCAAAACGACCTCTTATTAACGAATGCCCCTCTAGAACGAATTTTCCGCCTGGATAATCGATTTTGTTATAGCCTACAAAAGTTCTACTGTTCAGTGGTACACCTAGGAGTTTGCTAAGGGGGGGGGGGCAATGATGACGCGGGGGAAGGGAGAACTCATCCTTCACAATGTCACTACAGTTCACGATGCCAAATTAGGTAGCTCTGAAAAATTGCGGTGTTGCCAGATATAGGACCATGCCAGCAGCTGATAGTAGAGAATCATCAACCTCAATGCACGAATTGACAACACTACCCGTTTCGTGTTGCCTATTCTACAAGTCTGATGCTAGCAAGTGCATTTAAAACCTCTCTCCTATCAACCGGTATGTCGTTATGCACACACAACAATGCAATCCCAAGCAGTTACTGCAGGAGTTTTTTTACAGAAGGGTATATTTTTGTATACTAGCCTACATTTTTGCAAAGCTTCTACTGCACTGATGTTTTTATACTTTTTGTTATATATATATTTTTTTTTTTTTTTTGAGGATGAAGCCCACATAGGTCTGAGACCTGTGCGTGGGTTGGATGATGGTGATTGATGAGTTGGACCTACAGTTTTAGGTGGGTTCCGAACCACCGGGAAGTGATTTTCAGCAGAGAACAGTGTCTTTTTTGCTGGCCAATCTAATCGGTCACCGTTACAAACAGGACCTACGAGAACGCAGCTTATCTATCTGATTGAACAGATACCTGCTACGTCTCGCGGCTATCACTTCCCTAATTTAAAATGAACGTTAAATACTTATCTGGACCCTCCTGCAATTTGGTTCAAACTTATTTAAATTAATAAATTGTGGAATACCTAAGATTATATTATAAGAATAAACGAGGAATATAACGAATATACTTAATATATAAGTATAAACTTCGAATAGAACGAATATACTTATACTGTATCTCGTACTGGTATAAATACCTAAGATCTATAGCTCTAACATTACCTAATAAATTACGTCCTTGAAAGCCTCCTGGGGAGGGGGGCAGTTCCATTCAACCCCCTCCCAGCGCCCCTGCAACTCTATATAGATGTTTCACTTCTAATTCAAAACCTAAATCGATCTTTGGAATCACTAAAAAAAGCAACAGTTTCCCAACTGACAAACTGAACAAATTCGTCACGCATTTCAGATAAAATCTGTAACATCAAACAGAATCCGAAATGTAACAAATCACGTCCATTCAGCTTATCCGCTTATCCGATTCGCCGTTTGATTGAAAATTCATTTGTTCAATATTTACTGTGTTCCAGGATCAACTCTGTTTCTTTTTCTTTGCCAGTGCTTAAGAACACCTTGAGTTTCAATTCACTCCTGGCAGTTTATGGCTATCTCTTCCCATACCTCAAATATGGTATCACGGTCTGGGGAGGATCCAGATGGGCAGAAAAGGTTTTAAAGTGCAGAAGAAAGCGGCGAGAATAATACATTTTTGGGAAACCACCAAGATTTCCATGTCGTGAACTCTTCCACAGAGGTCAAATACTCACACTGCCATCACTGTACATTACGGAACTCTACCTACATCCACAAAAACGTAGGTAAATTCAAGCGTTATAATGAGTTCCATAATTATAATACTCGGCACTCGGCGTTACTATCGGTGGCGGTTCACAGGACTACCTTGTTCAAAAAATCCCCTCAGTATATTGGGCCAAAAATTGATAACTTGCTCCCACAAAATATAAAAAATTTAGAGAACATTAAGCACTTCAGAGGATTATTGAGGAAGCTGCAGATGGATAAGGCATATTACTCAATGTTAAGAGTTTCTTGAAGAATAATTTTAATAGTTATTTATGCATTAAGAGCGTGAAGCGCGACTTTATTGCTCGAGCCAAAACAGTTACTGCGCGACGCATAGCGGAGCGGAGCGCAGTAATTTTTCGAGAGCAATAAAGAAGCTTCACGCGCGAATTACATACAATATTTTTCCTACAACTGAAGTTCTGGATTCCAACACAATAAAAGCTTGTAGTTTGGAACATCACAGACCGTGCGCGGATTTGGTTAGCGTGCGCCATTGTTGAGGTTATGAGAATTTCACGTATTCCGTGATCCACCAATGAGAAGCCATCAAAATCAAAACAGAAGCGTAAAGAAAACAGCTGGCGAGCGTAAAGTACTTCACCGCTTGCGGAGCAGTAATGAGGTATTTTACAATTAGTTTTCAGTAAGTAAAGAACTACTTTACGAGCAGTTGCAGGAAAAAATTATTATGATAATATGTGTGTTGTTTTTTTAATGTGTTGACTTATCCTCTGTTTGGTTTATACCAAATGTCTTTAGGATGTAATTATACCTTATCTTATTCCATTTGAAAAATATTATCGATCTCTTCGGGTCGACTAAAATTATTGATGAAACATCACAGAACAAAATTAACAGATCGCATTGAAATATTCATGCAGGAGAGGTAGATTGAGATCAGAGCTGATACAGACCGCAAAATTGAGGCATCTTCATGCTCTGACGGAAGTTTAAAGTTTTGTGGAAATACGCTACGGTCGTTTAAAGTAGACACACTCTTCCCCTACTCATACGCGCTCACTCACTCTCTCTCACATCCAAGCGTTGCTCCACCGCGCAAATGGTGAGGGGGGGGGGAATGAAAGAGCCAATCAAATTGCAGCATCAGCCCGCATCCACGATGTTTGATCGTACAGTAAATTTGCAAATTCTCCCCTACATTCGTATGTGAACGTTATACAGTTTTCAACTTTGTGCATCGCATCTGCATCTGTAACTGGATTAATGTTTATAGTAGGTAGGTTTTTAGAGCGGGAATATCGATTGATAGAGTAAATTACTAATCCAATTTAATAAATTGATTCAAAATGAACAACAAAATTGATTTAACTCATTAAGAAATTAGTTAATAATAACCAAGGATTAGTTTTCATGTTTTGATCATTAAGACAGGTCGAGAAATTCGATTAATGGTGTCAATAATAAATAATTATGTTGCTCTTGATGTTTTTTTACTATTGTAAGTCTATTATTTGACGAGCTTAATGTTTCTGGCAATATAACTTACAGTACAATATAGAAATCTTTATAATTTTTCTAGTATAGAAAACTTGATTTGATGTTTTAGTTCCGTATTAATTTATCGATTGATATTTTTTTATTGCAGATGATGCCCACATGAGTCCGAGCCTGTGAGTGGGTAATGAGGTGAATACACATACATGCCAGACGGAGGAGCGGGATTCAAGCCCACGACCGCTGAAACGACAGCAAGCTGAAGTTGCGACGCCTCAACCAACTGCGCTAAGCGGCCCGCCTTATTTGATCATAAGTAATCTCTACTGGTGAATTTAACACTTATCCGTTAAATAGCTATTTCTCATTGTTTGAGGAAGCATTACAACAATTCGAAATAGCTATCAAACAAATAAGTAAGTGTTGAATTCACCAGTAGAGTATTTTCAACAATTAATAACGGTTTACTGAAGTTACAGCTTTGGTTCAAGTCAGAAATAAGGAATGATAAAAACAACTCTATACATGAAACTATGTTTAGATTTGGATGACATTATTTTTGCCAGTCAACTATGTATAGCAGCGGTTCCCAACCTTTTTTCTTCTGCGTACCCCTTAGACCATATTTTACATACATAGTACCCCAAAGTCCTAACTACATTTTTACTTTACTATAACAATATTATAGAGGGTTTAATGCCCATTTATTGCAATATTTGAACAACATATCGACGCCTATGAATGGGAATTCAGCTAAAGAAATAAAATAGTAGGTAACACAATAATTTCTGCTGAACACAGATTTCTTTTATTGAGGACATCGAATGTAATATGTTTAGAGATGAATATTATAATTTAAATTTCAAAATGTTACTAAAATATAGCCTACATAGAAGTGTCAGAATAGAATACATTATAGACAGAATAGTCGCACAACAGAAACTGCTCACCACCACTAGCATAGAACTACCATTCCTTAGTCTATGCCACTAGACAATTTACATCCGCCATTATGGATTATTTTTTGCGTACCCCCAACTAGGACACTGTGTACCCTTAAGGGGTACGCGTACCCCAGGTTGGGAACCGCTGATGTATAGGATAAGGAGTGATTACAACGTAATCGTTTTTGGCAAACCTCTGATCCACGAATGACTGGCTACTTACTGTACAATGATTTTTTAAATTCACTAATTCAGTTTAATTATTAGAGATTTTTAGCAAAAATACGCTAACGACAATGGTAATTCTAACCTGAGCATTCTTTGTATAAGATTGCTCAACAGCATTAGAGCAAGTTAAAATTGTAAGAGGCAAAATTATGCATACAATAATGGATAGTTTCATGAAGTAGACTAAAGGAATTTTCGCTAGGAACGTGAATATGGAATGAAAATTTGGATCTGAGTACTGAATTACACAAAAAAAAAAACGAATATAAACAATTCCCATTGGCATAATTGTGGTGCAGAAGCTTGCAAGACAAAAATATACTTAATGCGATGGATATGGGCTTTCTCAGACGCAGGTTTTCCAGTATGGAGAAGAGAAAATCAAGAGGAGAAAGAATCAATAGTAGTCAGGTGTTGAACAATATTTATGAGATCAACAACTATAACTATATAATTATAAGAAGAGAATACCAGACATCAGACAGCCTAGATTTGTAATGGGATGAGCATCTGAAGAGAGGAACGTCCTTCCAAGCAATGAAATTTCATGACTGAGACAGATAAGTCAACAACCTGAAGATGCAAAAGATAAATAAAATGATGCACATACAATAATATGCAAAATATATATAAAAGATTTAATATGCAAAAGATATAAAACGGGAGTAGAGTTGCGAGAGACAGCCTGTCAATATTTAAAAGAAATAGCTTAGAAATATTATGTAGAAGGCATTCCAGTAAACAGCCTGCTATCAGTAATAATAAGCTTCACAATAATTAACAATTTGCAGTATCACAGACAAAAAAATTCAAGTATAAATTATGATTAATGGGGTAATAATCAAATTCACTCCTGTTTACATAAAATATCAAGCTACGCCTGGAAAAGATGGTGTTAAAAGTGGTGATGGTACCAAGTGTTAAAATAGTATTGTGAATGGTAAGGATTCAATAAATAAAATTATAGAAAATATTATTCTACAAAAATATGGGTTCCTTAGAGGGAACCAGAGATAAATTTTTTTGACAAAGTTCTTATTTTAATTAATAGTTTAGTTTATTTCTAATATATATGTTTGGAAATAATGACTCCTAGCATAATAATCTCAGTATGCAACATGGACCACTTGACTAATAGAAAATTCCACACCACTTATTTGAGATGTAGTTGACCTTAACAATTCGTAGTGTAATAAAATCTCAAAAGTATTTAATAAATCAAATTTAATTTAGTAATTATTTCTTGAGGAAATTGTCTTTTTATTACTTATAATTTCATTATCCTACTGCCCCAGTAATAATGTTCACAAAATTTGATAAAAACATTATTTCCAATCTACCATTCATATTTTAATTGTTATCACTCAACCTAATAAATTATAGAAAATATTATTCTACAAAAATATGGGTTCCTTAGAGGGAACCAGAGATAAATTTTTTTGACAAAGTTCTTATTTTAATTAATAGTTTAGTTTATTTCTAATATATATGTTTGGAAATAATGACTCCTAGCATAATAATCTCAGTATGCAACATGGACCACTTGACTAATAGAAAATTCCACACCACTTATTTGAGATGTAGTTGACCTTAACAATTCGTAGTGTAATAAAATCTCAAAAGTATTTAATAAATCAAATTTAATTTAGTAATTATTTCTTGAGGAAATTGTCTTTTTATTACTTATAATTTCATTATCCTACTGCCCCAGTAATAATGTTCACAAAATTTGATAAAAACATTATTTCCAATCTACCATTCATATTTTAATTGTTATCACTCAACCTAATAAATTATAGAAAATATTATTCTACAAAAATATGGGTTCCTTAGAGGGAACCAGAGATAAATTTTTTTGACAAAGTTCTTATTTTAATTAATAGTTTAGTTTATTTCTAATATATATGTTTGGAAATAATGACTCCTAGCATAATAATCTCAGTATGCAACATGGACCACTTGACTAATAGAAAATTCCACACCACTTATTTGAGATGTAGTTGACCTTGACAATTCGTAGTGTGATAAAATCTCAAAAGTATTTAATAAATAAAATTTAATTTAGTAATTATTTCTTGAGGAAATTGTCTTTTTATTACTTATAATTTCATTATCCTACTGCCCCAGTAATAATGTTCACAAAATTTGATAAAAACGTTATTTCCAATCTACCATTCATATTTAAATTGTTATCACTCAACCTAATAAATCGTCTCTCTAAATATTACTTTTGCTCCAGAGTGCTATAAACAAACAGAAACGTCACCCAACCTCCAAGTTTGCAATTATTATAATAAGTTATTCAGTTATTAAAAGTAGAATTCTAAAAATAATCTCAAAAATAATATTCACACATTATTATATCAAATTTTTTGTTCATTTTATTACCATAGTTTCAATTAGTCATCAGACAACTTGATACTATAACTTTAAATTTCACACACAGGCTACCTTTTAGGTTTATCATAAATAATGTTTGGTTTTCTATCAACTCCCAAATGATTGATTAGTGACGTTAATAGAAGCACTCTTGAATATCATGCTCTCACATTTTAGTGATATAAAAACTTAAATACAGAATAATCACAAATATGTCACAGAAACACCAAAAAAATTTACAGCATAGTACCTGCATAATGTAAACAGCCTGCATGCAAGCTACACTGCGTTTAGACAGAGTAATAATATATTTCAAAAAAGCATAAGATATTCAAAAGGCATTGGTTATTTATGCAGTAGCTCCATAGCGATCAATCGACTTTGGTTATAATCGACTTATTCTATCGATACTGTCTGCCAGAGCTGGATATAGAATTGAGTGAGATAGAAGTGAAGTAAGATAGGTTACCTTTTAGTACAGCGATTTATGTAGAAATAGTGTTGAGTTTAGGTGTTCATGCCACGTCACTAGCTAACAAGAACGCGACTAGAGCGGATCTGAGCGTTTATCACGAACCACGAGAGCTGGTGACACACAACGACACTAGCGCTAATAGCGGCCAAACTCGTAAACACCCTGTAGTACTATGCGCGGTATTGATTCAGGCCTTCCGAGGAAACAGTCTTACAACACTTGGCTACGCCCTACAACTAAAACGCAGCGTTTTGTTTGCATTTCAATTTTGCGTTTTTATCTCGTTTCAATCAGGACGATTCAAAAATTTTACCGGCCCTAAATCTGCAAGCGGAAAAAAATTCAAGATCCACCCGTTTCCGAAACTCACCGCTCGCGATCGAAGGGCGGAATCTTGAAATTTTTCTCCTCAACGCGCGACATCTGCCGGGTTATGTTCCAAGTTTTTGGTTTCTGCACTCTACTACACAACGCTATCTGTTGTCAGCCGCTGGAAGCTACTTATCAAATTAAAAATGATATTTTTTACGCAGATTCGCTAAGCACACACTCAACGTGATCGATGTAGAAGAAGCGAAGGAAAACATGATGTAATCATGTAATGCACTACATAATCATAATGAACATAATAGCAGGAATGTGGATCTCCCATTCATACTGAACAAAATCCAATTTTTCCATAACTACATAATATAATTAAAAAACAAAAATCAGATACTTTTGTCTTGGCATTTGCAAAAATTTAAATTTAATCAAAGATGACTTAAACATTTTTTCGGAGGATGCGTGGGTAATGAAATGGATGATGGTGATTGATGAGATGGACCTACAGTTTTAGATGGGTTCCGAACTACCGGGGAAGTGATTTTACAGCAGAGAACAGTCTTTTTTCTGGTCAATCCAATCGGTAACCCTAACAAAGAGCGCCCAGGAGTTTCGTAGCTTATCTCTGATTGAACAGATACCTGCTACGGCACTCGCCTATCACTTTCCAAATGCCCTGATTTTTTTGTTTGGAACAATAAAGTTATCTACTATGTATGATGTTTATCATATTAATAAATGTCATTCAATGTTCACTGGTGTAAATCACTTCCCGGTGGTTCAGAACCCACCTAAAACTGTTGGTCCAACCCTTCATTCACAATCCATCAACTAATTACTCACGCACATGTCTATGACCTATGTGGGCTTCATCCTCAGTGCTACGGCACTCGGCTATCATATTCAAATTTTATTGAAAAACAAACAGAGTATATTACATATCAATGTTTTGTGTAATGTGTATCATTGTATTACATATCAATGAAAATACAATGTTTGAACATAATAAAACCTTTGGATAATGTCAATGATATGAAAAGTTATAACACAAGAATAGAAAACAAAGAAAACAAACAAATGAAAGCCCCGAGAAAACGTGTGTGGGGCATAAGAAAAAAAATAATAAACTTAAACAGAACTGATACACTATAAGATGGCAAAAAATAACTAAAAATAAGTTTTTTTGCGCTGCAGCCGAGCAGCCCTGATCATTATCTTAATTTTACCCTTTAAATTTAATTGATTCCAATCTAGCACTGCAGGAGTTACGGAGTGACGAACAAATATACTGAATAATTAAAATTTATCCTTGCAATGTACCAACCAACACTGTGCCTAGCGGGATTTGATTTGTTAAGCTCACAGTAGTATTATAAATAGTGTAGTAAAGGAAGTATGTTTAAAGTATCCGTGTGAATATTAATTTTTAGTTTTTTATATTTAAATCTAGTTAATCTTTTTTTTTTTTTTTTTTTTTTTAGGATGAATCCCACATAGGTCTGAGACCTGTGCGTGGGTAATGAGTTGGATGATGGTGATTGATGAGTTGGACCTACAGCTTTAGGTGGGTTCCGAACCACCGGGAAGTGATTTTCAGCAGAGAACAGTGTCTTTTTTGCTGGCCAATCTAATCGGTCACCGTTACAAACAGGACCTACGAGAACGCAGCTTATCTATCTGATTGAACAGATACCTGCTACGGCTCGCGGCTATCACTTCCCATAATCTCTCTCCTCTTTTTTCTGTTTTGTATAAAATCTCATCGATGGTCATAAGATGGATTATAATTAATTTTTTTTTTTTTCTGGAATGTTACATCTTGCACTTGTACCTCTTCTCCCTATTCTTTCAACCATCACTCCCGTCACCCACCTCCCCAGCCAGTCATTCAAACCTTTCTCTAATTTCTCTTCTATACCTGCCCATCGGTCTATTCCATTGTTATATTTCCACTATTTACACTCGTCACTATATCTTTCCTGTAATCTATAACTTCAGTTTGTAAATAACGTTTAGCTCGTTTCTGGCTGTTGTTTCTGCTCGATTTTTCTCATGTTACAGTTGCACTGCTTCACGATAACATGCAGACTCCTTACCTGGGAATCACATTTCTACAGCTGACCCGGCTGCATCGTAGGCCTACTTACTGAAGCTCGCATCCTTTGTGTAAAATTGAACTTTGATTGTTAAGAACACTTACGGAGACCGAACCTTAAACGGTCTATGAACATTCACGCGTTTCTATCTTTTTCAGTTAGTTTAAGTCATCCTAGTTTTAGTCTACACTTCATTGTTTTAGTCTACATTTCATTTGTACATTTCATGCGTTGCTCTGTGTTTGGAATGATGTCGGTCTGCAATAATTGCATTGATGCCCGCCGCTGACAACGCAGCTCGCTCGGCCTCACTCCACAACAACGGCGATAACGGCCTCATATTATCCGACAGGCTTCGGCCCTATAAAAAGTTATTTAAAGCTGCCCACCTTAATGCACAATCCCTTAGATGTCACATTGACGAGCTCAGGGCAATTTTTCGTTTCCAAAGCTTCAATGTTATAGGAATTTCTGAATCTTTTCTAAAACCAAGCATCTCATCCACTCAAGTCGCACTGCCAGGTTACACCCTATTCCGTAATGATAGATTAAATAAAGCATGTGGGGGTGTTGCAGTATATGTACAGAATGGTATTAAGACTAAAATATTGGCTACTTTAGAACAAGAATATTCTGCTAGGCCCGAGTTTATGTTACTTGAATTAGTTCTATCTAGTTCAGATAAGTTGCTTGTTGGTATTTGTTATCGTCCTCCAAAAATAGGCCATTTCACAGATTTTGAAAATGCTCTGCTGTCTTTCATGCCAAATTACAGCCGAATTCTAGTTATGGGAGACATGAATACTGACCTTAACATGACTAACTGTAACTTTGACTACCACCAGCTTACAACAATTTTTGAATGCCTTAATCTGTCTATCTTACCACTCAATCCAACTCACCATACCAACGAATCTGATACATTCATTGACCTTCTCATAGTGAGTGATCCTGATGAGGTAGTACACTCAGGTCAAACCTCAGTTCCAGCTATTTCTGCACATGATTTGATCTACTGTGTGCTTGCTTATAAACCACCTAAACCAGCTCAAAAATTTATCACATTCAGGGATTTTAAACATTTCAATGAAGCTGATTTCATCACCGATGTAGCTCAGACTCCATGGCATCAGATTGAGGATTTGTCTTCAGTTGATGAAATGGTAGAGACCCTTGAAAAGTGGATTCTTAACATATATGATAGACATGCTCCTACTGTGACTAAAAGAATTAATAGTAAAAGACGAGTACCATGGATGACTGACGAAATATTACAGTTAATGGCAAACAGGGACTCAGCTCATAGAAAGGCTAAGAGAACAAGTGACTCAAACTACTTGAACGATTATAGACATCTAAGAAATAAAGTTAAACAAGAGCTACGCAACTCTAAAGTTAGGTATTTGAATTCTTTCATCACAGACAACAGACAAAACTCTTCTTTATTATGGCGGGGTATTAAAGAATTTGGTCTTAGTAAGCAGAAATCACATACGCCTGTAGATCTCCCTTTGGATGATATTAATGAACATTTTGTTTCACACTCCAGTCAACGTAATGAGACAGCCATTCAGAACCACATTAATGACCTTAATGATCAGATCACTGACTCAAATATTCCCCTGGCTTCTCAATTCCATTTTCATCCAATTACAGAACAAGATGCTCTTAAAGCAATTCAACTTATTCACACCAATGCTACTGGGGCAGACGAAATTCCTATTAAATTCATCAAGAAAATATTATTTGCTATTTTACCTGTCATCACTCTTATTTTCAATAAATCTCTTCAAAATGGTAATTTCCCTAAAAATTGGAAGCATGCTCTAGTTCGTCCTTTGAACAAAGTTGCCTCCCCCAATAAAGCTGAAGACTTCAGACCTATTAGCATTCTTCCAGCATTATCCAAAGTATTGGAAAGACTGGTTCATTGGCAGGTGGTCGAATTCCTTGAAAGAAACAGTAAGCTTCATAACTTCCAATCTGGTTTTCGAAAATCTCATTCAACTGAAACTGCTCTATTACGTGTCACTGAAGACATCAGGTTAGCTATGGATCATAGGAAATGTACAATCTTGAGTCTGTTTGATTTCTCTAAAGCATTTGATACTGTCGACCATGAGGTTCTCCTCAGTAAATTAGCTCTTCTTGGTTTCAGTCACAAAGCTCAAACATGGTTTAAATCTTATCTCACAGGTAGGAAGCAATGTGTCACAGATGGTGATAACAGATCACAATGGAAAAGTGTATTACATGGCGTACCTCAAGGTTCTATTCTTGGCCCCCTCCTTTTCACTCTCTATGCAAATGACCTCTCCTCAGTAATCAAGTTTTCTAGTTTCCACACTTATGCGGATGATCTTCAAATCTATTCCAGTTGCTGTATCTCAAGAATCAATGACACTGTTGACAGGATGAATGAGGATATCAATCAAATTGTTGAATGGACTAGAAAAAATGGTCTTAAACTCAGTCCTGTAAAAACGCAACCTATAATCATAGGCTATTCACGCCTGATAAATAGTATTGACTTGAACCTTACTCATAAAATCACTGTTGATGGAAATGCAATACCATATTGTAGCTCAGTTAGGAACTTAGGAATAATCATGAATTCAACACTTGACTGGTCAGAGCAAGTTATAAGTACATGTAAAAAGGTTTTTTCAGCTATGCATCCTTTGAAGAAAATGCAAGATATTCTACCTAGGAGGGTCAGACTGTTACTGGTTAAATCTCTTATCTTCCCACATTTCATGTATTGTAATTCTGTTATGAATGATATGACAGTCACACTTAATGATAGACTGCAGCGCAGTCAGAACTATTGCTTACGGTTTGTCTACTCTCTTCAACGGCATGAACGTATAACTCAATCCCACATTGCTAGCTCAACTCTCAAACTTACTGATCAAAGGTTATTCAGGATTGTCAAACTTGTCAAAGATATTCTCAAATATGGTAAACCAAATTACTTCAAAAATGATTTCAAATTTGTGTCTGAAGGCAGGTGGAATGATGTCTCACATACCAGAACTGGGGATAATACTCTAAGAATACCCAACCATCGTACTACCATTTATACAAAATCATTTATTGTAAGTGCTTGTCGTGCTTGGAATGCACTTCCAAGTTCCATCAGGTGCATTGAGAGTCGAGCGGGCTTTATTTCATCATTAAGGAAATATCTCATGGAGAAAATGGCTGCATCTGTCCAACCCTAGAGCAACTGCATGAAATCACAACATTAACCTACTTTGTAAATAATTTTCGTCAGTATTGTACAGCTTATTGAAAACATGTTTTATCACTCACCACAATCCTTCTAAGAAAACTTGTACAAAATCAACTATCTTGAATAATCACCCCATCTCCTCTTTTTATCATCCACCACCATTATCATTATCACAATTAACATTGAACAATTTGAAATTTATATTCTCTGTTCTCAATTTAACTAATACCTGCCATCTATATAATAAACTGCTTTCATATTGAAAAATAAGAACAACTAAATGCAAATAGAATAATTATTTTTATTTATACTGGTTAAGTGTCAAGAATGGACGAATCTTTGTCCAAACTACGCCATTTCATGTAATTGCATCACTTAGATTGTCATTACTAGAGCTTATATCATTAATAACATACAAACATCATTGTAAATAATTTCTAGCACTATAAAAATTATAATCCAAGTCTATATATAGTATCTAGGTGATGTTGACAATTTTGTCTTAACTAATCATATTATGCGAAATTTGTAAACTTACATGAATAAAGAAATCTAATCTAATCTAATCTAATCTAATCCTCAATAGCAATGGGACTATTCGAGTCTTGAAAATAAGGCCTCTATATCATCAAGCTGTAATATCCACTCTTTAAGTTTATTTTTAAATCGGTGTAGAGGTGTGACTGCTTTAATTTAACTAGGTAATAGATTAAACACTCTGGGTGCATTTTATAGATAAAATCGTCTGAAAATTTCCTCGAGGGGTCTCGGTGGTATAAAGTGGTTTCTAGACATTAAAATGTGTCTTCCTGCTCCACTAACATGATTGAGGAATGTGGTTATAGTAGCAAACAGGAGTTTGATTAAAATTTGCGAGTGCCGTAGCAGGTATCTGTTCAATCAGAGATAAGCTACGAAGCTCCTGTACCATCTTTGTAAGGGTGACCGACTGGATTGGCCAGCAAAAAAGGCTCTTCTCTGCTGTAAAATCACTTCCCGGTGGTTCGGAACCCACCTAAAACTGTAGGTCCAACTCATCAATCACCATCATCCAATTCATTACCCACGCACAGGTCTCAGAAATAAGTGGGCTTCATCTTAAAAAAAAAAATAGGATGGTTTAACCGTCGATTTGTTCAAATCAAATCACAACAATCAACAATACAAGAATGAAATTTAAACCCTAATATTGCATTTTCTACAGTATCCAATTCACACACATGCTTCCAATACATTGATATAATCTTCAGTTGTGAACCTGATATCAATTTACAACAACTAAAGAAGATACCAATGTAATGAAAACAGCTCTTGGAGAAGAGCAGAATATTATATTTGGGAAAGGATTCCATTCATCATGTTCAAATTCAACACTAACAAATGTTGATTCATCAACTATTTTTCATTTAACTGGACAGATGACTTAAATCACTTTCTTTATAGAGTATGACCTGTATTCTCGTAAATAAATTATATGGATTTACCAAAGGATATCAATAATAGATCAATTTTATAAAAAAATTCATTCATTTCTCAATTTATTACACAAGTGGAAAAAGATGCTAGTGCATGTTTTACAAATACAAACCGAACTTAGGATAGATTAATATAAAGCTACGTGATATCGCTAAAGTAATAAATGTAAATTACACACAAGATACACATGTTTTCTGGGGGTTTTTTTCGAAAATATTTTTACCAGTATTTATATTAAAATTACAGCCGATAGATGAATACTATGTAATAATTCTTGCCTGTTCCACCTGGACGAATTTCCTTCTTCACATTTCCATGAGCTAGAAAAAAAGTTTAAATTAGTGTACCGTACTGAAACATGAATCTACAAAGAGTAAGAGCATAATATTTATTAATCAAATTCCAATTTTAAAATTATTTGAATTGACTCTTGATAGTGATCATCATGAATAATTAATCAATATTCTTGATTCATTTGCAAAGTTGCCTAATCGGTAGATACAAGTTATTTTTCGTCAGTATCCTTCCACCGGAGTATCAGATAAGCGCTTGAAGTGGAGAGTCATGCTTTTGTTGGCTCTGTGTTTCGAGTTTGATTGCGTTTAATTCAAAGGAGGTGAATTGCAGAAGCTGCGGACAGTTCGTTAAGTTATGTGCTGTTTACCTTATGCATAACTATCAGCTTTGTTTATTGGATGATTAATAAGTTATAGTGATTTCAATCCGCAATATTCATAGTTGAGGTTAGGTTTTCGGCTGCTAAAACTCAATGCATAACGTCGAAAAAGTTCTGAAGATAAAAATCTGTACTTTGTACCACACAATTCAACTCTGACTCCGTCTTCTACAGCTGGGTGAGAGTGTTCTTATCTCGTAAAATTTATTTTTGTTGTTGTTTGGTCTGAAAGGACTACAAAACTTGGCCTTTCTCATCATTATACCTATTGCTAAATGAGCTGTTTGTAAAGGTTTTGATTCATTTATAGCTCGAAAAATTGTTCATCATTCATTAGTATACGGAATAAATACTCGAAATGGAAGCAAAGCTGGATGAAGTTCTCCAAAAGTTGAATAAATTAGACTGCTTGGAAACGAAACTCGATAATATTACTAGTAATTTCAATAATGAGTTGGAAAATCTCAAGCATGAAGTAGGGGAGTTGAAATCTCAAATGAAATTGGAACAAGAAAAAAAAGAAGAATCCTATAGGAACAGGAATGTGATAATTTTTGGTATGAGAGGTGGTAGAAATTATTGGACATTGCGAGAAGAAATAATGAGAATATTAACATATGTAGGTGTCGACATCAGAAATCAGGATATAGATAATTTGAAAAGGCTAGATCCTAACAAAGATGACGGACCAATTTTTTTTTTGGAGGATGAAGCCCACATAGGTCTGAGACCTGTGCGTGGGTAATGAATTGGATGATGGTGATTTATGAGTTGGACCTACAGTTTTAGGTGGGTTCCGAACCACCGGGAAGTAATTTTCAGCAGAGAACAGAGTCTTTTTTGCTGGCCAATCTAATCGGTCACCGTTACAAACAGGACCTACGAGAACGCAGCTTATCTATCTGATTGAACAGATACCTGCTACGGCTCGAGGCTATCACTTCTCTAATTAGAGCAACATTCACGTCAACTTACACTAGAAATGAAGTACCTACTTAAGAAAAAATTCAAATTATTAAAAGAGAAGGATTTTGAACACATAAAAATAAAAGAAGACCTGGACAGGAATACCCGCGCCAACAGGAAAGAGCTATATCCGTTTATGATCGACTACAGAAAACAAGGAAAGAGAGTTTCCATGAAAAAAGATAAATTACTAGTAGAGGGCGAACTCCTCAGCCTTGATAATTTGAAAGAGTTAAATAATAAGGATAGGAAGAGACCAAGAAGTGAGGAAAATTCTCCCATTGCGAAGGATGACAAGGATGCTAATAACTTAAAAAAAGATACCATAAGACTTGGGAAGAAAAAGAATATAAATACCATGGAAACATATATCACATCTAAAGAAAGAGAGAAAAGGAACGATGTAAACACACAAGGGCCTTCTCAACCACAATAGCAATCACAATCTGGAGTTGCAATCAGGAATAAGGACAACAGAACGAAATCAGCTGTTAAAGATCTTGGAAAGGACGGGAAAACTATCGGGGAAAACGGGCAAGTTGATAGAATAAAGCTATACACATATAACTGTAGATCTCTCAGAGAGAACTGGAGGGTTGAACAGCTGTTAGAAGAACTGGAGAACGTAGAATGGGACATCATAGGACTTGAATGGAAATGGACCAGTAGGTGGAACAGGATTTTTGGTTAACAGGATATCGAAGAAGAAAATTATAAGTTTCAAGCAATACACATAAAGAATTTCTGTCGTTATTTAGAAACTTCAGGGACACTTAAAAGGAAGAATCAAAATAATACATGTTTACGCACCAACAGAGGAAGAAATTGAAGAATTTTATGAAGATCTTGAAGAGGCTCTGGAAAATGATGCATGCAAGTACAACATAATTATGGGGGATCTGAATGCGAAAATAGGGAAGAATAATGGTGAGAGATGTGTTGGAAGATACGGCTACGGCGAAAGAAATGAACGTGGAGAACGACTAGTTGAATTTGTCGAAGGTAAAAACATGTTTATAATGAACTCGTTTTTCCAGAAATAAATACCGGAAGTGATCATCTACCTGTTAGAATTGAAATAAAAATAAAAGAAAATAGGAGAAGATACCATGAGAAAAAATTTACAAGACTGAGTACAGACGTTTTGAAACTTTTAGCCTATGAGGAGAAACTAGAAATGAACTTGAATGGAGAAACGATTCATGAATGTGAGGATATAGAGATCCTAACTAACAAATTGACAAACACTCTAAGAAGAACGAGACAAATGCTAGGCAATGAACAAGAGAACAAGAAAAGGAAATTACCAAGAGAAATAAGTAAATTACTGGAGAAAAGAAGGAAACTGAAACGATTTGGAAGAGAAAATATTGAATTCAGCGAAACCTCAAAGCTTATAAGGAGAAAATGGAACGAATGGACAAAAAATAGGAAAACATCAGATTTAGAAGAAACTATCAAACTTGGAAATGCATCAAACAATTTAACAGGCTACAGCAACTTGGCAAGAATACGATGATTTGTATGAAGAATGAAAATGGAATTGAAGTGAGAGAAATAGAAGGAGTACTCAAAATCATCTGTAATTTTTATCAGAAGCTTTATCATACCGATGAATGTGAAGACGACATTAATGATTTTGGAAATGAAGAACAGCAGAAGAGTGAAGTTGAAGAAGAAGAATACCCGCCAATTATAAAAAGTGAGGTGAAGCGAGCAATTGATCGCCTAAAGGAGTGGAAAGTAGGCGGCCCGGATGGAATCACGAATGAGGAACTGAAAGCAGGTGGAAGTGTGGTGATAGAATTATTGACAAAGCTATTCAACATATGTCTCAGGTGTGGGAGAATTCCAGAAATATGGTTAACAGCCAGCCTGATACTGCTTTACAAGAAAGGTGATAGGAAGGAAATAAAGAACTATCGGCCGATAAGTCTTCTATCCGGTATATACAAAGTTTTTATATCGGTTATAACGCATAGAATAGACAATTATCCAACTTCTGTGAATCAAACTGGTTTCAAGAAAAATTTCTCAACTCTTGACAACATACTTGTATTGTTGGAGCTGATAAGAAACTCGAAGGACTATAAATTCCCACTAGTTCTATTATTTATAGATTTTGAGAAGGCGTTCGACAGAGTCACAACAAAATCGGTATTAGAGACACTCACTGGACTTGGCATAGGAGAAAAATATTTCGACATATTCAAGTTCATATATGAAAGGATGAAAATCGAGTTTAAATTGAGAGGAAAAGGAAAAGTCGTGGAAGTGAGAAGAGGATTGAGACAAGGCGACATTCCGTCAGCAAAAATATTCAATGCAGTTTTGGAAACATGCTTCAGTAATCTGAATTGGGAAAGAAGTGGAATAGACATTAACGGCCGTAAATTAAATACCTTGAAATTTTCTGATGATGTAGTACTAATAGGGAGCAGCGCAGAAGAAGTTCGTCGTATGCTTGAGGAACTAATTGGCGAGACAAGGAGAATCGGACTGAAGGTGAACTTTGACAAGTCCAAAGTGATGTCATTCAACTGTGAAGAAGAAGAAATACTACTTTAGGAAGGAAAAATAGAAAAGGTTGAACATTTCATCTATTTGGGACAAAAGATTGGAAGGGACGGTCAATGGGGAGAGATCACTAGGAGGGTAGCATTGGGCTGGTCGATGTTTAAACGGTTCAATTACCTGTTTCAATCTAAAATTGACATGAGTGGCAAAAGAAAATTATTTAAAATGAATGTTCTACCAGTATTATTGTACGGCTGTGAAACATGGACTTCAAATGCGAAATTAATAAAGAAACTTAGAACTAGTGTGAGATCGATGGAGAGAATAATGATCGGAGTGAAAAGAAGAGACAAGAAAAGAAATACATGGATTGGGAATGAAACAAAAATCAAAGACATTGGCAAGACAGTAGTAGAGAGGAAATGGAATTGGGCTGGCCATATAGTAAGAACGAAGGACGACAGATGGACGAGAAGAATATTGGACTGGTACCCACTAACTAGGAAAAGAAGCAGAGGAAGACCTAACTACAGATGGGATGAAGAATTCCGACGAGTGTGTGGCGGAGCAACGTGGCAGAGAGTCGCGCTCGAAAGAAAGGAATGAGAGAGGATGACAAACGTGTACAAACAAGTCTGGCTATACAATGAATAAAATATTGATAAGTTGAAGTGAAGAAATTAAACTCGAAATGAAAGATACTCATTTAATCCTAAATAGGATACCCCAGCTGCTGAATTGCGAAGGAAAAATGATGAAAATTGTAATATTATTATGTATATAATTTGTAAAATTTGCGCAATAAAAGGGTTATTTATTTATTTATCCTTCCACCATTTTTATTCATACTATATTAAATGGATTCATACACCATAAATTTTATTTTCCATCATCTTTTTGAAGCCTGACTATTATAAAAGATATTCTTGAATACTTTAATAGAGATACATAATTCATACAATTCAATAGAGATACATATAATTCATATAATACATTTGCAAATGTATGTGTATTAAAAAATATCCATTTACAAATGCTCATTTTTATTCGCATCTTTATTCTGCTTTTTAACATGGATGGTACTTCCGCAGTTTTCCACCCATAACATGACCCACATAAGGCAGGTTCTTCTTTTGAATTCATCAAAAACGACTTCATTAAGCTTTCGCATGTCCTGAAGTTTCAGGAGATAAATAAATGAAATTCAATTAGTGGTGCCATGTAGCAGCTTTGCAGTCAAAGCAGAGACAGGGTATCTTGGCATTACCATTGACGAGACCTTGTCATGGACCAGCCATACCCAACTATTAATGAAGAGGCTGAGTTCTGCATCATATATGCAATAAATATTCTTAAAGATACCTGTAGTCTGAAGGTCCTGTTGGATGTGTATAGAGGCTATTTTGAGAGTCTGATAAAATATGGGATAGCATTCTGGGGAGCCTCATCTCATTTTGATAGAGTTTTTAAAGCGAAACAAATATAAGAAGGCGAATCTTAGGTTTGAGATGGGATAATCTATGTAGATACATTTAAAAAATATAAAATTTCAACTGTCCCATCAATTCTATTCTAATAATAGGATTCAGAAACCTTCAGTCTCTTAAAAAAGAGAATGAATCGCAAAGAGTAACAATATCAGACAGCTTCCACAGCTTCCAGACAGATATTACCCAATCCACAGAACCGCCATGTTTGAGAGGGGAGCATTATACAGAGCTGTTAAGTTTCACAATAAGCTACCAGATCATATTAAAAATCCCCAAACTAAAACCCAATTTAAGAATTCAGTGAAAAAAATTCTCCTGGAAATGGAATTTTACTCAAATAGAGAGTATTTAGAGATGTCATGATTGGCAATCCAACGACACTGTACACCCTAATGCCGGTTTAATCTCCCAATCTTTTCTTTTTAATATGATTTCAAATAAAATTTCATGTGATAGTAGCCTTTATTTTTATGACTAAGTTTAAATTATTACTATCAAATATAATAGTGATTATCATTTTTCCCTAACAAATTACAATTATGTTTTGACAAACTTAACATATAGTGCCTGAATAGTGTAGTGACGATGCATAATATTTGTTATATGTATGATGTAAGCATGTATGTACAAATGCATTGCAAATAGAGGAATTGAATTGAACTGGCCCACATAAGGCAGGTTCTTATTTAGATAGCATTCAAGTCGATTTCGTTATCTGTTTATAATACAGTCTCAAGATGCAATTCTCAATATGAGAATTCTCAATTCTTGAGAACAGGAACGATATTGAAATGAAATTTACTGTTAGCTGTCGTGGGAGAGATAAATAATTTCTTAGTTGGAAAAAAATGGAGTTGGGAAAGTATTGAACCTTACAGAACCACTCGTAATTGAAGCATCTGGAAAATCTCGAGTTCAATGTTATGAAGGAATTGAATTAAATTGACCCACATAAGGCAGGTTCTCATTTAGATAGCATCCAAGTCGTACGTCGAAAAACACATCATACATTAATAATTCATCTGAAAATTCTTATTGGCTCCCCAATACACAAACTAGGACATAAAAAGGGTATTTCTTCCAGGACTTGATTCAAGAAATATTTTAAAAAATTATTATAGTACCTCTTATCACTTACCATTGCATCATAGTCTATTTCTTCGTCAGATCCATCAGATTTTCGAACCTTCGAGTTGAAATCTAGAAACTCATCCCCTTCTTCCTTCGAATAAAAACTGTAGGGCATTTCATCACGTGTTATTAGACCCATGTTATCTGAAAAGAAAAAGAGTAGCATCAACTTAATTCTTAAAAAATATACGTTAGTTTATATACATCAACGTAAAGTAGCAACATTAAATTGAAGCAAAGTATCAACTCCAGCTCAAGCTCCAACTCCAGACTCTGTGATTTTTTTTATTTTCACATTCACTATTGAAAATCATATTCTTAAAGCACTAGTGGTTGGTTCTTAACCAACATAAAACTGAAAGTTCACCATTCATAAAATAATTGTATCATCATCCACCTCATTACCCACGCACAAGTCTCAAACTTATGTGGACAAAGAAAATAGAAAAAATACATTCAAAGCACTTTTTTAATTTCCGGTTAGGAGGATGAAAGTTGTAAATAAGTCTGTATTGAACCCCCCCAAAAAAATACCTGGGAGGCGTAAAATTATTAATTAATTATTCATTATTTATTGTGACAAAATTACAATGAATGTGAAGGCGCAACAGACTCAAGTCAAAAACTGCTCTCTTCACAAATTTTGAGTATTATTATAATATTATTTTATATCTTATATTAACAATAAAATTGTGCTCTAACAATAATGTAAGTTTTTAACCACATAAAATTCTTAATATGTTAGGAATCTACTTCAACACTCAATGATATAAAGATAGTTTCAGCATAGCGTTTCGCAATTTTATTTTCCATGCTTGTTATAGTTTTGCTCCAATATGACCATTTCATACTTCCACTTGCTTCACAGATCTGTCCCGCGCATGGGCACAACTGAACTGTTCAATTAAACAACGAATGAAGAAATACTTCAACTTATTTACTACTAAAAAATAAAATAAGAAAATTTTGTCCTTTTGAAAGTAGAGCAGAACATGACGAAAGAAAATCACTATTTTTTGGTTGAATAATATATTAAGCGTACTTTATATGTGAGCCACAAGCGAGAAATAGTTTGTTCTACTAAAATTGCCAAAGAACAAAACTTACATTAAATTAGCCTGATTTTAACTTGGGTTTATCATCATTTTTTTTTCAATTTCAGGAAGGCCCCGTCCCATGTACTTTGAATAACCGAGACTCTACTGCGGCCTGAAAGAAAAATAGATGGATTGACTTGACTCACCTTTGACAAGTACATCCCAGAAATGGTTAAGTCCGTTTGTGACAGCAGTCTCTTTCAATTTGTGCAGCCAAGTATTGAAGTCGGCCGTTTTCTTCATCTCAACGCACGCCTTTCGCAAACATTTCAAAGCTGACACTGGCTTCTCCAGCATTTCTGGATCAGTCGCTCTAATCAGAAGATCCAATATGATGGTCTGAATCTGCTCACATACTGTAAAAATGTTCATATGTAATAAAAATAAACATAGTAGAAAAGCATAGAAAAGGTTCACAGCAAGTAAAACAAAATCATCAACTGTGGTAGACTAGCTCTAACATCATTTTCATAACTGTTGACAATAGATTCAAACGAAGAATGCATCCAGGGAGTAAAACTTTAAATTTTCTCATGAAAGCGATGACTGCAAGTTGTTAGCGTGAAAAATAAATGTTAGCATCGCAGTTTTTAGAAAATTAGACAATTTATTATTGAAATTATCAGACATGATGGGCAACTCTCAAGGTTAATGGAATACCAAAAGGTTGGCCTGTGCCGATAAAAGCATAGCACTAATGTTTTCTGTTGGGATAGGAATACATTATAATAAAGTCACTATTATAGTGCCAAGTGCCCCAATCATAAAAACACTTTTTTCAATATATTTTTTAAATGATTGATGAGATTAAACTTAAATTTTAATGGATAAGTGAGGAATGATGAATGAGTCATACATTTATGTGAGGAATAAACTGATTAATAATTATTCAATGAAATAATTCGAATCTCATGAATACACAAAGCTTTCTTAATAAAATTTACAATTTCTCGGACGAATGAAAATATTAAACTCGATAATCAGATAGACATTTCCACAGAATCACACCATTGATCAATTAAGTACCTCCTGCAGTTGATTATATTCGTTTCTGCTCATTCATTATCCACATTTTTTTTTTTGAGGATGAAGCCCACATAGTTGATGGATTGTGATTGAAGGGTTGGAGCAACAGTTTTAGATGGGTTCTGAACCACCAGGAAGTGATTTTACTTAGAGAACATTGATTGACATTTATTAAAATGATAAACATCATACATAGTAAATAGCTTTATTGCTCCAAACAAAAAAAATCAGATCATTTGGAAAGTGAAGTACGATTTTGTTTAAAATCTCCTGTTAAAAACAGTGAAAAGGTTTGATGGCCCAATTTTCTAGTTTTCTGCTTGTAATTCAGAAATATGGTTCAACTTTGTGGAAACAAAAGTTCAAGCTAGAAAAATCTACAATAACATTGATCCTATACATAATTATGAAAAACCAAACGGTTTCCAAGATATCCAAATGGATAATGTGATTGTTTTTTTAATAAAAGCAAAATACAACAAATTGTAAAGCACATGTGTTTTTATTTTATTTATTTTTATTAACACCTCATTTTTGCCATTCTTATATACTATACAAATCTTAACTTATTATTTTACAGGAAATCTGATTCAAAGTGAATTATCAAGCATCAAATTCCCTTCAAGAATACATGAGAAAAATAGATATAGCCTATCTGGAATGAATATCATTGCTGTGGTGAATATTCAGAGGTACCTAGCAGCGGTGAATATAGATTAATTTTTTTTTTGGGGGGGGGGGGGGAGAAGGGCAAGACCAATATTAACAAGTTTGGCATTCCTTGTCTTTGTATACCATAGTTTAGTAGATTTGAATTGACTAATTCAAATATCAAATAAAACCAGATTCTTAGAATAATGCTATTTTAAATGACCTCAAGCAAATTTACTAATTGAGAACACAAATGTGTGTCTTATAGTTTGTTTTACAAAATTTATCTTCATATCGGGGGGAAGGGGGGAGGAGGGCGATACCCCTGGGCCCTTATATAAGCCCTTGATTGAAAGCTACAACGTTTATGAGATTTGTGGACATGAAGTTCTACCAAAACCTGGTAAATTCTAGTATTTCCAAAAATAATTATGACAGTTGTCTAAATTAAAAACATGAAATTTAAAAAGAAAAGAAACTATTTCCTAGTTTGCTATTAGACATCTTTTATTGATTAAACCTTGCATCTGAGCGTCTGCATTCGCCTCGTATTTCAAGGCCAACTAGCCGAGCAGGCTACTGCCCACTGACGTCACAGATGAGTCGGGAGTACCTATGGGTTGGTTGCCATAGCGACGGCTCGACACAACATGGATTCGGTGGGACGTAACAATGACGAATCACAGCCAAGTACTGCAACCTGTCCTTGGTGGCTTCACAGCACTGGCACGTCCACAGTACATTGTAGCTGATCGTATTCGAATGTATAACCAACGATTATCAACCTCTCGGTATAATTGTCTTTTGTATGACTTACAACCACACCCAATTTAAAGCAGAACTAATCTAAGTTCATTTTCTCAAGTGTGTAATGGTTGTTCTCTTTAATAGTTTGGTAATAACAAGATTTTTGTTGAGCTGTTGAGGTTATGTTACTAGTGATTATTACTATTATTATAGTTGTATTGTCATCATCGTTATTGGTGTGATTGTATGGGATGGAGCCTAAACAAGATTTAGTTTGCATGTTGCTTGAAACACCATTTTGTAAATGGAAAGAAGTAGATAAGAGAGTTTTGTTGGCTGTGGAAAAGCCTCAACCTATTCTTCAGATTCTAAAATCGTCAGATGGAAACAAACCAGGCACTCATAGAAGGTACTTTCAACAATCCTGGTACATCAACAACTCGTGGTTATGTGGAAGCTCTAACTTGAACAAACTCTTCTGTTGGGACTGTCTCATTGCAGGAACCAAGCAAGGAGCTTGGAATTTTTTAGGCTTTGACAATCTGACCAATGCTAAGCGATCTTTTCAAAAGCATGAAGGGTCAGTGGATCATATTAAAAGTGCTATAGCTCTAAAGAATCTTAGAAAGAACATGAACAAGATATCTAATGCATCAGATGAAAATGATCGCTTGTCAATTTCAAAATTCAATGAAAATGTGAGATTGAACAGAATAGTGATGAAATTACCTATTGACATAGTGTTATTTTTATCAAAACAGGAATTAGATTTTAAAGGCCATGATAAAGATGGCACAAATAAAGGAAATTTTGAAGAGCTAATGAATTTACTGATACAAACAAGTCCTTTAGAAACTCAGCAACATTATGAAAAAATTAAAAATATTTTTAGTAAAGACTCTAAAACTATACAGAATAAACTTATATCAGTTATATCTGACAATGTAAGATCTATCATTGAAACAGAAATTTTGAATTGTGATTTTTTCTCAGTACAAGTTGATGACGTAACTGAAATTACTCAGACATCACAGTGTTCAATAATTATGAGATTTGTATCAAAGAAAGGCAAAGTTGTTGAAAGATTTCTTGGATTTTTCAATGTAAGTTCAGAACGAACAGCTGAGACTTTAATTGAATTTTTGGATAGTAAGATCGATACGTTTTCATATCCTGAAAAGCTAGTAGCCCAGTGTTATGATGGCACCATTGTGATGCCTGGAAATTTAGCTGACCTGCAAGCAAAAGTAAAGGAATCTGCCCCCCAAGCTGTATTTATACACTGCCTTACACAAAGATTAGACCTTGTTTTTAAGCAGAGCATCAGCTGCATTGCTGAATGCAGAATATTTTTTGCTTCATTATATTCAGTGTCATCCTTTTTGCATTTTTCAGCAAAAAAGCCATATGTTGCTGACTTCATAATGATGAAAAATATTCCATCAGATATTGATAAAATACCTCATGGACAGGTTTTGAAAGTAGTTGTTGAAAACTGGGATGGGTTCAAGGAAATTGTTCAAAAAAGTATTGATGACCCTACAAGTTCTTGCATCTCACAGGCAAGAGGATTGCTGAAAGATTTCAACTCTTTTATTTTCACATTTTTAGCACATGTTTTTAAAGACATTATTCAAATGTTAGATATTCTGTACAAAGTTTTACAGGAAAAGAATTTGGACATGAACTTCTGTGCACAACAAGTCAATATCACCAAGCATCTTATCAATAAAATACGAAACGAAGCCAGTTTTATAAGTTATTTTGAACAGTCTGAGATAAGAACACCTGCACAATTGAACAGTACTGTAACATCAGATGAAGACTACTGTAGCAGGTTGAAGTTATTGTATTTTGAAATATTGGACTTTGTTTCAATGGAAATGTGTACAAGATTTCAAGATATCAACAAACTGAATTTTCTTAGTCTCGCTGACTCTTTGAATTTCTCGAAATTTTCACAGGAGTTCCCTCAACAAGCACTTGATAGCTTAAAAAATGCTTACCCCACAACTTTTGACTTAAACAGGTTGAAAAATGAACTATTGATAATTTATTCTGACAGCCAGTACAAAGAACTTTGTCTAGAAAAATTGACCCTGGCACTCATTGAGAATGACACAAAAGACGTTTTTAAAGAGGCTTACAAACTATTTTCATTAATTTTGACAATCCCATCAACTAGCTGTTCAGTGGATCAAAGCTATTCTTGCTTGAAGAGAGTGAAAGCCTACCTGAGGAACTTCATAGGCCAAGACCGCCTCAATGATCTTGCTATAATATCCATTGGAAAAGAACTTCTAGAAGAGCTGATGGATACTTCACCTTTCTATGAAGATATTATTGATAAATTTGCTTCCCTCAAATACAGAAAACTGGATCTAAATTACAAGAATGGTGAGTTTTGCTTTTTGTTTTTTTGCTGAATATTACAAGAGAATGATATTCCTTACATTTATTTTTGTATTTTGTTTTTTCAAGTGGTATTACAAGAGACATGAGCTTTAGAAATATTTCTCTTCTCTTTTAGAATATTTCTAATTTCGTATGTACTAATTTCATGAAACTCATAAATAGTGAATGTTAGGACGAAATATTTCTATTTAATAGCTGAAGCTGAACATTCATTAATTTAGTCTCATAAATACTCTGAACTTAATAGATAAATTTTTTTATTAATCTGCGTGTACTAAAAATATAACATTGCATTCTATTCAAAATTATGGAATATTATCTCTGAGCCAGCCTCACCAGCTTACACACTTTCTCTGATAGGGTTTGTAATTAAATGAGAGGGGGAGGTTTACATACATTGAATGCCTATATACCGAACCCACAAGGTTAATAAAACAAGGTTGTTTTTAATAAGCTTGTCTATACCGTAAATTGCTTTGAGTTGCTGTACCTATCACCATAGACTTCGGCTCAATAAATGCATAATTATTAGAGATTTTTGAGCAAAATTAACCAAGCAAACAAATTTGACAGATTCTAAACGGACCTCTCTATAACTAGGCTTGCTCTACAGCTCCTTGCATTCCGAGCAAGCGGAGGCATAGAGTGGCCAGGTTGTAATCAGTTTCATTATTAGTGTAGTTTTGCTCACTCTCAATTATTTCTAGACTGGGAGACAACACAGTAAAACTGCTACAGATACAATTTCGCCAAATAAAAACGCAAGCACTATACTGTACAGTACAGATAATGTTGTTTTTATTCGTTTCAACACTTCCATCAACCATAACTACAGTTGAAAGGCATCTCTGTATGTTTCTGTTCAATAATACAAATAACAAATCTGAACTAAGGTCCCAATTAGTTACGATAATCGACGATCTACTGTAATAAGTGTCTTCCTCTCGACCGACCTTCATGTGTCATTGAAATTATATTATATGTAGCTTATAATTATGCTGATCACTTCTTGCAAAACGGTTTACCAAGTAGTAGCCTATAAAAATATGCATTATGAATTAGATTTAATGCTAATAGGGAAGAGTCTGTCAACTCGATCTTGGCAAGAACACAAATTCCGTTTGTCCCACAAAGCATCCCTGGTAACACAGATTTCCGAGCAGCTACTCTCTGAGAACTCGTCATTTTCCTATATGATGAGGAATCTAGTAGCTTAATGCTACTAGTAGTAGAGAGCGGACATGTGTGAAGAAAATATTTATACAACTGCCACGAATGAGTTGACAAGTTAACTAGCCTTTTTCAAGTGAATTTTATGATTTTTACTGATGAAGTATACATGAGTCTGAGACTTGTGCGTGGGTAATGAGGCGAATGATAATACAATGTTATTATGAATGGTGGAATAAAGGTAATTTTTTAAAATGAAGATCAAATTAATTTAAAAACTCTCACTATATACAGAATGTTTCACATAGAGTCACCAATACTACTTTGTGGGCTTTTTTGCTATTGAAATATTTGGCATTTTTGTTTAGAATTAAACTCTCTACAAGTTTTGTCAGAAAAAACTACACGTTTATTGTACAATTAGCAAAGCTTATCGGCTTTAAACTTGAAAAAACGTGTTTTCTGGACTATTTTTTGTTGAATATGGAAAATTAATGTAGTTACCGACTTCGTACTGGTTTTATTCAATTTTTCAGCTAATTTTACATAGACCCTGATCGAAATACAAGAAAATATTTTTTGTTTTTTTTAATGATGACAAACTTACTAGTATCAAAGTCGACGTCCTGTTTTTTCAGCAGCATCAAGAAATCTTCAGCCGGAGTCACACTGCCCACCGCAGAAATAGGAGATTGAAAGAAATCAGAAACCTCATCCATGCTGACGTCACTCACCTCAGATTTAATGGTAACTGCCGGTTCTCCATCCATTCTGTAAAACAGGGTTCGTCATCGAATTGAAGATAGCCACACTTTTATATAGAAACTATTAATAGAGGCAACTACAAAAATGAGTGAAAAAGAATTATAATTAGTTTTTCAATGGAAAAACAAAAAAGAGCAGGGACCAGGTACGCAAAGGGAATTTTTTTTTCATGAATAACTACCGATTATCATTACATTGCACATACCAAAAGAATCAATTTCAAAATATATGTTTCACTAACATTGATTATTATTAGTATACACAAATTAATGACATTTTCACAACAAATAATGATTTGTAGAAAAAAAATCTATTAGAGCAAAACAATTAAACAGGTTAGAAAATAGAGGTTTTGAGAGATAAGAAACGAACAAGAAGTTGATTCAATCTAATGTAAAAACTGACACTGTATTTCAATTAAATATATGATTTTCACTCACTTTCACTGGGAGATACTGGAGGAATGAATTTCACTTCTAAAGAGAAGCTTTGTCAGTCCTAACGACGAAATAACTGACAAAGCTTCTCTTTAGAAGTGAAATGCATTCCTCCAGTATCTCCAGTAAAAGTCAGTGAAAATCGTATAAATTAATTGAAATACATTGTCAGTTTTTATATTAGATTGTTAGAGCATTTCACTTCTAAAGAGAAGCTTTTTCAGTCACTTTGTCATCAGGACTGACAAAGCTTCCCTTTAGAAGTGAAATGCATTCCTCCAGTATCTCCAGTAAAGGTGAGTGAAAATCATATATTTAATTGAAATACAGTGTCAGTTTTGATATTAGATTGTTCATCAAGTATTTTGTCATGGAAAACATCACAGATTGAATTTTCAGTTCAGCCTGTTTTATTCAATAATACAAAATAAATCTTATTACCAACACTGTACAAAATGTTTTCATAACAATTGTTTGAAATGTATGCAACCATTGATTTCCTGGATGTTTTACAATTAGATATTATCATGACGAAAATATTTAATAAATCGCAGAAATGTTATGATTCGACACTGTTGTTTTGAATTTTGGCGTTCTTATCATATTTAAATTCAATCTAGTTCATCCAATATTATTAAATTTATTTTTTACACCTCCAAAAATCAAATAAAGTAACATGAAAAGAGAAAAAGGAATGAATGTGAAAGTTTTGTGAGAATCAAAAAAAATATATATAAATAATTGAAAGACAAAATAAATAACTTACTGTTCAATTTGAGATTTCAACTTTTTCACTACTGGTTTCAGTGGGAAGAGTGTTTTAATTTCATCCAAAACATCTTTTGATTTCTTCTGTATACTATGGTTAGGCTTGAGCATTTCTTGAAGGAATTCGGGCAGTTCCAAATTTACTGAGCTGTTCGATTCCTTTGAATCGGCCAAGCCTTTCTTGGCCAAGCAGTGAAGAAAATACTGCTCTTTGATGTCTATAAGATTTGTGACGTCGTACAGTTCTTCTTCGTCTTCATCACTGTTGAAATAGAAGAGAAAGGAACAATAATATCATTTTTAGGGGGTTCTATCTCTAAAATAACGCTGGCAACACTTAAATTTATCACTTACACTTTATTAACACAAATTATCCACAACTCACACTGTTCAGTTATTTCTTACACAAAATAAACAATCATAAAAACAGATAAATCGATATTATTCAACTGATAAAGAGTTTGCAAAATTAATGTACAAAAATCAATCACTAAATGTCAAAAGTCCGATCTAATATTAATAATAATTGTTCAATAATTCAAGGACAAGCGTCTAATACATAACCGTTGAAACTCTAAGCACTTAAAAGTCACCGTATAAACTGTCAAGTAAGCCTGAATAATAATCAGTCACAGAATACTGCGATTAACACTACAGGCAACGAAAGTTCATTATCACAGTTTGTAATAGCGCCAACGGGATCGCCACGGTATTAACGGAAAAGGGAACTGCCACTACTGCCACTTATCACATTAAAGATCGAATTACAACTGAACTAATGTTCAACTAAGCGTTTACCTTAAATAGGTTTTGCAAAAATCCAGAAAGATGGAGATTTTTGTAAAACGTTCAATAAGATTCTTAAATAAACAGATAAGAAATTCTTGTATTTTCCACAATATTCGATTTAGTCGATAAATTTCTATAAGGTTCTAATTAAATATCATAAAAGTGTCAAAAAGTAAACTACAAGGCGAAGAGGAGAGTAATTAATTGCTCCCGGAAATCAATATTGACACATCAGTTAACGCTGAAAATCACTGTTCTTTCCATGTCTACAACATTATTACACAGAAACAAAATACTAACGTTTATTGCAAACTAATGTGGAGGTCATGAAAGAGTTGCCGTGATCAAACTGACAGCTGGCATCGCAGAGAGAAGTGCAAAATTTACATAAGTAGTGCCCGAATCGACTGCACCTTCTGTACTATTATACAGAGCCACTGCAGTTGCGGTTGCGCGCCACAATTTAGGTTAAGTTACATCAGCTCAGTGTCTGGCCGGGCTCGACAATATCAAAGTACACGAAGCCATTAACATGTTTAGAACCATCAGCTAATTTTATTGTCAAATTTACAAGTATGGTGTAATTTATCCCTAATAGTGACGTGCGACCGCGACTGTAGTGGCTCTGTATAATAAGGCTCTAAGCACTTTGGTATAAATTCGTGCATAACTGATGTGAATTTTGCACTTTTCTCAGCAGAGAAATCTGTTTGAAAATGTTGAGTATTTTCTAGAATATCTAAATAATTACTGCAATTACAGACTTATAACATGATTTATTCGATTTCAGCTCACTTCCGTCTATATTGCCATTA
This sequence comes from Conomelus anceps, assembly GCA_948455865.1. Taxonomy (NCBI): domain Eukaryota; kingdom Metazoa; phylum Arthropoda; class Insecta; order Hemiptera; family Delphacidae; genus Conomelus; species Conomelus anceps. The sequence goes on along the minus strand of OX418217.1, from coordinate 12,600,597 downwards.
ATACTCTTTACTCATAATATTACTATCACAACTTACCGGTTGGACGAATCCATGCAATCAATGAGTTCATCGATAATTTTGTTCTGCTCGTCAGTAACTTTTGTTTTTCTCAAAGACGGAAATTGTAGCGCCCTTATTTCATCAGAATAAGGCAATTCGATAAATATCAGTGCCTGAAACAAAGCGACAAGTTGAGAACTTGTTAACCTAAGCGTATTTTCAATTTATTTAGTTTAGTGAATATGAAACTGGCATACATTTGCAGCTGTAACGCCAATGATAATCCAACTGGCCATGGGCGCCCGCAGGATTTGGAGCAGGGGGGTGCAATAGATAACAAACATCTGGGGGATCTGGGGGGTACGGAAAAAGGGGGGTACGGGGAAAATATTTGAAAATATGGTGGTTTAAAACGAATTTTTACGCTATTTTGGTAACTAATAGAAGCTACCAAATAAAAATAGTATATTGTGCATAAAGTATATACTGCAACTCACTGCCAACACACAAGGTTTCTTATGTTGGCAGTGCCAAAAAGAGAAAAGAAAAAGAGAAAATAATTTTGTATTTGATAATGATGTTAAGAAACGTGATTTTATTTATTTTTATTGTATTTGTGTATTATTATCTATACTGTTATTTCATTTTGCACATGTATTTTGTTTTTGGCAATAAAATTCAATTCAATTCAATTCAAAAAAAAAGGAGGGTAAGTCATCGTTTTTTATGCCAACATTAAAAATTAATATTGTATTTAAAATTAAGTTAAGTTATTGTGTATAATTTATATGGTTGAATCAACAAGCTATAAAATTAAAAAGGAACATAAATTTACAGTTGAATAAAGCCTATAACTTTTCAATAGTGTGCAGAATTTCAAAACGTAAAGGCAGTCAACTGGCAGCTCGCTGCAAGCACTTTGTGGCAAGTGAAAACTTGGAACTGGTCTACTATGAGTCATATGAGGCTATCAGGACTTTGTATGTTGAGTGTCCACAGTAAAAGGGTTAAGAAAAAGTGTGATTTCATTGATTTGGTTATACTGTAAATAAATTCGGACAGCAACCAAGAAAGTTGAAGTTTTTGTTTTCTGAATAGCATTGATGTATAAGAATGGCAGAACTACTCATTTGATTCGGACATAAGTTGAAAATAAATATTTTTAATGAGCATTATGTAATGTACTTTTATAAATTTCTAATTAATAAAAGTAATTACACAAAATTCTAGCTATTAAATTTATTTCCTAATTTTTTTAGCCACGGGGGTGCAAGTGCACCCCCTTGCACCCCCCTGTGGGCGCCCATGCAACTGGCGGGCCGCTTAGCGCAGTTGGTTGGGGCGTCGCAACTTCAGCTTGCTGTCGTTTCAGCGGTCGTGGGTTCGAATCCCACTCCCACTCCTCCGTCTGGCATCTATATGTGTTCACCTCATTACCAACGAACAAGTCTCGGACTCATGTGTGCATCATCATCAACAACTAACAATTTTTTTGAGGATGAAGCCCACATGGGTCTGATACCTGTGCGTGGGTAATGAGTTGGATGATGGTGATTGATGAGTTGGACCTACAGTGTTAGGTGGGTTCAGAACCACCGGGAAGTGATTTTACAGCAGAGAACAGTGTATTTTAAATAATGTGTCTTTTTCAATAACAGGCAGACTTGAGGATGTGTACTTGACTTTTGGTTATGAATTGAAAAAAAAATCCTGAATTGGTGACTAAGAAATTTTTTATCTATTACTGCGAGGAAAAGAAAAAAAATAGTATTTCATGAATCAATTTGTTACAATGGTCAAATGGAGAGCTTGGGAAAACTACGTACACTATAACACAAATACTAACCTGAACACTATGCATCTGTATTCTATAAAATAATGCAACATGCTATAGAATAGGCAGATTCTCAGTGTTCAGGTTAACAATAGATATTATACTTCAAACCAGCTCTCACCAATTCAAAACTGATGCCATTTGCCAAGTTTTTAAATCCGACTTTACTTCCGAACTAATTACTGTAATACCAATCTCTATACGGCTTGTCAACACAAGCTGTATATATTTTTCTCTTTGTAGTGGCGGAATTACTGCATGTTCATAATAAAAATATATATCAAATTGGTTTTGGAGGCACTTGCAATTGATCAAACTGCCAAATATATACACAACATAATTAATTAATCCCCGATTCCTCTAGGTGCAACCAATTATTATAGCAAAGACTTCCGCAATGCCGGATATTGAAAACAGCATTGGAAATCGATGAACGCTACTATACAAAAATATTTAGTCACCGCCGGGAATCGAACCACGGACCTACTAAATGCCAGACAGAAAGAAACAAATTCATGTACAGGAATAACACAAAAGCTTACAAGATCAATTAAAAAAAAAAAACAAACTATAAAATGACTAAACTTGCGTAGCTTCACATAAAAAATGTATAAAAATTTTCCCTGAAAAAAAACCCAAACATATTAAAAAATTCAATTAATGGGCTTGCTACACTAATAAAAACATAGCACACCACTTGCATAGTACATAAACATAGACTCGCACCTAGTATTTGAAAAATATATTTATAAATGAATAGCTGATATTCTATTATATTAATTAAGGAAAAAAATCTGGATCTTACATCACAATACAAGAAACGAAAAATAAAATAAAAAAGCTTACTTATTCAAAGAAAATAAAAATTACAGTCTTATTTACATTAAAAGGTCCCAAAATACATACAAATAAAATTCATTGTCACATGGTGTAATGCAAAACATTATGAAAACAGGCGTCTTAATAAATTATGTTGTATGAAACTGATACATTTAATAATATATTCTATAGCATAATTTAATCATGATTTATAAAATTAAAATAGATTTTGAAATCAATTATATAAAGTTGATAATGCTTACAGGTGGGTTAGCATCTTCTTTGGGATAGAGAGCCCCGACTTTCAAGCCTCGATCGTTGCTGTACACCTTTCTAGCCACGGCCACCATCTGCATATCCGCTAGTGCTTTCACAAAAGCAGCCATTGCAGATTCAGCACCCTGATAAAACAAAAAATAAGAAAAAACTATTTTATTTAAATCTCTGATATCAGCTCTTGCATTTAAAAGCGCCCATATTTTTCACAATTTATTAAAAAAAGAAAACTGTGAAATGTTGACTATTTATTTCACTTTCAATTCTTGCATTGGACCATGATGGTTTAGTGACAACTAGCCAAATTTCGAAAATTTCATAGACTGACATTCAAAACGGATTTTTAACAAGAGTTTTCATAATTTATTAAAAGAAAAAAAAAACTGAAATGTAGTCTATTTCACTTTCAACACTTGCATTGGACCATGATGGATTTGTGCCAACTAGCCAAATTTCAAACAATTCATAGACTGACATTCAAAACGAATTTTTAACAAGAGTTTTCATAATTTATTAAAAGAAAAAAACTGAAATGTAGTCTATTTCACTTTCAACTCTTGCATTGGACCATGATGGTTTAGTGACAACTAGCCAAATTTCGAAAATTTCATAGACTGACATTCAAAACGGATTTTTAACAAGAGTTTTCATAATTTATTAAAAGAAAAAAAAACTGAAATGTAGTCTATTTCACTTTCAACACTTGCATTGGACCATGATGGATTTGTGCCAACTAGCCAAATTTCAAACAATTCATAGACTGACATTCAAAACGAATTTTTAACAAGAGTTTTCATAATTTATTAAAAGAAAAAAACTGAAATGTAGTCTATTTCACTTTCAACACTTGCATTGGACCATGATGGATTTGTGCCAATTAGCCAAATTTCGAACAATTCATAGACTGACATTCAAAACGAATTTTTAACAAGAGTTTTCATAATTTATTAAAAGAAAAAACTGAAATGTAGTCTATTTCACTTTCAACTCTTGCATTGGACCATGATGGTTTTGTGACAACTAGCCAAATTTCGAACATTTCATAGACTGACATTCAAAACGAATTTTTAACAAGAGTTTTCATAATTTATTAAAAGAAAAGGACTGTGAAATGTAGTCTATTTCACTTTCAATTCTTGCATTGGACCATGATGGTTTTGTGACAACTAGCCAAATTTCGAACATTTCATAGACTGACATTCAAAACGAACTTTTAAAGAGTTTTCATAATTTATTAAAAGAAAAGAACTGTGAAATGTAGTCTATTTCACTTTCAATTCTTGCATTGGACCATGATGGTTTTGTGACAACTAGCCAAATTTCGAACATTTCATAGACTGACATTCAAAACGAACTTTTAAAGAGTTTTCATAATTTATTAAAAGAAAAGAACTGTGAAATGTAGTCTTATTTCACTTTCAATTCTTGCATTGGACCATGATGGTTTTGTGACTACTAGCTAAATTTCCAACAATTCTTCGACTGACATTGAACTCCAATATCAAGGCTAAAATCGGTAAAAGATTGACTGATTCACTGGGAGCCTACTATCAATACGAATCGACGATTGACGCGTGATACAGGTTATCAATATTAATGTGAGGAATGCCTCCTATATGGGGACTACGGATCACAGATCGGCTAATGATGTCATTGAGGAAGTGATAGCCGAGTGCCGTAGCAGGTATCTGTTCAAGCAGAGATAAGCTACGAAACTCCTGGGCCCTCTTGTACGGGTGACCGTTTGAATTGGCCAGCAAAAAAAATACTGTTCTCTTCTGTAAAATCACTCCCGGTGGTTCGGAACCCACCTAAAACTGTAGTACCAACTCACCAAATCACCATCATCCAATTCATTACCCACGCACAGGTCTTAGGTTGACCCCATGTGGGCTACATCCTCGTAAAAAAAGAAGAAGAAATCCGTCTACATTGATACGGATTTTGTGATCCAAATATCACGATCCCTATTAAAAGTGCAGACTGCAGAGTAAACAATTTTATCATTCATAGTATCACTAGGATATGGATCGTATACGTTGAGCCCTGAGCCACATAATACTAAATACGATACTTAAGTAGCTCAGCTTTCCGCCTGATCTCATCTGTTATTCATTGAAATAGCACAGATGTTATCCACTGAGCTACAAATACTATACTGGAGGTAACACTGATTGAGAGCGCAGCGTGCCGTCTAAAAATTTGTGGACTATTATAATGAATCCGATTGACCTTGAATATGAGGTTACTTACAGGGTCGTCAAGAGCACCAATCACATAGAATGCAGACTTTCCGCTCCAGTAATGTCGCTTGATGGAATTCTTCTTAACAAAGCCAATAATCGATATGCCTTTTTCTCCAGGACGGTAAGCCATAGCTTCTACATCGAGCTCTGTGAAAAAAGAAAAGTTCAACTCAATTCAAAGAACTCTAATGAACAAAAAGTGCACAGAGAAAGGAATAATGTGGAAGCTGATCTCTCTTTGTAGTGGTGAAGGTGATATTGTGGAAGATATCCATAATGAATAGTGAAACTTGAAGTTTTCACAACCACATTTATTGAAAACAGTGAGATACTAGTTTCGGTTGTTACGCCATTATCAATATCATTCAAACTGAGATCGATTGAGATTGATAATGGTGTAACAACCGAAACTAGTATCTCACTGTTTTCAATAAATGTTGTTGTGACAATTTCAAGTCTTATTATTCACTGAGGGGGGAAGAGATCAATTAGATGGAGATTGTCAATTTGGTTGAAAAATCTTCAAATTCGGAAATTATCTAAGAGAATCATTACAGCTTCCCATAATCAATTGGTTGATTTTTGTAAACAGGAATTTTAAGTTGTGGTATTTTCTTATGCTGAAACCTGTCATGGGACGGTGACCTCTTTATTTGTTTATTTATTTATTTGTTTATTTGTTTATAGTACATGTCATGAACAGTAGGTACACCATATTGACAATAGTCATACAATATTTCAAGTAACATACATAGTACAACAATCACATCTCAATACAAAACAACTTAAATCTAAGACATAGGCCTAAACATTAATATTCATATCCAAAACATAATCCTATCCAATTCAGTGATCAAAAATGCTTCGCCATTCATAAAAGCAGTTCTCTATTAGCCAATATTTGACTTTCATTTTGAATAAATTTATTGTTTGTGCATCTTTGATATTCTGGGGCAGAGAATTGAATACCTTTTTACTAATGTAATTGGGATTTCTTTCATAAAAATCTGTCCGGTGCTGTTCCACTCTGATAGAGCTTCTGTATCTCGTGTTGTGCTGATGAATATCAGCACCTGACATCCAATCATCTTTCAGTTTAAATGCAAAAATTGCCAGATGGTACAAATAGAGACTCGGGACAGTCAAAATTTTATTTTCCTTGAACAGTGATCTACATGAAAAACGGGGTGGCTTTCTAAACATAATTCTTAGGACTCTCTTTTGGGCACGAAAGATAGACACCGAGAATCTTGATCCTCCCCACAGCAATATCCCATAAGATAGTAGTGACTCATAATATCCGTAGTAAGCAGAGATAACTGCTTCATGAACCAAAACTTTACTGAGCCTAGATATTGCATATGCAGCTGAGTTTAATCTCTTGGAGAGAGATTCGACATGGGATGACCATGTCAGTCCCTGATCCACTGCAACCCCCAAGAAACTAGTAGCACTAGAAGGATGTAGTTCATCGGCTTCAACTTCAAATTCCAATCGATTGTTTGGGAATCTGTGGATTGAGAATTCAATGAAGGTTGACTTGCCAATATTGACCTCCAACTTATTTGCAGAACACCATTTTGCAATTTCCGCTAGAACAGCATTACCCAAAACCCGCAGCTCATCAATGTCACCCGCTGAGACCAGAAAATTTGCATCATCAGCAAATAACACAGATCTTGCAGAAGGCACATTACAAGGGAAGTCGTTTATGAACACAAGGAACAACAAAGGGCCCAAAATCGAACCCTGCGGCACACCCCTGCTCAAGAAACGGGAATGTGAGTGGAAATTTTTGTTCAATAGCTGTCCCTCAGAATCACTCACCTCAACCACCTGACTCCTTCCTCCCAAATATGACTTGACAAGACTCAGCAGATTACCTCTGATACCATAATAGTACAACTTCTTAATCAAAATGTCATGAACTAGACTATCAAATGCCTTTTTAAGGTCAACAAAGAAGCCCAATACCTTTCGACCCCGATCCAGAGATGAATAAATTTCACTCACAAATGATTCCAATGCCTCAACCGTTGATTTATTCTTTTGGAATCCAAACTGGCTGGGAGAAAACAAATTGTTTCTTTGAAAGTGATCAAGGAGTGCATTGTAAATTACTATCTCCCAGGGCTTTGAGACTGATGACAAGTTAGCTATGGGTCTATATTTATCAACACTGCTTCTAGATCCTTTTTTGAATATTGGTTTGACTTTAGCTACCTTGAAGCAGGATGGAAAAAGGCCCACATCATTGGACAAGTTGAACAAGTGAGTCAAAGGTTCACTTACCTCCTGGAAATGCTCCTTGAAGACCCTGCATGGAATTTCATCAAGGCCACTCGACATCTTGTTTTTCAGCTTGCAGACAACAGTACTCATATCCTCATTTGAGAGTCTAGGGATTCCAGAGACAATGTCATTTCCTGAGTCAGCATTCACCAGAAGCACAAAAAAGTCCATACCATCAGCGCCACCAATATCTCCCATAGGCACATCACTGGTGAAATAGTCATTGAATGCATTAGCAATCTTGGTGGGGGAACTTAGCGGGAGGCCATCAACCAGGATTGGGTAATGAGAATTTATCTTGTGCACAGTTTCTCTTTTTATCAAGTCCCAAATGGCTTTTGACTTTATATTAGAATTACTAATGAGTTGCTTTGAGTAATCAGCCTTCAGGGAGTATATGAGGGTTCTTATCTTCAATGAGACCAGTTTAAACAAAATTTTCAAAGACTCGTTCTGAGGATAGATTCTAATGAACAACTCTAGATCCCTCTTCCTATCACATAGACTTCTCAACTCAGGACTTGACCATGCTAACCTCCTGGGACAATTTTTAGCTCTCATCCTCACCAATGGAAAAGCACAATTAAAGGCACTACAATAACTATGCATAAAGTAATCCATCTTCTCATTGAAGGAAATGTGATCAAAATAAAGGGGGCTCCAGTCACATCCAAGGAGGAGATTTGAGAACCTGCACTTATTTCTAGCAGAGAAGGTTCTCCTCAAGACCAAATTTCTAGGTGTCATGGACCCCTCATGCAATGAAATCACAAACTCCTGAGCCAGATGATCAGATAAGGAGAGACTAATCACCTTAGCTGAAACTGAGTCAATACAATCCGCAGAGATAAAACCATTATCCAATAGGGACGCTGAATGAGAAGTCACACGAGTTGGCTCAGTAATTAGACCTTGCAAGCCATGTGAGCTGAAAACAGTAACTACCTCTTGCATTGACATGGAGTTTCCTGAAAAATCAACATTGAAATCGCCAACAACAAGTATCCTCTCAAATCTTCCAAATGTTGAGGTTAGGAGGTGATCAAGATGATTTGCAAATGCCTCCATATCACTCCCAGGTGGCCTGTAAATACACACAACCAAGAGACACTTATTGAAAGTTAGTGCCGAAGCCTCAAAGTTAGTCTCACAAGCTCCAGGCAGAGAGAACTCAGATACTGAAACACCCTCTCTAGCATATATAGCCACACCACCGCCCTTCCTTGTTGTCCTGTTGAAATAGCTGATGAGATTGAAATTCTCAATAACCACTGTCTCATTCCCATTTAACCAAGTCTCAGTTAAACACAGTAAGTCTACTTTTTTTATCATATTTTCCTCCTGAAGTTTTTCAATATGAATAGCAAGTTCATCATTTTTGTTCCTAATGCTACGGATATTATAATGCAGAATGTTCAAAGTTTTCCTATTCAATGGAGGTGCTTGTTCAAGTGCCCCACCTCTGGCTTCAGCCAAACAATCAATTAAAACGGATTGTGAAGTTCTATCCCTTCTCCTAAAAAATTACTCTGTCTATTGGAAGTGAGAACTGGAATTTCCTGACTAATATCCGGTATAGTTTCAAGAGCACAATCAACGAGTCCAGGCACAGCATCAATTCACCTCGATTTATCAAAAGTGAAAACATTCAAGTAGTTCATTTTCATGCTTTCCAAGTGTTCCTTGAGTTGAAGAGGCCTCAAGGTAAGTTCATAAACGGAGCTTAGTCTTTACTTACACAGACTTAAGGGTCCAAAAAAATTGGTTGGTTAATTTTTGTATTTTATTCACATCAGAAGCCCACTGATCACATATTGTTCACAATATGTCACAGACACATTTATTGAAAATAGTGAGTTACTAGTTTCAGTTGTTACACCATTATCAATCTCAAACAAACTAAAACTAAAGTAAAGAGTAGCTTATTAATTAATAATAAACCTTCTAAACACAGAATGATACTATTGTCTGAGGGAGGAAGTGCCTCTAATAGAATGACCTTGTCCTGAGGAGACGTTGACCGGCTGACCTCGACTGCATTTCAGTGAGCATCAATTTCTTAATTTTAAATTTATATAATTCTAGCCTACTTGTGCATTGTTCTTGTTTGTTGCTTTCTATGTGTTCAGGATTTTGGTTTTTGATTTTGACTCATTTTTGCTTGTTGCTCCTCCCACCAGTGGGCGGGTCTTGTTTTGGCCTTCAGCCAACCACAGACCTTCAATGAAGGTCATCCTACAGGATTAGAGGCACACTTTCCCCATCAGCCAATATTATCGTTCCCTGTTTTGTACTATATTAAGCTACTCTGTACTTTAGTTATAGTTCGTTTGAGATTGATAATCGGCTAATTTAATTTCTAATATTAAAACTGAAACTGTATTTCACTTTTCTATATTGTTTTACTCACTTATATTGAAGATGCTTGAGGGATGCATTACACTTCTGAAAAGAAGCGAAAGGCTGACGAAGCTTCTTCTCAGAAGTGAAATGCATCCCTCAAGCATCTCCAATATAAGTGAGTAAAACAATATAGAAAAGTGAAATACAGTGTCAGTTTTAATATTAGATTGTTCATTAAGTATTTCGTCATGGAAAACATCACAGATAATTTAATTTACTGTTTTTAACCGACTTCCAAAAAGAACAAGGTTACTATATTCAACCTGTTTTTTTTTTTTTTTTTTGTTTTTTATTTATGTTTGTACATCAATCATTCGAACACTTTTGAACCGATTTCGATGATTTTTTTTTTAAATGGAAGAGCATTGCTCAGCGGTGGTCCCATCCAAGTTTCGCAAGGATCGGCCCAATACTTAGCCCAATATTAAACAAAAAGGAGCATTCTTCGATGTCTTCATTTCAATCAAGTTTGAATAGGATAGTTCCACACATAACCGCCAATCGGATAACCGGTGTCGTTTACCAGGCTGATCATTGTATCATATGGAGCGCTTTACATCTAGACGGTTTTCGAAATCATATGATGCAATGCAATTATGCCGGGTAAACGACATCGGTTACCCAAAGCTGGTTAAGTGTGAAACAAGCCTTTAATGTCCCGTTTTGACCAATCACGTGAACTTAATTTGAATCGAGAATAAGAAGAATATAATATTTCTGTCCATATGTTCATATGAAAATTGTAAATAATTTAGTTGATGTTATTGAATCATAGGAATAAGGTTATTTAGTTTCAATCATAAGTTGGAGAATTTGGAAAAACAGCTGATCTCAGCAGTATTTTTAGTTTCGCTGCTGTGATGGATTAAGAATATTTATTTGCCATTATCGTACATGTGCGTACAATATGGCTATTTTGAGGTTATGTTTAATGATCCTTTTGTACTAGCTCAAAGTTTATGTTTTTTATATTAAAAAAATGTATATGACTAATATCACGAAAAATATCATATATAACTCGTATGGGAAGATGTTTACCATACTTGTATGATAATACCGCACTCAACTTCATCTCCTGCGTTTACTTATCATATTTCCAGTAAGCACAATTTTGCACACTTGTAACGTAATATAGGCCTACTACAAGGTTAATAGATAAAAGGTTGAACGGTCGTTAGTTCTTTCTAAATCCGACAAGGGATTGCTTCACGGATGACGTCACGTGAATCAGTTTTTCAGATTTTTAACATGCTCTCTTATGGGAGATATGTATTCAATCTCTTATAACTAATGAAAAAAAACACAGAAAATACTTTTCCTCTGGAAGGAAGCTAGAAATTGCAATTCTCTTTCGAAAGGATATGAATAATACACTAGTTTTTATTATAAATCAAATTTATGCACTAAATTGGCAGAGGTAGACAAGACCTCTTGATTTTACCAGCTGGGAGAGGCCCATTTACGAAGCATCTCTCACAGCTGGGAAATTGATTTTGGAGAACTGATTCAAGTGACGTCATCCATGAAGGAATCCCCTGTCGGATTTAAAAACAACTATCGACCGTTCAACCTTTTATCTATTAACCTTGGGCCTACTATGTCAGTGTAGGTATATTCTGAAAGGGGCCACATCAAAATGAATCAAAAGCCATTTCACTTTTAAGAAGCCTTTCTCTATTATAATTTTCCTAAATACAATATTCCACATTAAATAAAACGTTGTAGAATTTTTCTTAGTTTATCTTTTCTTATAAGTGGATTTTTAGTTACTCAACTTTCGATGTAATAATTAATTAAATATTGAATTAATTAATTAAATATTTCATAATGTAGGATTTAAGAAATTTCTCATGTTTTCAAAGTTTGAAAATTCAACTAAAAAGCTTAAAATAAAACATATTTTAAAACAAAAAAGAAACCGACTTCAGTGAAATGATAAAATACTCACGTACTAAAAAGTTTGAAATAAAGTATTTACTTTAAACTGAGAAAATTTTAAATTTCATACAAGTAATCTTTTGAAGTCGGCGCCAAATTTCCCATAAACTTCTAAAATATAACAGAATTACTCTGTGATGTTTTCCATGACGAAATAATTGAACAATCTAATATCAAAACTGACACTATATTTCAGTAAAAGTGAGTGTAAATCACATATTTAATTGAAATACAGTGTTGGTTTTGATATTAGATAGAATTTCTTAACAATTATTGTATTTCAGTAAAAGTGAGTGTGAATCACGTATTTAATTGAAATACAGTGTTAGTTTTGATATTAGATAGAATTTCTGATCAATCACTTCCTGTTGGTTCGGAACCCACCTAAAACTGTAGGTCCAACTCATCAATCTCCATCATCCAATTCATTACCCACGCAAAGGTCTCAGACTCATGTGGGCTTCATCCTCCAAAAAAATACAGTGTTAGTTTTGATATTAGATAGAATTTCTATCAACTTCATAAAATATTTGGCGCCGACTTCAAAAGATTACTTGTATGAAATTTAAAATTTTCTCAGTTTAAAGTAAATACTTTATTTTAAACTTTTTAGTACGTGAGTATTTTATCATTTCACTGAAGTCGGTTTCTTTTTTTTGTTTTAAAATATGTTTTATTCTCATGGTTTCTTTGTGGTATATCATATCTATTAGAATAAGTAATTAGGTTTTAGGTATTTCTGGAAAAAATGATAATTGAATTCATTTTTGTATAATTAATTAGTTTTTAGTCTAGGCCTACAAAAACTTGATATATCTATATCAATTTGTACAATCGTTGTGTTATGGAAGCAATATGGATAGCCATCTATCTGTTGCTTCCCTGTAATTTGTAAAGAATAAATAAATAATAGTGTAACAACCGAAACTAGTATCTCACTATTTTCAATAAATATGATTGTGACAACATCATGTCTTATTATTCATTATGGATATCTTCCCCAATATCACCTTCGCCACTACAAAGAAAACCCACTGATCACATTTAAACTTGTATTAACCTATTAAAAACAGTTCTAGGAAATCATTTTCAAAACTTACTTGACAGAGGAACAATAACATCAGCATAAACATATCCATTGATGATATCATCCCTGCTTACTTCATTTGTTCCGTGAACATAGCTGTAATCACGTTTGACAAGTGCATTGTCTGCTGTACATCGTTTCTCTTTCTTCAGCAGAGGTTCATTCATCTGTAACCGAATACCAATACAGTTATTTCTCTTGAAACAGTATGCACAAAATTTTAATTACAAAACAATAATCCAACAAATAACAGTCATAAGATATTCTGTGTCCAAAAAATCAATAGTAGATCGAGTGATAGATTTTGAGTGAATAAAGCTTTGCATTGTTAAGTGGTATATCACTACTTTATTTCACGTCATCATGGACACTTTTTTCATTTTTTTATCGGAAGCCTACATACCTGTGCGTGGGTAATAAATTGGATGATGGTGATTGATGAGTTGGACCTACAGTTTTAGTTGTGTTCCGAACCACTGGGAAATGATTATACAGCAGAGAACAGAGTCTTTTTTCTGGCCAATCTAATCGGTCACCCTTACAAAGAGCGCTCAGGAGTTTCGTAGCTTATCTCTGATTGAACAGATATCCGCTACGGCACTCGTCTATCACTTCCCTATAAAGAACACAAGATCACTAGATGTGTTCTGAGAATGGTAGAGCATGACTAATAATTTTATTACATGTCTAATTATATTCTTACTTCAGTAAATTTCCGTAATTTGACTACAGACTCTTCAATATTCGATTATTTGTACCCTCTACAGATTGCAGACTCTACAGTCCACAGACTCTTCAATATTTGTAATTTGTAATCTCTTGAACAGATAAACAGTGATAAGAGAGTTTTAATTTAGCGTACTCCCGCAGAAGTTAACGCTACTGAATATCATATATGTTTACCCGCGAAAATTGAAATCTACCACTGGCTGATTATCATTTCAATTTTCTTGGAAAATAACAAGGAGCATTTAAAGGATTGCCAAGCTGAATTTATCAAAGCCTACATACAGTTGAAGTAAACAACAATAAATTATAATTTACTTTGCGAAGCTAATAATAAAATAAATCGCTGCTTTCAATGTCATCAAGAATAAGAGAAATTAAAGGTGGCACGCCACGAGAATGGCAACGGTTAACATGTATTGTTATGGAGGCCAATGCCATTCTCGTGGCGCGCCACCTATAGGTACTTCAGTTATAAAAATATTGTAATAAGTTATAAATAGTTGATAAATTTGAATCCTAATCTTAAGAAACATTTTTTCTCTGGGACCCATTACTTTTGCATTTTGGGTCTTCTATGGAATTTGGAACAACAAAATCTTGAATTACGATATGCATTTAATAATTAAATTTTCTGTACATATGGGGACCCAACATAGCTCATACTCCATGCTTTTTCCAAAAAACTGACACGACTCATTAAAACTCCAATTAGTAGGGAAGTGTTTGACTACTGGAACTGGAACTGATACTAAATCTGAAATAGTAACTGTTACCGTTTTGAAAGTCGTGTCGTAAATACTGTCATTTCAAGTTTTGGGGTTTGAAGTCACGAAGTAGGCATACTATAAAACTTTTATTCCACGGTGCTTGCGTCAAAATAGCAAACAAAATAACTTCAAATTGTAAGTTGTAATTAGTTTTTATTAAGAAAAATTAGTGTAACTGTATGTTTTTCTCATAGATATTGAGGTTATCCCTCATAACATTATTCTACCTTCAAGCACAAACTAGTGTCTTGTTTTCACAATATTTTCGGTAATTATTGAGTATCCAAACTTTTCGAATTTTCCAAAAAACAAAATTGTGATATCTACACACCCCAGAAAGCAATAATCTATTGAAATTTTTTTGGGGGTCAAGATTTTTTCTCAAAAGAAATTGAATTTTAGAAAAAGTTTTGATAATTTATATTTTTATTTGAAAAATCCATAATTTGCAAACATATGAGGAGTACCAAACCATGAAACGATATTAATCAAGTGGATAAGGTTTCCAGAACACTACCGCCCCCAAACACAGTGCGCGCTCCGCGCGCCTAACCAAACCTTCCCTGGGTGTCTAAGAAGGCTAGATGTGACTGAACCACCTCATAATCCAGTACTTAAAAATAATCAGTTATAATACTTATAACAAGTAATACTAATACAGTAATACTAATTAGTAATGAGGATAATTTCAAGATAAAATAAGTAATTCCAATTAATACTAATAATAACCATCAGTATCCGTTCCAGTAGTCACAAACACTTCGCGCATGTGCTCTATTCCCTACTAATTGGAGTTTTAACAGGTCGTAAACTGGTCCGTCATTACATACTCATATGTTATTATTTATGGTGAATTATGGTGTCATTATGATGCTAGATTTTTATTTTCATTTTCATTGTGATGTTTCATGATATTATTGTATGAAAACTTATTATTGATTTATTATGCATGATATCGGTATATAAGCGAAAGCAACTCATTTGTATGGCATGTGTTTAAGACAAATAAACTTATTTGATTTGATTGGTATCAGATTTAACCAGTATCCGTTCCAGTAGTCACAAACACTGCGCATGCGCTTTATTCCCTACCAATTGGAGTTTTAACAGGTCGTAAACTGACCCGATAAGGATTCAGCCAATTTAAAACTCAATTAAAATCCGATTAAAACTCACAATTTTGTATCCGTTGATACGGATACTAATTTTACTGCCGATCGACATTTGTGAGATCCATCTCATGCGGCCGGTTTTCTTTCTCGAATACTTGGACAGTTTCACCACAGCTTCACTGACTGCCACTATAGTTCCTGTCTGAAATATAAAGAAGCAGAAATCTAATAACAATAAACAGCAGAAATAATATATTATTAAGAAATCAGCAAAACAAATAAACTGATATAGCCTACGTACTGTACACTACACCAAGCTACAGAAAATTTATTTTAGAAATATTGCTTATTTTAGAGTTTTCTTATTAGTTTTGTTACAGTAGATAAGTACAAAGTAGTAGTTGAGATTGCCTATAATTGCAATGTTTTTTTTTCCAGAGAATGAAGCCCACATAGGTCTGGGACGTGGGTAATGAATTGGATGATGGTGATTGATGAGTTGGCCCTACAGTTTTAGGTGGGTTCCGAACCACCGGGAAGTGATTTTACAGCAACGCTGCTACATGGCCTGCCAACTTAGCCAAGAAAAGGGCACAAATTAACATCAAATGTTCAAATCGACAGCTCTGTGTAAAAATAGCGACTGGAATATACAAACAAATAAATAATACTTGATATAAAAATGTTATAGACATTAATCTTTTTTGTAATTGGTGATGGTGTCATTTTGGTAGATATTCATAATGTACAAGACTTAAATGTCATAAACACATAGTTCATACACTAATGTTGAAAATAATTCACTTGTAAATCGAACACTTACTTGTTCGGGTAAAAGCTATTTCGCATTAGTGTAATGCTTCATCAGACAGTTAGAGGTTTACTGAATCAAGTTTTGGAAATTGGGGTTACAGTAGTCAATTTTCAAAGCCTGATTCAGTAGACCTTCGTGTCTGAGAAGAATAATTACACTAATGCGAAATAGCTGTCGCAAGAAAACAGTAGGTGTTACATTCATCAGTAAAGTATTTTCAACAATCATTTATGTTCATGTATCAAGTAAAAAAGTAATATGGACTAAAACACCACATAATTTATCATGGCATGATTGTCGAAACTATAGTATTTCGTTTTTCATAATAACTCTTATTCATTGAAAAAAATGACTTAGTGGTGGAGTGGTATAAGCACTGTTCAGATTCAGTTCTTCTAAACATTTTCATCTCTTCTGCAAATAAATCTCTAGTTCTTATCTCTAATGCGACAACGTCAAGCAAAAGCCTCAGACTCAAGCAAAAGCCTCAGACTCAAGCAGACATCATTACCATAGGCTGGAATAAATAGCAATAAAATAAAAAACATAATAAATCAAACTAGAATTCTACAAAATTTAATAACAAGCAGTATTTTTGTAAGTAAGTTTGAAGAAAGATGCTAATGCCTTAAATTTTACTCAATTCTCTTTTCATAATGGACACATGAGTCTAAGACTTGAGCAATGAGGTAAATAAAAATGCCAGGCTGAATCATGAATCTAATCCAAGACCACCAGAACGGTAATCAGACTAAATACTCTAATCACTTCATTATCCCGTCTGCTTCAGTATCCCGTGTTTCGGAGGACACGTTAAGCCGTCGGTCCCGGTTACATATAAAAAAAAGCAGTCGTTAAAAAAACGGCGAGGTGGAACTACCCGTAAGGGTCTCCCCACCACGAAAAGCCATACGAATTTACTTTACTTTACTTCATTATCATGATGAAAAGGATATATAATATTGGAATAAAACATTTTTCAAACCTTCTCAACTATTTTCTTGAGAACCTTCTCTCCATCTGACAGAGTTTTTCCACTGTGGTCTTCATCAATTTTCTCCACTAATTCATCAGGACCACTAAAATTCATAAATTAAAGAAATAAAACCAGCAATTAAACATGATAATAACTGAATAGAATTGCTCAGAAACTACATGCTGAATAATGATTCAAGAATTTTTTAATGAGACTTTTATTTTTATTAATGCAAACGAATCTCATTGAAAGCAATACATGAAATTGAGTACTTGTTAGAAGCATCTAGTTCAATATTTATGATTTACAAAGCAAAAGTTTTTGTTAAACCGTTTAATGTATCCTATCTAAATTGCAATAATCTAAATTTGCTTTATCTTTTTTCTGGAGTTCGATGATGGTGATTGATGAGCTGCTGGACCTACAGTTTTAGGTAGTTACGAACCACCAGGAAGTGATTTTATAGCAGAGTGTATTTTTCGCTGGCCAATCTAATCGGTCACCCTTACAAAGAGTGCCAAGGAGAAGTAGCTTATCTCCAACAGATACCAGCTACGGCTCACGGCTATCACTTCCCAATCTAAACTCTAAATTTGAACAACTCTATTCAAATTAAAATATATATCAAGCTAATATTTGACTAGATCTGAAATACACATTCAATCTTGAAAATTGATTGAATTTGAATCAGACGGCTCATACAATAAAAATAACTAAATACATCAGAATCATGAAATTTCTAAGGAAGCACAAGAATATCGATGTTAGAAGCACGACTATTAGTGAAATTACTTATTGATGTAAATTTTTGATAGATTCACAACAGACTTGTGACTTTGGCTCTGCTTATATCACCATACAGATAAATATTTTCTTTAACTGATTTGATTCCTATATTAGTAATCCTATCATCCAGTATCTCAGCAACTACCGAGCATGAAGAGTGGGATTCAGTACTGGATTTATTATCTTAAATTAATTAAGTGTGGGAATTTATCACATCTATACTATCAGTATATCAATCTACTAACAGTAAAAACAATCAATATTATATATTCTTATGGATGATTTTCTTTCTATATCTTTATCTTATAATCAATTACTTTCCTTCACCACTTTCTTTTCTTCCTTCACCTCCACTTCATTTTCACCTTTCTTCTTCAGTCGTCTTCTTTCTTTACGTTTCTTTTATCTTACCTTTCTATTTTGAATATTATTTTCTTTTATTAATTTATTTGATTATTAGTACACTCTAGTTCTATTTTGTCTTATATTAACAATAGTAATATAGTGTACTCTCATATTATTATTAGCATAGGAATATCTGAAATGTATAAATTTAATTTACTTGATTTTGTATAAAGTGTGAACTGATTATTATTTTGTAATGTACGTTTAAATGCAATAGGTTTTTCAAGACCTGGCATTCTAATAAAAATCAATCAATCAATCAATCAATCATCCTATCAGGACCTATCTTCAAGCTGTTTAGCTGTTCAAGCTGTTCTCATTTATTCTATTCTACTGATTTTTTCCTTATGTAACTTATTCTGTTCAATACTGACTCCTCCCTGCACACGGACTAATCATCCAAGCAGGGTGTCTATTCATGTTATATTGTAACTATTTACTGTATTGTATTTATTTCCTGAATAAATTGAATTGAATTGACTTACATTGAAACCCCATGATATTTCAAGAGAGAATTCAACTAATCAGCAAGAGAGAATATATTTCAAGAGAGAATATATTTCAAGAGAGAGTATATTTCAAGAGAGAACTGAAGTAATCAGCACGATCGAAACCTGGTGAACTATTGAGCTCTAGTAGGTAGAACAATTCTAACTTTAATAAACAATTTACAATGTCATAATTTAACATCGTGAGAAATATCGTATTTGAAGTCCAAAGATCAACAATATTACTCCTTATATTCATTTCCAAATCCAAGAGGGGTTTCTTGCACAAATTGAAACTAAATCGGACCTTTTGCTCTAAAACCCCGCATTTAAAAAAAGTGTCATTGAATAGTAGATTCCTAACCTAACCGGGTCTTAGATTAGGATAGGTTAGGTTAGGAATCTACTGTTCAATGACAATTTTTAAAAAATGCGGGGTTACAGTGTAAAAGACCCACGGAATCGATGGAATGCACTTTTATTGATATCAGCATAATATCTAAAAAACTATGCAATTTAGAATTAGGATACAATTTAATAGTACTCACATGAAAATAACTTCCATGTCAGTGTCAAGCAGTGCTCCAACAATACTATCCAAGTAACTGACTTCAACATCTTGACTGAAGGTGCTAAACACTACCAATTTCGTTAATGTTATGTGATTGGCCTTTTTTATGTTTTTGGTGTCACTGAAAAAGACAAGAAGCTTGTAAAAGTGAATATTCAAGAAATTATCCACTCAGAAGTACAAATAATGGAGACGAGAGATTGAACCATTAATGTTCTGCATTAAAGTGTAAGAACTATTAATAAATTGTCCTATGAATGAAAAAAATAATACTTCTTCGTCAAATGATGCATGAAATCAATGGCAAGAGACTCTTATGAGATAGATTTCTAGAAATTTGAAAGAAAAGGTAGATTGAGAACTATGAACTAATTTAAACTAGTAATATTTAACTTAAATACTTGAAATTGCGTACAGTAAATAATTCTAAGATGCGTTTTCAGCCTACATCTTATAGGGCCGAGGAATATCATGAATACAGGAAACTCTACAACAAACTACCGCAGTTTTTAAAGAGTCTTCAAAATATAATATTTTAAAAAACAATTGAAAGATATTTAATTGATAAAGCTTTTTATAGTGTACAAGAGTTCCTTTCTCATCAAAATTAAGCCTCACCTAATTGATATAGTAATTATGGTAACTAGTGTATAAGATTGTATAGTTGTTGATCTGACTTGTTTTATGTTCTTTAACTGGAGTCTCCAAGATGTAATCTACAAAGAAGATTAAAAAAAATGGCACAAGTGCGTGAATGGAGGAACCATCTTTATGCATCTTATACGATGGTATCTCTTCTATCATAAGATATGTACATCATACGAATACTAACATATATGGGTATAATCATAAACTTTCACAGAGCATTTGATGTGTACGGATGACGAACAATCACTAAAGTAGCGTGTTTCTGCAAACAGTAGTAAAGTCTTATTTCGATAAGACAGGCTTCTAAACTTACTCCATTTTGTCTTTGAGACATTGCATTCCAACGACCAGAGCATCAAACCAATCGCTCTTCACCTGATTGGCTGAGATGCTTGAGACAGCCGCCGCAAGATCCCACGATGCATTCATGAAAGGCAGCACCACTTCGATATTCTTATAACCTTCGTTGCCATCCAATGGATTGCTGGTTGTCTCCGAGCCAAAAACAATCAGACTGATCACATCTTTGCTCTCGCTGAACATCTGCAAGAAATTTGTGAGATTTCTAATGAAAATTATTTTTCACCAGCTGATAAAAACAATGTAAAGATATACACAATAACATGATAAAAACAATGTAAAGATATACACGTTTCATTTATTTAAAAAAAAAGTGATTTGGTAGAAAAGTGGACTGCGGCTGCAGAGCTGGAATCGAACGATGAAAAGAACAGACAGTATGGCATTCAGTTATTGGCAAGACGAGTATGAGGATGTGTTGATAGATTGAAATGTTTAAAATTGTACTTTCAGTAAGTTGGTGAAGTAAATGTACATTCAATTCAAATTTGTTCAATTAGATACATCCAGTACAGCATTACAGCAAAATAATTAAGTAAATCAACGGTGAATTTGAAATTAAAATGTTGTAATAGAGCAACTAAGAAATCTGATACCGTATTTCTGAAACTTTTTTCATCTAGAAAAAACTGTAGCAGGGATGTTTTATGGTCTGTTCCAAGAGAGAATGGAGTACAGCTCAACCCAAATCCTAGCGGGTCAGACAGCTAATAGTTTTTATTGAGAACAAGAGAGAGCGAGAGTGTGTGTTCGCGAGAAAGAGAGGATGAAAGGAATGCATAAACCATAGGATAAGAGTCAACAGAATATATTCCATATTGAAGATAGAAACAACTTGTTTCCATACATGGTATCGATCTTTGGTTTGTGTACATGGGTGGCCATCACATAACATGTTATATAATAATTATTCGAAATGTAGAGAAAGAGAGTATAAAATAGAGAGTTGTGTTTATAGGTATAGAGGTTTGCTAACACGAGGCAATGAGTGGTACAGTTACAAAACCTGTATGCTCTCGATATGCGGAGCTTTTAGATTATTAAAAAATGTTTGTTATGTAAAACACCTGTGGCCAATAGGCAGGAAGGTCATGTGTGTAATTAATAATTATTGAAGGCATGCTTAAGTGAGTAAGTTAAATTACACAAAAGGTTAAAAAATAGTGAAATTGGTAAAGCAAACTACAGATTTTCAAGTAACTTTGAGTAATACACATAAGAGTAATACCTTTTTCAAAATAATATTTGTAGCACATTCTTTACACTTTTCTAGAAAGTCAGAATGATCTTTGATGCTGCTCAGGCCAGAATCAATGACAAGAGCAATCGCCTCCTGAAAAACAATTACGACATTAGAATCAAATTATTTGTAAATTTTCATAGGAAAATTTGTGCACTAAAGTGTATATTTATGTGGATTGGAGACAATTACGACATTAGAATCAAATTATCTGTAAATTTTCATAGGAAAATTTGTGCACTAAAATGTATATTTATGTGATTATTGGATTTATAACGTGGAAACCACCTTTCCACAGCATGTTTTTTTTTTATTTTGCAATAATTATGATTACCCTTGAGTTTTGGATGCTAAGCACTCTTATTGCAAAGTTAGACTGGCGCTCCATCACGCCGTTGTCACATTGACAGTCCAGCTGCTGAAAATAACACAACGTTATCTGCTCTATTATCACTTATTCGGTGTTTCGGACCCCATCTAAACCTGTAGGTCCACCATTTATAACATCACTAAATAATATAAACTAAAAAAAAAAAAAACACTTTTAAATGGAAATTAACTCGCGTTATGGCGTGATGGCCGTTTTACTCTGTTGTCTAGAGCATCGTCAGACGACCCACAGTACACTGATTTAAGGCATGAGTTTGAGGGTTATGTATGTTGGAATGGTGAAGGGTGGGGGGATGAGTAGGCGGGAGGTTTGAAATTGGGATTATTTTGTCAAATAGAGTATGTGAGAAGAAGTTAAGTTGATCATTTAAAATGTTGTCAGGTTGCTGCTTTGCATGTTTGTTTATCTCATATTGTTCTAAAACATTGAGTTTCTGGCTTTTGTGAGTGAAGTGTAGTGTGTCTAAATTAGTGTCAATGTCTGTATAACTGTGGCCTGTTGAAATGATGTGTTCAGCAAAAGTGGAATGTGTGTTTGGGTGTGAGATGGCTCTTGTGTGTTCTTTGAATCTAGTGGTGAATGTCCTGCCAGTTTGTCCTATATAGAACTTGTTGCAGTCATTGCATTTCAATTTGTAAACTTCAGATCTGTTGTAGGCTACTTGTTTTGAGATGTTGTCTGAGAATGCAGGTGTTTTTTGAGTGAATTAGTTGTTCTGTAAGCTATTTTATATTTGAGTGTCCTGAATGAAGCTGCTATTTTATGAGTTTTGTTGTTGAGGTAGGTAAGTGTGATGAATGTATGAGGGTTGTCATTCTGTTTGTTGCTGGTGTGAGTGATTGGTTTTGTTGATATTCTGTGCAGTAGTTTGTCTATTAGTGTGTGTTTGTAACCATTCTGTTGTGTTATGTATTTTATAGTATTCAATTCTATATTGTAATCTTCTTGTGACATAGGAATGTTTGTTAGTCGGTGGAGCATGTGATTGAAAGCGGCGTGTTTATGTTGGGTTGGGTGATTTGATGTGTTATGGATTATTGTATCAGTTGTTGTGGGTTTCCTGTAAATTCTAAATGTTTTGAATGAATGTTCCTGCTTTGTTATAGTGATGTCCAAGAAGTTGATACTATTATTGTGTTCAAGTTCTAAGGTGAATTTTAAATTGGGATGGATTTTATTGATATTGGTGTGGAATATTTCAGTTTGTCTTTTATTGTCTTTGTATAGAATTAGAATGTTGGTTCAACTTGTCCGATCGCTCTCCTAGTCCCAACCGGTTCACAATGTTTCTCATTTTATTATTTTGTAACAAATTGACTGCATCCGTCAGGTTCATAGTCCATACATCTAATCTAGACTGACAATTAAAAATAGCCACGGCCAACTCTGGCCGTGAAATAGCACAACTTAATAGTGCAATATTATTAAACAAGTGAGCGAATTCGGGTTTGTTTTCGAACAAGAAAGTCAGAGGCGATATCATTATTCTGATTCTATAATTTAAAAAATCGTAATTAACGTGTATGATAATTTGTACTCACGAAGTCCTTCTTATTCATGTTTTTCCAACTGTGACCAGCAAGCCGGCATCAAGTTACAAAATCAACTTTTATATTATATTTCCTTTCAAAATTACCGTATTTTTTGTAACATATATCATAATCGTTCTGGGTTACTAAGCTTCACTTAATAAATACATAAAGACGTGGTGATTTCAATAATAATTAACAACTGGCATAAAAAGAAGAGATTACACTAAACTGATAATAATAAATTCAAAACCATACCACTTCAATTTGTAACATAACCTACAAAATGCGATTTCACATCACGGCCTACTATACTACCCTCGCATAATAAATCACAGATCCAAATAATAGATTATTACATAAATAAAAGATATCACATGGATAAAAGAATTCGGAAATAATCGATAGATTCAAATATGAATCATTTATCACGCGGATTTTTATTTGAAATATGGCTTTTTCGAGAAAACGAAATATTGTATATGTGAGATTTGTTCATCATAATACATTTTTGATTATAAAAATTCATCATTTCGGATTATTTATAACTAAATTATCTATAAATGATTTTCCTGGACTATATCCTGATAAGATTGTTAGATAAATTCAAGGTTATTATGGCCCAGGTTTGCACTGTCACTGATTGGGTTGGTCATGGTTCAATTTGCAAATTGTTTTGTTGATAATCTTGAGCTAACCTCACATCGATGTCATAGTATATTTCGCACCTAGGGCCGAAAATGTGTGTTTGCCGGCTCGAGATCGCGGTTTTCAAGTTCGAGACGAAGTCGAGAACTTGAAGCGTTTGAGAGCCGGCAAAACATTTTTGCCCGTGTTGCGAACGCTATTTTTCGCCACACCACAAAAAAAACAAAACAACAATGTTAAGTTGAAAATTTTGAAAGCGAAATTTTAAGGCTATGGTACTTGCAAGAATACAAGGAACGGGTATCACCTCTTTATCCAACCTACAGCGCTCTGGGTGGGCATTTTGTCAACTACTACAACTGTACGCCAAAAGGTTAGTTGGTTAGGTTTTTTGTTGTTATTCCTGTTCCTGATTCAAAACCTGCATAAAACAGCCAAAAACCTAACCAACTAACCTTTCTAAACCAACAGTAACCTTTACCAACAGTTACAGTAGTAGAAAAATTCCTAAAAACAAAAAACCTAACCAACCAAGAGAAGTTAGCAACAGTTGTAGTAGTTCACAAAATTCCCACCCAGAGCTCTGTAGGTTGAATAAAAAGGTTCTATTGTTTGATATCAAAACTACAAAATATTACATATTAAGTTATAAAAAGTGATCATTTTTGACATTTTAAATACTACGTACATATTAAATTATAAAAAATAAACATTTATTGATGGTTTAAATCTTTTTGTTTTACATAAAAGTTGGAAGGATTCATTTTTACAATCATGACTGCTGTATCCAGACACGATCAGCTGTCATTCAAGGTCATTTTCTTTTCCGCCCTAGGGCGGTAAACGTTTACAGACCTGGTCGGAAACCAAACACTTTCGGCCTCCATATGACGCACGAAAAACAGCTCATTACGTCCTAGTGTGGCGAAAAAGTAATTTTATCTTTATATTTTTGGAAATTTCTCCTCAAGTTATCGCTGGTGGTAAGGAATCAGGTAATGTGATAGTGAAATGACTGAATACTTTTAAAAAATATATGTATAGCCTAAGTTATTCACCTATTCTTGAAAGTTATAATGTTACATTTTGTGGTAGAACTGTAGAAGACTGATTGAGATTACTATTCAAATACTGTAATTATTTCAATTTGGAAACTCCAATTTTATTTCTTGGATTTTTCAACTTGGTTTTCTCAGCTATGAGCTCATTATTTATATTTTTTACTTCAAATGCATCGTCTCAATGCCAAACCTTGAGACCTAAGAATTATTGAGCTATTGCACTGGCCTAATTTAAATATTTTGAATGACAATCAACTTGAGGGTGTACTAAATATTATTATATCTCTGTTGTACATTTATATTTTCCATTGATATGCGAATGAATTCTTGTAGCATATTACTGATATTCTATTACGAATTAATATCTTATTAAAAATTCTGATCTTTTCCCTATTCAATCAACATGAAGAAATCAAATCAATTCACTCAGAAGGCTTCTGTTTTGAAGAGGAATAAATTTCTTGTGTCTGTGATGCTCTACTTTCCCTTTTTTAGTCACAAAAAATACAGTTCACTCCACTTAATTCATCCTATACCCACTGAATTCATTCATTCTAATAATCAGGCTCATTCCACAATGGCAAACAAATATGTTGTATTAATAATTTAATTTTTTTCCAGCGACCTCTGGATACTGTACTAGAATACTGTACGTTAATACCCGTTTATTTTAATACGAAGGTAAGTTATTAGCTTACTATTATTTCTGTAATTCGAACTTTTACCTTATTTAGGATAAGGTATTCTCATTGTTATTCAATTTTGAACTTCTTGAGTATTTGTAGGAGAAAGGTAGGCCTAGTGCTTGAGTTATATTTTAAAAATCAATATTGCAATTGAATTGATATTTTTTTTATATTAAGATTTTCTTCATGGAAACTAAATTGATTGAAAATTCAATTCAAGTTCAATTTTTTTCTCCTTCTTCCAACTTTACTTTCGGTTTCGCTAGATTTGAGTGGTCTCTCTGATCTCTTCAAAAATCGCCTGAAAGCAACAATTTGGGGGCCACTAATAAAGTCGTAATGAAAAATCATTTATTAATATTATAAGATTACTTTGCTTGTAACTTATCTATTTCTTATAAAAACTAAAAGTGCTGTGCATAAACACATTTTTACCTCTAAAATTTTATCCCCAGAAATTGTCGTACGATTTTTGATTCCCTTCGATTATGTTAGTTACCATTAATTTTGTTTCTTGTGTATCAGTAATTCAACCGAACGCAATCATGTACGGAGGATGCGAGGGCCCAGAGGCCATGTACGTGAAACTGATATCATCTGACGGTCACGAGTTCATCGTGAAGCGTGAGCACGCACTAATGTCAGGCACAATCAAGGCCATGCTCAGTGGGCCAGGCCAGTTTGCCGAAAACGAAACCAACGAAATACACTTTCGAGAGATACCGTGAGTGACAACATACTATCAATCCAATAATCTATCAACAATATCTATCTATATCAATTCAATAAATTGTCCCAAATTTCCACTTTTCTTAAGAAAAACATTTTATTATACTGATTTACAAATAATAATTGGAGCTTTTTTAGAAAGTTTTTGCTCTGGCCTTGTAAAGCTTGAGAAGTTGAATATCATGGTTGTAATATCACTTATTTAGTAAAAACCAACCCTTGTGAGTTACAACCATTTGTTATTTGTCATTGAGATAATTTTCTCTTCAAGACTCTTGTGGTTGTTGTTCACAACAAACATAAAGTAAAAACCAAAATGCATAGAAAACGCGCGGATTTTTTTATAATTTTGCGTTAGCCAAAGTTACAAGTACACCGTAACAAAGGGATATATAGAACAATATTTTTAATTATCATAATTTAAAACTTCAAATGAATAGAGAAAATATTTCAAATTAAGTTCTTTTAAAATGAAATACTCAATTTAGCTTGAATCATAGGGGGAAAACATCAATTTATAATATTCACAAGTTTTTTCAAAATATTTATTGCTGTTCCATATAACCCTTAGTTTTTGGTTGTATGGAACAGTTTCGAATTCAACAGAAATTCTCATAGAGAATTATTATTGTTCCATAATAATTATGTTTTACTTTATGGAACGATTTTGGACTTTAAAAAAAAATTCTCTGTCAATTGGAGAATGATAAAAAAGTTTTTTCATGACATATGATTATACATTATCTATATATATAAAAATGTATGTCTGTCTGTATGTATGTATGTATGTATGTGTTCCCTATAGACTTCAAAACTACTTGACAGATCGGCATGAAACTTTGGGAATATGTTGTGTGAATATTGGGGATGGTTTCTGACCATAAATATTAATAGGGGGACTAATAATTATTATTAATTAATCCATTTTACAGACCTAACTTACTGAACTTGCCGGCCAAACAGCTTAAAGGAACAGCTGATAGAAGTCAACAGTTTTTAATCATATGGCAGGCCCCTTAGTGGCTTTATTTACGCTGTCTTTGAACAGCAAAAGACTTTGCACTTTGCATGTAGGCTACCGTACAGTTGGAGCCTTGCAATATGAAGGAAACATACGACTGGGTATGATGAAATGTAATTATGCCAGGTTGATGACATCTGTTAACCAATGCAGCTAGAAATTTGAAATGCAGCCTCAGCGGGAGGTGGCGAATAATAAAATAAAAAACCTAGCTTCTACCCTTATAGTGATAGGAGGTTTAAATTTGAAATGTTTCTTCATTCAGAGGTGGTGATTAAGAAAACAACGAAGCCTCTATGATCAGCTGGAAGAGCCCTAGGACTGACTAACTTCTTTCCTAATTTTAAATGTAACCTCAGCGGGAGGTGGCGAATAATAAAATCAAGGAGAATTTTTATGAGAATGCAGCAACGCGCGTTGGGCCAGCTAGTAGCTTATAAATACAGATATACAGGTTTAAACAATTATGAATTAATAATTTGAAAATTAGAAATAATAATTATTATTATAATTAATTATTATTATTATTAATTAATAATTATTATAAAATAATAAAATTACAATTTGAAAAATAATTTGACAATTAAAGTTGCATCACATTGAATGAAGAATACATAATTTATGATGGAGGCTGAAGTGATTGTCAACGTCAACAATCATTGACATAGGGTGAATGTACCAGTGAATGACCGTTTTGTGTTTGAAAAATCATAATAAGATTGTCATACACGTAAGCCAATGAATGAAGAGCTCTCATCCAACTATAAACCCTGCTTGACATCTCGCCTATCATTGGCTGTCATAGAAGCAAGCTAACCGTCACAGCGTCTGTTTGAAATCTTGTATGCTCGTCGTTCGCCAACAACTGTGGTATTCATATAACTTGGCAGCGTGTAGAAGATGGGAGGACTTGCTAGATCTGAACCCAACTGCTGCCAAGTTATATGAAAACTACTGTAATCATATGGAAGGCCCCTTAGCGGCGTTATTTACGCTGTCTTTGAACAGCAAAACACTTTGCATGTAGGCTACCTTGCAGTCGGAGCCTTGCAATATGTAGGAAACATACGACTGGGTATGATGAAATGTAATAAATGTGCCAGGTTGATGAAATCTGTTAACCAATGCAGCTAGAAATTTGAAATGCAGCCTCAGCGGGAAGTGACGAATAATAAAATGAAAAACCTATCTTCTACCCTCATAGTCGTAGGAGGTTTAAATTTGAAATCTTTCTTCATTAAGAGGTGGTGATTAAGAAAACAACGAAACTTCTATGATTAGCTGGAAGAGCCCTAGGACTAACTTCTTTCCTAATTTGAAATGTAACCTCAGCGGGAGGTGGCGAATAATAAAATCAAGGAGAATTTTTATGAGAACGCAGCAACGTGCGTCGGGCCAGCTAGTTAAATTATATAAGCAAATTGGAAACAGTAGAAAAGTCTTGTTGGCAGATCTGCAGTCGTAATTTAGAATGTAATTTTTGAAATTTGTAACAAGAACAAAAATTCCATATAACCCCAAGAGTTCCATGTATGCCCATTTTACCAGTATTTGTTGCAAATTGTGCGGGTCAGTATTTATAGTAAATACACTGCTGTAATTTAGTCCTAATATTAGATGCCCTGACAGGCCTTTTTTCTAGAAAATGAGGTTCAGGAACTCTAAAATTTTCGCTTAACCACGCATAGTCTACACTCTATGGTAGGCCTACTTATTTGTCGACTATTTTCTCTATTAAGGCCTAATATAAATGAATGAATAGCCAATTTTGGTACAAATATCTTTATATCTACAAAACATTTCAAATTTACAAATATAAATTTAGAAACACATTAAACTATAATTGATAAAATATTCATATATGCCTAGCGAAAAGGTACCGGAACGCCGTTTCGGCTGAAAAAAGCCCTGGATGCCCAAAACGATATGAAAACATACACAAACATAAATAATGCTTGAATATACTTTTTTAATGAATACCACTTACTTATTTGTGAGATTTCCATTTCGCATTATTATAATGCTTCCTCAGACATGACTGGAGGCCTGCTGAATACGGAACTACATCAAATATATAGATTGACTCAATAAGCGTCAGACCTTTTACAGCTATTTTTAAAGTGTCGAATCTTTCCATATCTGGATTAGTCGGTCGCCTCATTGATCTGGATGTGAGAGGTTTTTCAGAA
The DNA here is from genome assembly GCA_948455865.1 of Conomelus anceps. Classification (NCBI taxonomy): domain Eukaryota; kingdom Metazoa; phylum Arthropoda; class Insecta; order Hemiptera; family Delphacidae; genus Conomelus; species Conomelus anceps. The sequence goes on along the minus strand of OX418217.1, from coordinate 12,570,552 downwards.
ATTTCAATCTCCTAAAACTTTTTAGAAGATCTTATGGAATTTTCTCTCTTTTTGAATTGTAATATTCATATACGCTGCAATTATTCTGTGCATCATATATACTCATCAATCACCATCATCCAACTCATTACCCACGCACAGGTCTCAGACCTATGTGGGCTTCATCCTCAAAAAAAAAAAATATATATATATAATTAAACTTATAATTTTTTGTTTCAGATCTCACGTGCTGCAAAAGGTTTGCATGTACTTTACATACAAGGTGCGCTACACAAATAGCTCCACTGAAATTCCCGAATTCCCAATCGCGCCACAAATAGCTCTAGAGCTTCTCATGGCTGCCAACTTCTTAGACTGCTAGTCAGATGTAACTCAATATTCATTTTTTATTGCTTTATAACATTCATGGAGTGTATGATTTAGTAATATCAACTTACATAATATTTTGTCATTCGATCTAGAAACCCTTGTACGGTGTCCTAAGTAAACTATAGTATTTTCTGAAATTTATCAGTTTACCTGAGCTCTCTTATCTGTATTATATCGCAATAAAGTTTAGTAAGTAATCCAAATTCTTGATCTATGTCACTCATTGGAAATATCATCATCATTTACTCACTAATTTCAGGTACTGGATCAAAAAATGTAACTGCATCGTAGTCTAGTCATTTTATGCATTCCTGCTTGCAAACCTTATCATAGGTCTAATTTTTTGGTTTGAAAATTTGTTGTTTGTTAGATAATTTAATAAGCAAAATCTAAAAAAGTGCCAAAATTTAGAGGTATTTTGAACATTGTGAGGGTAACACCTAGTTTGTGCAAAATTAGTTACAGACTACTCACATAAGTCCAAGTGTGTTTCAATGTTTCAAACTTTTAATTGAAGTTAGTTTTGTAACAAAATTCAATCTAGTTGTCAACAACAGTCGATTTCGTTCAGCTTAAGGTTAAGTGAGGATTGCCAAAAACTATAATTGAAGATCATAAATGGCAAGTATCTAGCGTAATTCACATGATTTTTTTCGAACGTAGTGGTTTCACATTTTCCCGGAACTGATCTAGATTCAAGATTACTGACATACATAGTGTTCAGAAGATCGAATAGGAAAAGGAATCTGTGCCCTACCTAAGGCAAAATAATCTTCGTAACTTTCAATTTTGTCCATGTAGAAATGAATTTTGATTAATCAAATGCTCTTTACTCACAGCTCAGATTGGATAATACCTAATTGGGTACCAGAATGTACCTGATCTGAGATAAAGTATAATATTACCATCTTTTTCCAGTAATTGCACAACAAGCAGTCAAATATTTGAGTGAAAAATTATAATATTTTACTCACTGAGCAGATGGCCATTTTGGATCGCGTGGGTCCGTCATCGTTGGTTGGTTGTTTGTTGTTGATTCTTGCAGTGGCTGGTCATTTTAAAAAATAAGTCAAATAGGGTGTGAGCATGTTTGTTTGTTTAATACGTTATTCATTGATTTTGGTGTGCTTGTAGATTTCGTATTGTTATTGTCTTCTGTGTTTCAATACTTCTAAAAAATACAAGACATTATAAAAAATTAATTAATTAAATGGACCAAATTCTTCGTCTGGTCAATTTTTTCCGACCAATAGATGTACAACTATTTACCCAAGCACAGGTCTCAGACCTATGTGGGCTTCATCCTCTGAAATAGGAAATGACTCTGTTCTCTGCTGTAAAATTACTTCCTGGTGGTTCGGAACCCTCCTAAAACTGTAGGTCAAACTCATCAATCACCATTATCCAATTCATTACCCACGCACATGTCTCAGACCTATGTGGGCTTCATCCTCCGAAATAGAGAAGTGATAGCCGAGTGCCGTAGCAGATATCTGTTCAATCAAAGATAAGCTACGAAACTACTGAGCCATCTTGTAAGGGTGACTGATTGAATTTGCCAGCAAAAAAGACTCTGTTCTCCACTGTGAAATCCCTTCCCGGTGGTCCGGAACCCTCCTAAAACTGTAGGTCCAACTCATCAATCATCCAATTCATTACCCACGCACAGGTCTCAGACCTATGTGGGCTTTATCCTCCGAAATAGGTACAATGCTTTATTTATTTTCTTTTTAGTTGGACTTTATTTCATTATATTCATGCTTTTACAAGAACGGAGATATTTGTACAAGTATTCATCTCAAGAAATGTTATAGCTAGGCCCTATAATAAAAGCAATAAGGGATGTGATAGCCGTGAGCTATAGCAGGTTTAATCAGATAGAGATAAACTGCATCCTCCTGGAAACTTTTTGTAAGGGTGACCGATTAGATTGGCCAGCAAAAAAGACACTATTCTCTGCTGTAAAATCACTTCCCGATGGTTCGGAACCCACCTAAAACTGTAGGTCCAGCTCATCAATCACCATCATCCAACTCATTACCCACGCACAGGTCTCAGACCTGTGTGGGCTTCATCCTCAAAAAATATATATAATTCAATTACTGAAGATGTACCAAACGCACCTTTTGTGTAATGCAATATTCTATTGCACGAATTCTAGAAAGAAGAAGTAATAGTAGTATGATTTTCTGAGGGGTAGTTGCAATAAAAAATACAGTATTGGGAAAATGAAAAATGTTTCGATTGAAATTTATTAACAGAGCAACAGTCATTTTTTACCCTCTACCATAATAATGTGATAGCCGAATTTCGTTTTAACAGGAGGGTCTGTGTAAACTGGAGATCCTAAGTTGGAAATTGGAAGTGCAAAAGCTGCTTCTTGGAATGGGCCGACCATTGAGCCTCGTGTCATCCAGCCAAGATCACCCTGAAACAAATAACAGTAATTGTAGCTTTAGAAATGAAAGTAACTGAACTACTTCTTTTTGAAACCTATTTTCAACAGTCCTTTGCCTCTTTGGTACAAGCCAATCATGAAATGAAACCAAAAAATCACTTTAAAAAGTCACTAGTGGAGCATATAATACTTGCTGAAAATCACCATCGCAAAATCAAAAACATGCTGAGGGATGAGAGTGGAATACATATTAGGGCAACGTGAATACCACCATGCCGCAGCATGTATTTCAAAGTAATTGTCGAGTATTAGATGCTTCACTCGGCAAGCACCCTAACTTCCTCACTTATGTCGACCCGACGAGTGACACACAACATCACATACCATCGGGGTAAGAGTAAAATAAATTCCAATTGACAAAAATATTTCAGTTTTAGGCATGATCTACCAAAGTTTCTATTTCACAAGTTAGTTTGAAGTAACTGACAAACATACAGAAATATTATTTATTAATTTCGAATTCCTTCAAGTGCTATTAATTAATTATATTGAAGACTTCCACAATGGCGGATATTGACAACATTGAATAGCTGATGGAAATCGATGATTGCTACTGTACAAAACTATCAGTCATCACCGGGAATCCAACCACGGACCGCCCAATTGTCAGTCGGGCGCCTTAACCACTAGACTATAGTGAACTTTCTGCACATCAGCACTCATTTTAAGCTTGGCCATATCTTCTCATATCTCACAAGTTAGTTTGAAGTAACTGACATAGTTAAATTGTTATTTACTTCAAACTAACTTGTGAGATACTAGCCGATATTCCTTGGCCATACAACACAATTAAATTGTCAGTTGCTTCTAACTAGCTTGTATGGTACGAGCCTATATGGCCAAGTTTAAATGAGTGCTGCTGTGCAGAAAGGTCACTATAGTCTAGTGATTAAGGCGCCCGACCGGCAATTGGGAGGTCCGTGGTTGGATTCCCGGTGGTGACTGATAGCTTTGTACAGTAGCATTCATCGGTTTCCATCAGCTATTCAATGATGTTGTCAATATCTGCCATTGCGGAAGTATTCTGTATCATCATCATCATTTTATTCATACAGACAACAAATTACAGCATGTACTTATATTACAACAAACCCTTAGAATAATAATGGTTGTGCAATAAAGTCATAACAAAATTAAACTACTTCACATTCGTTAGAAATAAATCAAATCTGTATGCACTCCAGCATAAGCCAAAAGCTTGTGCGCTAGAGCGGAGTTCATTGAAATAAACAAATTGAAAGAAGAAAAAAAAGTCGACAAACTAAAAACTCAAAAATAATAATAAAACCAATTTATAATTTCTAATTGCATTCAGCACACCGGAAGGCGACAATAAATTATTCGGTAAACCAGGCAAAAAATACACAAAAATATAATAAATATTTTAACATTTTTCCCCATCCTCTCCCTCTACAGGTCCAACAACAAGAATCCCTAAATAAAAACCGTTTCAGAAAATTCATTTCTTCTTACCCATTCGTCCACCTCATTAAGTAATTTAGGAGTAATCTTTCCCATCACAAGATTACTTGGCAATAAGTTTACTAATTTTTCACATATATATTCAAATTGTCTCCTGCAAACATTCAAATCAGTTCTGGACACCCGGTAGGAATTTGTGGCAGAGGGACGTAAATTATAGATTGGTAAATGTTGAAGGAAACTGTACTTATTTTTATTTATAAACAATATTAGATTTTTTACATATAACTGCCTGAGTGTAAGCACCTCAAGTTCTTTGAATAAATTTGAGCTTGGATAGAGCCTGGGTCTACCCAAGGCCGCCCGTAATATATGTTTTTGGATGACAAAAAATTTTTTGAAATGTAAATCCACAGCACCCCCCCCCCCCCCAAGCTCGAATACCATATTGGAGAATAAATTAATAGCACTAAAGGAATTCGAAATTAAATTCCTGGATTTCTTGTTCCATGACGAACTGCGTTGTTAATATTAACTTTTCAAGTGAATTCAACGACTTGCAGTCAAATGACTGCAAGTCAAATTTGACTGCAAGTCGTTGAATTCACTTGAAAAGTTAATTCGAAATTAATAAATTCTGTTTCTATTTACATTGAAAGTTTTCTATTTACATTGATAGTAGGTAGTACGGTTCCTTAGGCTCTTCTATACAGAGAAATTTAGTTCGATAAAGCGCTCTCATGGAGCAATCTAGACTCTTGTTGATAGAATATGGACACACGCTAGATTAATCTACACTCATGTAGAAGGAGTCTATATTGCTCTATAGCGAGAAGTATGTCTGTTCAGACACAATACTGCTCAGACGTTGTAGTTCCATATTACATTTTTACCAGATATTTGAACATAAATAATTATTAGTAAAAATATATTTCTAGTGAATTTGAACACTGTGATGGCCATTTTGCATTGATATAATGCTTCCTCAAACACGGCTAGAACCCTAACAGGTAGGCCTCCAGCCATGTCTGAGGAAGCATTACATTCCTGAGTCAACCAGGTCACACGATATTGATTGACTGATTATTTCGAAATAGCCTTCACACAAATATGTAAGTGTTCAAATTCACTAAAAAAGTATTCTCAATAATAATAATTAATGTTCACAATACTTTAGTTGCAGTGCATACATAGCACATTCAGTTATGTCAGTATTATATTTGCCAGTAATGCCTGTTGGGGCGCTCGCATAGTGAAGAGGTAGAGGTACCTCTATGTAACACAAATACATGTTGTGTTATGGGCACACGCATAGTGAAGAGGTCGAGATAGAGGTGCACATAGAGGTTGAGCTTTCAAAGACAAATCTATTTTGTATTTTCGAGAGGTCTCTCACGCAATGTAGCAATCAGCTTCTCCGTGATTGGTGTGTTCAAGGCCATCCATTGCACTTCTTCAATAGCAATGACGTTTTTCTCATTTTTCGCCACTCCAAAACAACACATGAAACCTCTATGTTAACCTGTTATTGCCCATAACACAACATGTATTTGTGTTACAAAGAGGTACCTCGACCTCTTCACTATGCGAGCGCCCCAACAGGCATAACTGGCAAAAATGTAACTGTATGCGATAGTTACTCTACCTCTGCAACTTCACCACATGAGTACCCTACACAAGCTAAGACAGTGACAAAGTGAGTGTTCAATTTTTTCAAAGGCTGGTTCTTATGGGTGGTTTTCATACACATGTTTAGGGCCATCAGCTGCTTATCGCGTATAAGATGGCTTTTTAGAATCAATTTTTAGGAAAATTGATCACTCGCTCGGTCACTGTCTCAGCATGTGTAATTGAGCATCCAGAATGGAAATCAGTAGTAAGCGACCATAGGCTATATTCTGATACTATATTAACAAAAGGATCAAAATCTAGACAGCACTGAAACTCACCCCTTGTCTAGCTTTGTCCTCACTAAACTGGGCAGCTACTTCATTGAACTTAATCCCTGCTTTCAATTTTTCCATTGCTTCCATGCTTTTTGAATGTTTCTCACACAGGATATGTCTCACCTGTTGAAGAGAAAAAATGGGGATGTAAACTCTGACAAAAACTTAGCATTTAAAGCTTTGAAAGTTGATAGAATTCGTTATCATTAATTTGTTTTAATGTGGATCGAGGAAATTATGCCTGAGATGTTTTCCATGACGAAATACTTAATGAACAATCTAATATCAAAATTGACACTGAATTTCTATTTCAATTCACTTATATTGGAGGAATGCATTTCACTTCTAAAGAGACGCTTCATCCTTCACCATCTTATCTCACCATGAAGTTTCTCATCTTTGAAGTGAAGATTAAAGGATGAAGCTTCTCTTTAGAAGTGAATTGCATTCTTCCCATATAAGTGAGTAAGAGACACACAATATAATTTTTTTAAGATTGTTGTAAGAATTTTTGGCAATAAATTTCAATTTTAATTTCGAATAGAAATATAGTGTCACTTTAGATATTAGATTGTGAACTATGTTTACTTATCTCATTTACAAAAAGCTGCTAGATAGTATACGCACTCTCCGATGCAGCCAGATCCTTTGAAGTAGGGATTAGACAGTTAAGCATTCAGCGTCAGAATTTGTTTCAGTGGGCTTGGTATACTGGTAAAGCTCTGTTATCCTTGTTTGTGCAGTCTGCTCTTTGGGCCAAAACATATTAAATGAGGTCTAAAGTACCCATGGCCCTAATGGGCGGCTATAAATGCATTCGTAAATCACTCACGGCTGGTTCATGCAATTGACAGAGCAAGATCGTTTCACTGAATCCAAGAATACACTACAATATGTAACAATGCAGAATAACAAGGAATTAATAATCTTTTGATTCAAGAGATTCTCTTTATTCTGCATTTTTCAATACAAACTACCTCAAGGATCCAAATGACCTGACAAATGATTGGAGGAAACAGAGGTAGCAGATTTTTCAATAAGAATGTACCATAGATTCAGGATGAATAACTCAAAAATTTGATAAATATAATAATTGAATGTTGAAGACTATGAGTAGTGGCACTAAACTCTCAATGGACCTACCTTCACCGATGTTCCACCTTTTGTTTCTTTGGATTTACCTCCTTCATCATCTTTGCTCTTTGATGCACCTCCTTTGCTTCCTTTTTTTGGTGGCATATTATTATTATTTATTATCTGTTAGTTATAAATTTTCAAGAAAAGAGCAATAGCTACCAACTGCATCGATATTATAGGTTATGTTTAGATTTTAAAGACAAAAACAGATGGTTCAAATGGGTGTATGCCACTTCACCGAAAATCCAGAAGATGGAAAATAATATTGTGACGTCATATGATCATTGATCAGGGATAGAAACAGATGGTTCGTCTATGGTAAGGCTCTATAAAGACTGGGTACGCGCAGTCGCCATCTTGGTTCACAGTGTACGATCTTGACACATGTTTCCCAATGCGTTGTATAGATAGTGGTGATACTTTCAATCGATTTCTCATTATTAAAAAACAATTATAGTCGGGTGTTCTGCACCAAATTGTGCCAATAAAAGTGAGAAAGGGTTACGCATGTTTCGGTTTCCGACTGATAACAGTAGAAAAGCAATTTGGCTACAAAATTGTAGGCGTGACAAATGGAAGCCATCTGCATATTCCAGACTTTGTGAGGTGAATTCTAAGTAATTTATGAATTCAGTTAGTAATAATTCGTAGTTATAAATGTGTAATCTATCATGAGTGTCAATTAGAATGTCCCAATCCATTTAAAAACCTCACTAGTCAAGGATAAGTAGCCTTCCTTTTCTCCATTCCATTTTAAGGTTATGAATTGGGTACCTATTGAAGTAGCTTAGGTTAAAATATTTTGTTTATTTTGATAAATATTATTAAAACTTGGTGAATGTCAGTATTATGCAACTTGTACTATTGTATCAAAATGGTGAGCAATCATCTGTAATAGGCTAGATAGAATAAAATAATTCAGTCAAAGTTTTGAGTCAAAATCTACATTAAAAACATTTTCCCATTTGCTAGTTTATGACCCCAAATAATATTATATTGATAATAATTAAAAGCAATAACTTGATACTATCAGTTATATTATCACTTACCCAATGGTTTGGCACCTACATAAAATTGTTGGCCCACCATGTACCCTATAATATGTTTCAGATGGCAAGGTAGCACTAAACGAATATAAGTAATATAAACTTAAAAAACACAAATGGAAATTAACTCATTGTCTGATGATGCTGTAGACAACAGAGCAAAACGGCCGTCACGCCATAATGTGAGTTAATTTCCATTTAAAAGTGTTTTTCAATTTTATATTACATATTAGTGGAAACAAGATGGATCTTCAACATCACGAATATAAGTGTTAAAGTCGAATGCTTATTGGTTTACAGTTATTTTTATTACTTGTTATACTTACAATGATTCAATACTCCATGATGCTATGAACTCTGTATTAGGCCTATAATAATATTGTTGCTTTCAAAAAAAGACTGTTCTCAGCTGTAAAAGTCACTTCCTGGTGGTTCAGAACCTACCTAAAACTTGATCATTTGTTACCCATGTGCGAGCTTCATATTCAGAAAAAAATAATAGTCAGTCTTGTGGTTTTGGATTTCAGGATCTACATGCAGATTTCATAGTAAGTTAGCATAAATAATATTCTATTGCATCACTTATTTTTCGACCAATTGATAGATTCTAATATTTATTTTTCCATTCAATAGCCAACTAATATAATTATTGTACAGAACAAATCTTTCACCATATAGAAAGGAATGATGGAATAACAAAATAATGATAAAATGTGTCCCTCCAGCCATGTCTGAGGAAGCATTTCAATTATGAAAAATGTTCATTACACAAGTGCTGATATTCGCTAAAGTATAAATCTATGCTATAATATATGTTAAATGATTATGCTATGATCATGTTAATAGTAATATATGAATGATAAAATCTTTTTTTAAAGATTGCTTCTTGAAGACTCCAGTAGTTTAGTATAAGACAAGCTGAAGTTAGTTGTAAGTCAGAATAAGAAATTCTAATTTGGTAGAAATCATTCATTTTATTCATTAATAATTTCTGAATGTATCTAGGAGAAAAATTCTCGTTAATTATTAGTCACTTTAGTGATTACAATGTATATTTTGTCTACAAACGCATACCGTTCTAGTATAATTTGAAATTAGCTCTGTCTTCTATGAACCAAAATGGCGACTGCGTATACCTAGTATTTATAGAGCCCTAGTCTATGGTACTGATTAGAGTGCCTTAGTTTATTGTGACGTCATGACATAGCTTTCGGTCAGATGGATTCTCGGTCATGTGCTAACCCCCGGTTCAAATCATATTATCACTGGCTGGCGATCCAAATCATTATTTGTCTGGCACTGGGTCTTTACGCGGGAAATCGTTTTAGGTTATGTTTACGTACATGGTACATGTTCTTGTTCTGTTTATTGTAGGTGCGAAAATAGTGTTAGGAGGGTGATAAGTAATAATTATATAGGTTGATCGAAAGATTCTAGACAGAACTTCGTTTTAGCTAAAGCTATTGAATAGTTAGTTATCTAATCGACATGACTGTATCTAATACATGTTGAAACCTGTGTGATATTTGACAATGGCAGATATAAAGTATCAGACAACTCGTAAGCAACGTAAAGAAATAGTTGTTGAATTTGTAAATGATTCACAAGTGAATCGTATCTTGACAATAGCTGAGTTACGATTAAAATTAGGTGAGTGATCTGAATTCAGCAGTATAATAGTATTGAAATGTTCTCGGTTCTTTTAGCCTATATATGGTGGTTTCAATATAGTGTTCCCAAGTAAGTTTTGGGCCGATGGTGCATCCATGGAAGGACTCGCTGCTAGCGTTTATTTCCTTGCTGCGATTTAGTGTAAAAATCAGCCGAATTTATTAATTTCGAATTCCTTTAATTGCTATTACTTTATACTGAAGACTTCCGCAATGGCGGATATTGACAACAGCAGTGAACAGCTGATGGGAATCGATGAATGCTACTGTACAAAAATATCAGTCACCACCGGGAATCGAACCACGGACCTCTCAATTGCCGGTTGAGCGCCCTTAACCACTAGACCATGGAGACCTTTCTGTACAGCAGCATTCATTTTTAACTTGGCCATATCGGCTCGTATCTCACAAGTTAGTTTGAAGTGACTGACAATTGAATAAACTGACAAATATACATAAACAGAATTTATTAATTTCGAATTCCTTTAATTGCTATTACTTTATACTGAAGACTTCCGCAATGGCGGATATTGACAACAGCATTGAACAGCTGATGGGAATCGATGAATGCTACTGTACAAAAATAGTCTGTACAAAGTCTTCAGTATAAAGTAATAGCAATTAAAGGAATTCGAAATTATAAAATTCTGTTTATGTATATTTGTCAGTTTATTCAATTGTCAGTCACTTCAAACTAACTTGTAAAAATCAGCCTTTGAGATGGTCTTTTCAACATTTAGTTGCAATTTATTTGCTTCCTGCTCTCTTTGATAGAGAGATAAGAAACAATATTGATGCACTTTCAATCACCCTTTTTGGGTCTGAAAGATACAAATTTTTAGATTATCTTTCGTAAGTTTACTTCGATTTGAATAAACAGCTTACAGAGCATAGGTTTCCGATTCCTGTTGTCTCCTTTGTCATGCCATTACCGAATAGATATGAAGTTTTTAGCTGTTTTCAGTTTTTAAATATCCGTAATTGAAGATGGAATACCGTATAGTACTTTCTTGTGAATCATTTTTAATCATAAACTATGCATCATTACAGAGATGTTGAATTGCAATTTGGAAAGCTGTTCATCACAGTTCTCCTTCTACGAATTTTAATCGTTCAGCTAGCACAATTTATCTTGCATGTCTGTGCAGGAAAAAAAACTTAATAGGTTGGAAAAATTTCTGTTGCCACAGTCCTCACCATGCCTGTGTGCATGTTCGCAAATATGTACGTTTCACGTTTGTCTAAATACCAGTATAGAAACCATGTTTTAGTTCTACTCTAAAACATGTAGTTTAAAGAAAAAACACTAAAATTAATTTTGTGTTAGTTAATTTTTTTAATTAGTTAATGTTAATTAATATGTTAATTAATTTTTTAATTAGTTGTGTTAACTGTTTTAAAAGAGTTTCAAGTGACAGTAGCCTACTGCAATTGAATTATGATGATTTTCAGGTGACAAACGAGGAAGATTTAATGGTATTGTGAGAGAAAGATCAGACAGTCAAAGTTCTCCTCTGGCAACTAGAAAGAAACAGCGCATGAGTCGAGACCAAGGAAATAGTGATAACGACGACAATGAGGAAGATGATGATTTCAATCTCAAAGTAGAAATGAAGCCTGCTGGTTCGTTAATTATTTTTATTTTCTAGCAATAGCTATATTGTAATGCTATCTCTCTCATTCATCTAGTTAGTTTTTTCTCAACTGATATATGTTTTGAGATTAGATTAGATTTCTTTATTCATGTAAACTTAAAAATTTGCATATGAATGTTAAAAAAACAAAATTATCAACATCACATAGACATATACAGTAGTGAAATCAGAAAATGCTATTTTCATAGTGCAAAGAATTATGTACAATGATCTCAATTGTATGATATTAATGATATTAACTACAGTAATGACAATCTAAGCAATGCAATTACATGAAATGGCGAAATTTGGACAAAGATTCGTCCATTCTTGACACTTAACCAGTGAGATAATGGTATTCACAATGGAGGCACAATGGTATTCAACGACATAAGTTACTGCACGAAAATCATACTTCACATCCACACTCAATTTTCAGGACAAGCTATTCTTTCATTCCATAACGTGTGTTTATCTGGTCAGATAAAATATAATTATATAATATATTATATTATATAATTGTCTCATCAGAAGTTAAGCCCAGCCGTCTTAAAGCAAAATAGTCAGAAGAACATAGTAACAGACTTGAGAAAATACTGGCAGAACTGCAACAAATCGTTCCTCCATCTCCTTTTTTCCTAAAGGAAGTATTCCTATTAGATTAAAAAAAAAAATTAGATACGTGTTTATAATCATGCTCCATGAATGCGCCCAGGTATGACGTATTTCATTTCGATAGTATTAAAAGCTGATTAAGATGTAGAGTAAAATCTTCATGCAAAAAACTTCATTTTTGTACTGAAAAGTGTACAAATAAATCTGGAATTTGCAACCTAAGGGCAATTCCGAACAGAGTGGCGTCACGGCTTTTTTCTATTTTGATAATTTGATCAATTTATGGAACAACCTTGTTTCTATTGACTTAGTTAAACACCTACCGTACTTATTCTTTGTACGTTCCCGGCAGTTTGTTTTCTAAGTCATCGTTTTTAATTTGCTAGCAATAGATAGATAGATGTAGATAGCTTCCAATGAACTCATCTCAAAGGGTAAGATAGTGTAAGACATAAATATAAATATAATATAAATAAATAAGAATAATATAAATAAAATAAATAAGAATAATAATAATGACAACGTTCTATATTTCAGCCTTATTCGAGGATGGTGATGTATCAGGAAAACAACTGTTCGGCTTTCACACGCCAAAAAAGAAGAACGCTATGATTGAGAAAGCTAGAGTGTCTTCAACGAAAACAACTCCAACATCAGTCAAGCACAGTCCCCGCTTAAATAACAGCCCCAGAAGTCCAAAGGTGACAGGCTTCACTCCAAGACCTAGAAGATCAATATTGGCCAACAAAGAGCCGCACAGCGGTGACTATTCTAGTCCCGGTTGTTTTAAGCATGTTAAAAGCAAGCACGATGGTGATAGATCTTCGGTACGCAATTCTGTAGCGAAGAATAGACGATCAATTATGTGGAATGATGATAACATAAAAGAGACGTCCAGTCCACGTTCTAAAAGTATTTTAAAAGAACAGAACTGTGATAGCAAGACATCAACGCCCTCTACTCCTTATAACTTTCGAACTCGACTGAAATCAAGTGAGTATAGTACTTTATCACTTCACTCTATAGTAAGGTCTTACCATCGTTATCGTATTAGTATTTTAATTCTTCTAATAATTCTATATAACAAACAGCTACCTGCTGTTATCTGTCGACAAACTCAAACGCTGGAGAATGAATAGAACAGAATAGCTGCGTTTGTTTGTTGCCTAGGAGGGCGACGTTAGGGCCCAGCCGGCCCTCTCTTACACTTAACCCTCCAATACAACTAACTTACTAACTTCAAATTTAAAAATCATTAAGAAGAGAGAAAAAAGTAAAACGTTTGATTTAAACTGAAAAAGCAATTAACAAAGAAAATATAAGGGGGAAAACTATTAAAATTGATAGAGAGAAGAAAATATAGGAATAAGAATCAAAATACAAACTACAAATATAATAAATCATATTATATAATATAATAAATCATAATGATGGTCTTACCATCATTATCCTTTTAGTATTTTAATTCTTCTAATAATTCTATATAACAAACAGCTACCTGCTGTTATCTGTCGACAAAACTCAAACGCTGGAGAATGAATAGAACAGAATAACTGCCTTTGTTTGTTGCCTAGGAGGGCGACGTTAGGGCCCAGCCGGCCCTCTCTTACACTTGACCCTCCAATACAACTAACTTACTAACTTCAAATTTAAAAATCATTAAGAAAAGAGAAAAAAGTAAAACGTTTGATTTAAACTGAAAAAGCAATTAACAAAGAAAATATAAGGGGGAAAAAACTATTAAAATTTGATAGAGAGTATAAGCAATTTCTGTATGGACATAAGTTATATTGATTATATATAATTTTATTAATTGATTGTAGCTGTTTATAATATAATATGGATTAACTTGACTCCTCCAGTCAAACCTTCTTGTGAAGGTTTTGGAGTAGCATTCGTTCCTGTATAATGTATTGTTTTTCTAGTTAAAAAAGAAGGAAATTTGCAATTTGTATTGTCTTTTTTGAAATTAATAAACTCCCTTCTTCTGGGGGTACCAGGACGAAGGTAAAGGAAGGATTATTATTATTATGTCTAGAAATAAATTAGGCTAATTAAAGTTTATGATTTTTGGCAGAGATAGCCGCGAAAGTTATGAGAAGTGACAGTGAGGAGAGTGAAGTCGATTTTCCTTCAAGTGATGATGACAGTGATAAATATCATTCGTCTGATGATTCAGATGATGAAAATAGTGAAAAAATTCCTGCCAATGCTGAAAAGAAATTGGATAGAGTTTACAGTGTTACTACCAGAAAGAAAGGCAGAGATCTCACTTATGTAAGTATAGTAGGGCCTTGTACTGAATTCTAAGCAAGGTACACTGTAATTAAATACTGTAGAATTTAGTCGATAGTAGAATGCAGCAAGAGTACGGCAGAACCATTGATGATTAACATTTCATTTTCAGAAACGAGATGCTTTTGTTTTGAAAATACAGTATGCGATTAATTATGCGGTAAGAATAATTTAAATTGAAACAGCCAGTTGCAGAAAGAAAGAAAATTAAATTTGACCACCGTAAGATGACGTCATTTGACGGAGCCAGTGCAACGACTTCCCTATTGAGCTCCTTAAGATGACGTCATCTTACGGTGGTTGAATTTAATTTTCTTTTGTGCAACTGGCTGCTAGTTTTTCAAATCGAGATTCAGAGTTATTCTGTTGGTAGTTAATCCAAACAAATGGATGACATAATCCAATATAGGAGGATTCTTATATAAGTAGGCAACACATCTCTATTTTAAACATGATTTCACTTTTGATGATGATCAATGGTTGAGTTCATGGGAGCCTTAGCGTTTACCGGTAAATGGAATTTTACGAAAAACTAAGGCGCCTGATTAGTCTTTTGAAATTTTTGAACGTCTACGAATTTGACTAGACCAATCAAACGCCCTGATTTCCGGTAAAAATTAATTTACCGGTAAAAGAATGAGGCTCAACCATTGACTATATGTCTATCTAAAAATATAACTACAATACCATCAAAACTCATATATCATTTTTTCTTAGGTGGTTCACTTTCAATGAGTGTTTACAATTTTTCTATTCTTGAAATATATATTTTTTTGTATATAGTATTCCTTTATCATATAACCTGAAATTTTAGTGTTTTACCTCTTGCATCGTAGTGAGACATGCCAACAACACGATGAAATATCCTTTTGTAAACGATAATTTTGTTTACATCTCCGTTTTTTAAAAGTATTGTATTAATTCAGGTTGTTGCGGAAAGTGTGAGAGTTCTTATTTTGTCTTGTTGGTGTCATGTGATTAGCAAGTGTATCCTATAAGCAAGTTATTAAACTTGTAAGTGGCGTTATTAAACACTAACTTTATATATTACTGTAATTAAAGAATTAATTGCAAATAAAATATTCTAATACTTCAAACAATTAAAAATAGCAATTACGTCACCAAGGCTTTTTGCGAAGCCAGAAGCTTTGGTGGGCTGTTTGCTGAGATGTAATAGCACTAAAATACCAGAACCAACCGGTAATCGATCATAGATCCTATGGGATAGTGGAAACGTTGTATTATGGGGTGACAAGAACGTTAGTTGCTAATTATTACGCCATGGACTGAATTATATTTTTCAAGAACTAAAATTGGGGTTTCCTAGCTCCGCACTTATTGCATAGCGCACTGCGCAACAGTATTGCCAAACACATGCTAAAGAATTGTGAAAGTAATTTTGAACCAAATCCCCCCATAATTCTTTAGCTTGCGTCTGGCAATATTGGTGCGTAATGAGCTTCGCAGAAAGTGGGGTGCTAGGACAACCCGGCTTAATGAAGTTATTCAAAAATGCATTCGTGATAAAAGTGTGCAAAATCAACCATTTTCAATAAATATATTGACAAATTTTTAATTAAATCTTCTTATGCATCTCATTATTTTATACACTAGCAGGTTTCTCGATTCAATTGAATCTGAATTTCTAGAATATATGTCACACGAGTAACCCGACAAACTTCTAAGGTGGTTTTCTCTCATCAAAATAATAAAAAATGTTTATATAAACATATGTCCGAAAATGCTTTGTTAGGGAGTTACGGCTAGCGAAAGATTTCGCCTGATTTTCTGGGAAAGGATGGATATAAAGCCAAACTGATTTTTTATGGCATTAAGTTAGGTGTTACGTTTATTGCATTTTATTCTATGTTTATAATATCTTTATGTAAAATGAACTGAAAAATTGAATAAAACACGTCCCCGACCTCTAGAATCACCTATATTTGAGATATCAGACAGAATATGCGTAATTCTGTCTCGAAAAACATGCTTCATTTAGATGTGATCTACATTAACTTCGTTAAATGGGTAATAAACATGGAAACTATATAAACAAAACTTGTAGTGATTTTAATTCTGAAGAGAATGATGTAAAATAGACCAATAATAAACAAGCACAAAGTTTGAAAAATTAATGCTTGGTTATAATATGCTTCACTTTTATAATAGCATACAAATTTGATTCGGTAGTCACTTTTTTCTCATCCCTCTTCTTCTTCTTCTTTTTTCGTCTTCTCCACCTCCTCTTCCATCTTCTTTTTTTTCTTAAATGTTTTCCTCATTCCTCTACCTCTCCTCTTCCTCTCCTCCTCCAATCCCTTTTTCTCCAGACTATAATCCTTGAGTATCGTCGACAGAAGTAGCTGATTATTATGTAGGATTAACAGTATATTTTTCAACTCTGTTTCACGTTGGCAAATGTCTTTTACAGGCGATCAGCGTTGATGACTATTTCAGTTCAACATCTAAGAAGAATAAAACATCCAATCACACACTGAGTAAACTGAAGAGTCCGCGCATCAACGAAGAACAACTAGCCAAGCTTTTAAAACGCAGCCACTCGCAGTGCAGTCACACCTCCGCTTTGCAATCATTACAAAACCTCTGCATTTCACAGCATAACTTTGATAGCTGGTGCTTTTATCTCAGGTAAATCAACAGGCGTTTCTTGGAATAGCTATTTGTGTAACTAGAGTGAAAAGTGAGGTATTTCTGCATTCTGGTATTTTGGATTCTATTAAGATATCTATTAAGGTATCTAATGTTAACTATCGAACTGTAAGAAATAATCTTCTTTCAATTATTTTTTTGAAATATGGAGACTCAACGTTGAAATATTTCAGTTTTTGTGGCAATTGATCTTTTGTACAATTTATTTTAAACTTTTGGTAGCTTTTTATTATTAAAAGTCACGTCGGGGAATGAAATGTCATATTTTGTAATCCAATCAAATCAATAGCTTTTTCAAGATAATTTTTTTTAAATCTTGAAATAAAATAGTTGATTAAAATAAAATATGTCATTTTGTCACCCAAGGTGGCTTTCAGTGATAAAAAATTATCAAACATTTCAACTAATAGGCGAGATGAATTGCCCCCAAAAACCAAAAACTTCTGACTCTGAGCCCACATATTTCACAAAATAATTCATGGAAATAGCTATTTGTGTAACTAGAGCGAAAAGTGGGGTATTTCTGCACCGAGAGAAACAGTTTTTTTCATGAGTTGAAGGCGAGAAAAAGTTTCTCGAGTGCAGAAACAATACTTTGCGCTCGAATTATACATTAAATTTTTCCTACAGTAATGTATAAAGTAATTTAAAAAGGACATACATAACGTGCCAATTCCTCACATAACCTATCTTCGAATCAAATCGATTTCAACATTAACTACAACTGACTGTTTTTGCGTAGCTGAAGCAGAGTGGCCAACCTATTTTTGAATGCAGAATAGAGAACCTGTGTACTACATGCTCACTATTTTGTGTTGTTAGGTTGCAAATCTGGAGTGCGGAAAAGTATTTGCTGGTGCAGGAATAGACTATTTTGCTTGCTACAGTTAGTGTATAAATAGGCACTTTTTCAAATATGAATTTTTGAAATTCACTACAATAGTATTTCAGTATTAATTTATGTTTAATTACAGTATTTTCCAACGGATTTGAATTACTATTATGCCCGGTTTCTGAGTTGTTCATTAAGTTTAATGGATCATTAACCCATTGCTCCAGCTGTGAGTTAATGATCCATTAAACTTAATGAACAACTCAGAAACCGGGCATTAGAATTATTATTTGAATTACTACAAAGTGGTCTTGATTACTTTTTTTTAATTTCAGAGAAGGCTTTAGCGTTCTGCTTTATGGGCTAGGATCGAAGAAATTTATTTTAGACGAATTTCATAAGAAACTTCTTGCTAATGAACATGTGCTTGTTGTCAATGGATTTTTTCCAGGACTCTCCACGAAAGAGGTGAGATTAGAAATTGATCATTATTACTAATGCTTTGTAGATTAAATTAAACATTTTTTGCCGAAAATACCCTTCTAAATACACAATATGCCGATACCCAAAGTTTTAAGTATAATATTGTTCAAGAATACAATGAAAATCCTTCAATATTCATAATATAAAATATAGATTATAAAATATTTGTAATCTATAATAAAAATATGGAGTTTTCTGAGGATGAAGCCCACATAGGTCTGATACCTGTGTGTAGGTAATGAGATGGTGGTTAAAACTAAATGGTTAGTGGTGAATGGTTTTTAAAACTAGTCACCTGAATTAATTTCCATTAATAATTTTTTTTAAAACAATACGAATATTTACTCAGTTATCATGTAATATTGTTGGGGTATATTTAAAGTGACCAGACGTCCCGTTGTAAAAGGGACAGTCCCGTTGTCCCGACAGACTGCTTCGGGACGCCTTTGTGTCTCGTTTTTGTACTTTGGAATTTTTACATGATTATTCTTCAAGTTCTCAAAATATTGGATATAATTATGAATAATACAATTATTCGTAATTACAAGCTTTTTTTAAAATGCAACTTTGGAATGTTATGCGTCCAGTTTCTTGGAATAATAAAAATTAATGTCTTAAAAATTCACTCTTCTGAGAAGTATGAACATTTTAGTAAACAACATTCAAGTGGAACCGCTTAATTATTTCTAACATAATTTTATTTCAACTTCTGCATATAAAGAAAAGGGTTTAATTGTTATATTAAGTCGTTTATTTACTGGATTTTGATCAAATAAACAATAATTTGTGAAACTCTTGGCGCTTTATTGAATCCCTTAACTTTTCTTGATTTTTACAATATGAACAAAAACTTTACACTCAATGAACAACTGACTTGAGCTTTCTAAAAAAATAAATAGTCATCGCTTTCAAAGTTAAAATTAAAAAATGAAAATGATTTAATAGCAAATAAAAATCTTACAGAAATATTTTTAAGAAGTCTCTCCAGTTTCATCAAAACTCCTGGTAAAGCCCAAGAAGGCCAGATAATCGCCTTCTAAATGCATATAAAAACATATGGTTTCCAGTGTTATTGAAAAAGTTTCCGGACCACTTTTAGCCCGGTTATAATAATTATTATCATCATAATACCCAAAACTCTGATAGAAGGAGCTTCCAGGATATGTCATACACAGTAATGCGTCCCGTTTTGATTGTCAGAAATATGGCCACTTATTAAACTCTATATTTATCATCATTTAACTATTGCTATTTTATATTATGGTACTTATTTTTCTAATTCTATTAAACTCATGTTGAACTAGATTCTTATCATCTCACTACTTGTTAATATCATTCAGTAAATCTTGAAATAAAGCAGAGTTGGCATTATTAGAAGCTAACAATGATTATTTTCCTGGTAATTTGACATACGATATCAGAACTTATGTTTACAGTAGTTCTAAACTGTACACTGTATCGAACTCACGAGTTGATCCCTAGTTTTCGGTGTGGGAGCGGGCGGCGGTAGTAGGAATTCAACTGCGCATGCTCTATAGATGATGTATTCCAAATCTGAAAACTAAGGCCACAGACAAACAGGTTTTCTGCACTTCAGCCAGCTTCCACTAGCCTTGTTGTGTCTAGGGCTAATGTTATTGCAACGCACAGTAGCGGAGAGGTGCAGGAGAAGGGGAAGAATCGGCCAGGGATCAACTCTTGAGATTGATACAGTACATAAACTGTGTCGTGCATTTAAATAATTGTCATTCTTTTTTATTGCTGATGACTACTGAGACTTGTGTGTGGGTAATGAGGTGAATGATTACACATAGATGCCAAACGGAGGAGCGGGATTCGAACCCACGACCGCTTAAACGACAGCACAGCAAACTGAAGTTGCGAGCCCCCAAACAACTGCGCTAAGCGGCCCGCCGTCCCATTCTATTCCAAATGGATGGATAATCCGATTCGCTAACAAATTCTGTATTCATCCAATTTCTGTTGATTGTTTTCAGATAGCTGATTCATTAGCAGAGCTATTGAACATCAAAGATGTACCTGCGCAACTCAACGAGGTTGTAGAAGTTTTGAAAGTGAATCTGTCTCGTAGATCCAGTCCTGATTTATTCATAATCGTTCACAGTTTGGATGGTGTGATGCTTCAGTCAGACAAAGCTCAATCATTTCTGTCGAGTTTGGCCCGTATACCCAAATGCCATCTCCTGGCTTCAATAGATCACATCAATGCGCCTCTTAGTAAGTAACCCCATCTGTATAAATTTATCCTTTTATCATTTATATTGTATATCATATTAGATTTTAGCTTTCTACTATTTATTTCCAAGAGTCCTGGTTTCAATACCACTGTTATACTAATAGAACATAATTACATCATTTTGGTTTTGAAGAAACTTGCACTTCACTATACGGCCAAATATATACAAAATTTACATACAACAAACTCAGTAATTGATGTATTATTTTATAGACGGTGATATTTTTTGATTGACTGTGAATTAAATTTACTAATTGAATTTAAATTTTGCTGTATTTTATGTGTTGACAAATGTTAATAATTCAAATGAGTTTTCTAATAAATAAAAACATAATTTATTTAGATTTTCTTTCAAATTGTTAGCGCTTGGAGGAATTCGAAATTAATAAATTATGTGGCATAATTTACATGATAATAAATACCATGTTGCTTTAAAATATAATAGCTTTTATAAAAATAATATAATGAAAATTATAAAATTAATCAAATATATTCCTTTTAAAAAATCCGTTTGAAAATCTCTTGTCAGGGTTATTAACAAGTCATAGAAAATTGCTAGCAGTAATAAATAATATCCGAGTTTCAATTTATGTTTCAGTGCAATGTTATAATTATACAAGTCGATCATTTGGAAAATGCAATTCTTTCCATTTCTATGATATTGACTCTATTTCTATGATAAATTAGAAGTTGAATTGTTTTCAACATTAATTTTTATCAATATTCATTAAACATACTTTTCAAGAATTTAATTTAATGAATTATTCATATACAAAGACTTCAATCAGTAATTGATTGCTTCAAATCAGCGTTCGAATGCAGATGGCGAAGTAATAAAAAAGGCCCCATTTCAAATTTCTGGCTCATCCTTTGAGCCTGCGCTCATGGCTTATGTTGATTTTTATTTAGGTTTGTAACTAAGTCATATCTTGCATGAATCATAGAACTGTTGCAAGACAGCAAGAAGATCACACTGATTTATTCTGAAGGTCTATTCACACACATCAGTTACAGCATGTCACAGTCCAGTCACGGTAACAATCAGTCGTATGGGAAGATACGGGACATATGTGATGTATTAGGGATATGTGATATATTGTCTGTGCTAAATCAACGAAGTTTGATATCTGTTCTCAGATAACTTGGAACTTATAAAATTGATCAATAATTAGAACAATGTTCTATTTTTTCAGTGTGGGACGATAAAAAGTTGAGCAGCTATAATTTCATATGGGAAGATTCAACGTCCTATAATCCCTACTTTGATGAAACCAGCTTTGAAAACTCTCTACTTGTCAAGAACACCGGAAGTCTTGTTCTATCATCGCTCAAAAGCGTCTACCAGTCTTTGACGAAAAATGGAAAGGATATTTTCAAAATTCTTGTGGAAGATCATTTAGCCAATAAGAAGAATAAAAAATACTCAGGTAATAATCAGTTATGTAAAATTATTTTCGTCATACTTGTAGGTTATGGACAGTTTACCAGTCAAGCAATCAATGTGGTAAACAACTGTTTACAGAAATCAAAAACAGCTGATGTAATTTGATGATTATTACCTTACACTGTGTGGTAAAAATCATCAAATGATTATTACCGCACTCTATGGGTGGTTGTGGCTACCACTAGCTGATCTAGAACCATTATTGCCACATTTCACCTTGAGTTGGTGTGATGAGGTTATGTTTGTATAACAATGATTTATAGTTTCTTATTTCAACTTATCTGCTATTTTAGACTTGTATGACGAAAAATATCGTACGTAACTCGTCCGTGAAGATGTTTACCATACTCGTATGATAATACCGCACTCGACTTCGTCTCGTGCGTTAACTTATCATACTCGTATGTTAAACACCATTTCCCACACTTGTAACGTAATATACTATTACCGAACAGTTCCTCTGTCTCAAATATTCCATACGTTTGTCATTGAAAGAGTTTGAAAAGGAAACATTTATTTACATCAACACCTACAGTGTAGCCGTTTTTGCAAAAGATTAAATTATGAATAATAAGACGAAGTTGTCACAACCACGTGTATTAATAATAATGAGATACTAGTTTCGGTTGTTATACCATTATCAATTTCAAACAAACTTTAAAAAAACGAAGTAAAGAGTAGCTTAATATATACTAAACACGGAAGGATACTATTGGCTAAGGGCTGACCTTCATTGTCGGTTTGTGATTGGCTGAAGGCCATGAAAAATATAAATTATGAACATTCTTATAAAAGTAATATTTAAAAGTTTATATATCCACTATGTAGGTACTTGAACGAAGTAAGAATAAATGAATGAAAGCTGTTGAAGTCTACTGCCTTATTTTATTTTTACTAGAAAATAATTGAATCTTCAACTTTCTTTGTAGTGGTGAAGGTGATATTGTGGAGGATATCCGTAATGAATAATAAGACGAAGTTGTCACAACCATATTTATTGAAAATAGTGAAATACTGCTTCGATTGTTATACTATTATCAATCTCAAACAAACTAGAACTAAAGTACAGAGTAGCTTAATATATACTAAACATGGAAGAATATTATTGGCTAAAGGATAGGCCTTCATTGACGATTTGTGATTGGCTGAAGGCCATAACAAGTCACGCCCACTGGTGGGAGGAGCAGCAAGCAAAAATAAGAATCAAATCAAGAACTAAAAACCGTGAACATCTTGAAAGTAACAAAGAAGAACAATACACAAGTTGGCTAGAATTGAATCTTTTTTAAATTGAAAAATTAAAACTTACTGAAATGCAGTCAAGGTTAATTGAGAAAGACACAAAAGTGCCGTTATTGTGACTTTCTAGATGTTCACGGTTTTTAGTTTTTGATTTGATTCTTATTTTTGCTTGCTGCTCCTCCCACCAGTGGGCGTGACTTGTTATGGCCTTCAGCCAATCACAAATCGTCAATGAAGGCCTATCCTTTAGCCAATAATATTCTTCCATGTTTAGTATATATTAAGCTACTCTGTACTTTAGTTCTAGTTTGTTTGAGATTGATAATAGTATAACAATCGAAGCAGTATTTCACTATTTTCAATAAATATGGTTGTGACAACTTCGTCTTATTATTCATTACGGATATCCTCCACAATATCACCTTCACCACTACAAAGAAAGTTGAAGATTCAATTATTTTCTAGTAAAAATAAAATAAGGCAGTAGACTTCAACAGCTTTCATTCATTTATTCTTACTTCGTTCAAGTACCTACATAGTGGATATATAAACTTTTAAATATTACTTTTATAAGAATGTTCATAATTTATATTTTTCTTTCCACTGTAAGTGAAATTTCTGTAAAATGTACTGAAGTGATGTAGGTTATATTTGACTGTAACTTGGATACAAACATTATATATCCTATATAATTATATTCATATGTTTAAGTAGTTTTTATAAACAAATTACTTTCTGTCTGTGTGTAGTGCGATATAAGCACCCACTTTTCTGTAATGTGTATTGCCCAATAACTCATTGTGAGAGCTTATATTCCACTTTAACTGTTATTATCTTCAAACTCAAGTTTTGTAAAATTAAGTTCTAAAGGTCGATTCAAGCACATCAGTTACAGTCACAGTCACGTCTCAGTTCAGTCACCAGACGCCGGACGAGTGTGGACAGCATAACCCGAAACTCAGTTAAGAATATATTTTATGACTGTCGAGACGGATGGCTCGGAACTGAGATGTGTGTTTATCGACTAATATAGGAAATGCTTTAAAATTGTTGTATTTTCCTTTTTGCAGGTTTTGGATTCAGTGAACTTTATTGGAAATGTCGAAGCAATTTTCTCGTCAGTACAGACTTAGCTCTTCGAAGTCAGTTGACAGAGTTTTTGGATCATCAAATTTTGAAATGGCGTAAAGACTCCGACCACCTGTTCATCCCAATCGATTCTGCAGTTCTCGAACAGTTTGGTAGTTGTATTGAAGAACAAGGCATTTGATCTAAATTATTTTTCCAAGTGAAACATTTAAAAAAATATATAAATAATTTATAATTTTATTGCCAGTACTCACAATAGCTTACTTATATTTTAATATTTTTTACCCGTCAATTCACTACGTTATGAAAACATTATTCTACGTTATTTTAGATTGAAAATTAAATTTTGCATAAAATCTATTTTTCTTATTCGTGTCATCTGTATTATTATTGCATAGTAAATCCTGAAAGTTGAAATTTAATGAATTTGAATTCCTATAAACAACGACCGAGATATTTCTATTCCTAATTTTATTTCTTTTCACAAAAAAAAAAAAAAAAGAACAAAGATGTCAATTAGAGCAGAAACTAAATCAGAATCAGAAAACTACGAACATATATAATGAGGATACCCTTATACAAGAATACCTTTCTTGAATCTTTCATGATATTGATCTCTCATAGTACAATAATATAACATTTAAGGTTTATTGTTCAATAAAATAAAATATTATACAAATGCGTGATATTAAAAATTTACTAAATTCATGACAAACTCATCAGATTTAGATATACAAAATAGTAGTTTATGCAACGATTTTATTTTGACCCTTATTAAAGCACGAGTTAGATGTAAGTTATAACACGAGCGAATGCGAGTGTTATAAATATCTCACGAGTGCTTTAATGGCCAAATAAAATCGTTGCATACACTATTTTATCTACGACCACTAGTATACATTTAATTAAAACAATTTCATTTTACCTGTGACTGTCAGAGATACCTATAACCTCTCATCTCAATTACGAAAAGTTATAGTAGATTGTTAGGTTAGCAGCTTAGTTAGCAATTTGATCAAATCAGCTGATAGTTTCACAATATTGAATTACGATATTGATTCCATCAAAAATGCTTCTGATTGGTCCAGAACCCGTGTTATAATGTAGAACCTGTACTATAATGAGCTCTTTATACAACGAGTTTCAAAAAGCATTTCGAAAATACAGCTGTTTTGGCATCAATTGTGAAACTGTAATGTATACATTACGACATGGTCGTAGATAAAAAATTAAATGATTCAAATTATATCTCAAGCTGAATCGTGCATATATTAGCGATAGCACTGTCAACTTACTGGCGTTCGATTAACAAAGCTACATTTCTAACCATAGATTTAATTAAAATAATAATCAGTTGCTAATAAGTACAATATGAAAGTATTTTAGTAACAAGCCAGTTAATTACAAATACTTGTAGGTTATAAGCGAATTACTTGTTAAACGTGTCAAAATTTACTTATATCTAGCAGTCCTCACGTTGAGTTTTGTGAAACACTTGAAATATTTTTCTTGTAAACTTGTCATGATTCACTTGATAGTAGAAAACTTTTGATTTTGTGATGAAGCTACCCTCCAGTTTTTTCACTATATAAAACCCAATTTCAAGACTTGTTTTTTTCTCTTTTAACCAAATAGGTTAGTCAGATTGTTTTTTCTTTCTATCAATATTGTAATGAACTCTAATATTTATAATAAACTCGCAGCTAGCGCGCAAGTTGCTCTTTGCTGGCTTTGCCGATTGGTTACCAGTTGCCCCAGCCGTTAGTCGCCCGACCAAAACAAACTTTATGATTCATCCTAACCTAATCTAGCTTGACAATGTTACGATATGTACGCTTTACTTCTTTCGTAAAATTTAGTTTTCGTAATGCTTGTTTTGGTCGGGCAACTGTCATTTAGGGTAACTGGTAACCCGCCTGATATATTATATTCATAAACGTAGTAAATTGAACTTTTGAAATGTTTGGTAAATAGAAATATTACTATGAAGTGCACTTTCGGATTATGTCAATCCTAAGTTGGCCAGGAGGTCAGGCTTGTACCTGAATAATAATCATGGTAAAAAAGAACTGCTTTATTCTAGATTTTTACATGGTAATGATATTTACAGTCATTATATTTACAGTTGAAATATCAGTACGAGAAAAGGGAATTCTTTAAGAGTACTCTGGAAATGAATGGAGCCACTAACTACTTGATTAGGTTCCTTTTCTCCATTTCTCGGCTGATGCATATTCGGTCATTCCGCGCCCGCTAACGCCACAAGTTCCAATCCCAACACGACCATTCACGTTATCTGGAGAAGCAAAGATACTCTTCTTCACTATGCCTTTCTTTGAACTCTGTGAACAGCAAAAGCATAGAACCATCAGCATTACACAACAATAATAGACAGGTGTTTCAGGAGGAAAGGTTCAAACTTCGTCAACTGATTCTAGATCTAAAAATAAGAAAAAGATTCGTAATAAACATGTCTGAAAACACTTCATTAGCGAGTTATACAGAGTGAAAAATTTCGCCCAGAATTTCAGTATGAATTTCTTTTACCGAGGGTACTGAGTTCTAGGCGAAATCTCTCACTCTGTATAACTCGCAAATGAAGCATTTCCGGAAATTATGTTTATTATGATTTTTTCCCTTATTTTTAGATCTAGAATCAGTTGTGTTTCAGTGATCAGAAATTATTAACTCAATTCATTATTTACCTTCGAACTGAAAGCTAGCCATTTGTTCTTTTCTGATTCCCTTTCTTCTTCCAGCTGCTTGTACCTCTGTAGTTTCTTCTGCTTTTTCTTCTTCTGGTATTCTCTCAGCTTTGATAGAGGCTGTTTTCTGTAACAATATTCATGGCATTGAATTAGATAGATATATAGTTGTTTTAGTTTGATTTTCATGGCAAATTTTACGGGACACTCATGGGACAGTGTGAAAAGCACAGCGGAAAATGGTCTCAGATTGGTGCAGTCTTGGCTGAATGAGCATCTTCTAACCCTAAACACAGATAAAAGCGTATTCATGACATTCTCTCCTAATGCATCAACCCAACCACAACTAATTAACACCATCAAAATCCATCACCTGTATTGCAACAATGAAGATTCCTGTCCTTGTCCAAAAATAAATAAAAAAGATAATGTAAAATATTTAGGTATCTCAATTGATCCATATTTAAGGTGGAACACTCATATAAATAACATGTGCAAAAAACTTAAATTCCTCATTTACAAATTCTATCAAATTAAACAACTAAATAATTTAAAAATAACAAAACTGATCTATTACTCATATGCGCAATCTGTATTACAATATGGTATCCGGGCTTGGGGGGGAGCTTTAAATGCGCATTTTACTAAATTATACATTATTCAAAAATATCTTATAAAAACCATTCTAGGTAGACCTCGACTTTATCCAACAAATTATTTATTCAATGAGTTTAAAGTGTTAACAGTCCGTCAGCTTTATGTTAAAAACCTAATTATTTTCATCAAAAATAATAAAAACCTATTTCAATTGCGTGAATCACACCTCAATTTACGACCCTCCAGAAATATATATGAAAATATTAGAATAGATCTGAATGTGTGCAGGAGACAATATTTTACATATCAAGTAAACTGATCAATTACATTCCAAACAATTTTATTGAAAATACAAACAGGAAACTTTATAGAAGATTTAAGAATGAAATTATTGAGTGGATAATGTCCAGTAGAATTGAGGAAAAACTTTTCGAATGAGTTATGTCCTATTTTAATAGTAAGCTAAGTTTGCCATCTCTTCTCTTCTCTTTCGTCTTCTCTTTCTCTTTCATTTTCACCTTCTGATTCTCTCTCTCTCTTTTTTTCTCCTTGGTATTTATTTAAAATCTCTGTATTATTTCTTCTTTGACAGTTCATTAAGGTTTTTGCTTATGTATAATATTAGCAACTCTTACCTGCGCACAGGATGTTTCCTTGCAGGTAATTATTAGATTTTGTAATTTATGAACATTTATTCTGAAATTGTTATGATGTGAAGATCTAAATAAAAGTTTTTTTTTTTTTGAAATATGCAAAACACACACTTTGGCATTTTTTGTTCACAATTAAATTAACTATAGTTTGTCAGAAAAAAGTGCAAGTTCATTGTACAATTACTAACAAAGTTTATCCACTCCAGACTTTAAAAAACGTTTTTCGGGCAATTTTTGCATATTTTGTTGAATATCTCAAATAGTACTGTAGTTACCGACTTATATCCTGTTTTATTCGTTTTTTAACTCATTTTACATAGAACCTGACCAAATTTCAAATAAAATCAAGGCACTACAAATTTCTGAATGAGTAAATTGATGAGTTGCTAACTCCGTCATCTTTAACTCTGTAACGAAGCACTTCTGGATTTATGTATGAGCTTTTATTAATTCATTGAATACATAAGCTCACGAAGTATTGGTACCTCTTTGAGCAACACATATAAGGCCCTTATTAGACAGAGCCACTGCAGTCGCCCTTGCAGGCCACAAGGCTGTCGCCGAGGCTTGCCACAGCAGTCGCCCATGCAAGCCATAGCATTGCTCTGAATCAATTTAATAAAAACTGCAACATTTCTCCCTAAATAACTTGACGGTGATCTATAACAACTGTAATTTATAATATTAAACTTATCACATACCGTAACAGCATTACCCTACAAACAAAAATAACCTCCAAACGATGATAAGTTAGTACAGAACTGCCATAGAAAGCCATGGAACTGTGGCGCTCGTTGGCGACTGGAGTGGCCCAGTATAATAATCATCATAGCAAACCTAGGTCGACTGCCCAGGCGACAATCGCACGGGCTTGCCACTAGAAGCGAGAGTAGCCTGTGGCAGCGACTAAAGGGGACGTGGCCTAACCTGTGGCTCAGTATAATAAGCTCCATATACATTGCATGTATCGCTCAAGTGGCTTCTCTGAGCATCAGTGGCGGTCGCGTGTGACCGTTTCTGTCTCCATCAGCATAAATAAAATAAAGAATATTCTAATTGAGAAAATTCTGGGACAATACAAATGTATTAGAAGTGAATTATTAAAACTCATAACTGCTACGATAAATATCAACTTACTTGGATTTTGCGTCGGCTTCTTGAGATCTGGGAAGTTCTCTAATGAATTCCAAGGATGTAACTTCAACGGTCTTGTAAGTGTTGAATAGCACTGAAACTTCTTCGCCTTCTATGGATTCAATTACAGCTTCATAATACCTGATGATAGAAAATTATTTTTATTAATCATTCAGAGTATCGAGTAAAATTATTGGATTAGCTTAAACGTCCAGTTTTATTTCAACAATGAAATTGGTATTAATTAATTATTTAGTCCCATTGTGAATGGCAATGCATTTGACTGATACTAATTTCATAAATCTACCGGTACTTCACATACTATAGTGAAACCTTAATG
The DNA here is from genome assembly GCA_948455865.1 of Conomelus anceps. Lineage (NCBI taxonomy): Eukaryota > Metazoa > Arthropoda > Insecta > Hemiptera > Delphacidae > Conomelus > Conomelus anceps. The sequence continues at coordinate 12,540,514 of OX418217.1, read as the reverse complement.
AAAAGCAAACCATACTTCATGAACGTGACATCACTGGTGTGATCGACCAACTACAAATACTGAATAGCGTTACACAAACTGTGTCTCATGTAGATGTTGAACTTATAAATTATAAAATTAGAGTTTAGTCAATTACCAATCCCAGTCATTTGCATTCATCATGAATATTTTAATTAAAATACATCATCAAAGGAGACTGGTAAATATTTTAACACGATGTATAAACTCGCATTGGACACAGATCTTTTAATATATGGAATACAGATTATTGATGAAACATATTTAGTCAACGGGATTACTCTTGACTAAATATTGGAGCACAATCAACTTAAAGTTAAATAGTAATCATATTCAACTCGAAATTTCTATACATTTTACGTTCTTGATATGAGCAGCAGAACACCCGAATTGCGAGTTACACAGGGAATCTAATCTTGGAAACTTACAACTTTCATTTTGAACCACGTTCAGTTCTCAGGCAATGCTTTCAGTTTCCTCTCGAATGTTGCAGGATTTTCAAAGAAGTCTATAGAAGGTGACAGAAGGTTGGCGACTTCTGTGCACCTCTGAACAGGAGTATCAGCACTTTTAATTATCAATTATATATATTTATTCTTCATCAAGAAATGAAATATTATCAAGTGCTATTCCATGACGTATTTCATACATACTGCTCCACATTGATGAGAAAGAATTTCGTTTCCATACTACATAAACCTGTTAGTAGAAAAAGAACTCGTTCTAGAAACTAATACAATCAATTGAGAATTCTTGATTTAGAGTAATTTTGATTTAATCTGGGAGATGGAATTTATTTTTCATTCTCATTTCAAGTGAATCCTTACAAGATTGATACAATTTGGAGATTATACCTCTACCTCGAATTCTTATTACAGAAAAATCTCAAGTATAGTGTATAGTTTTCTTTGTAGTGGTGAAGCTGATATTGTGGAAGATATCCATAATAAATAATGAGAGGAAGTTGTCACAACCACATTTATAATAAATGTGGCTGCGACAACTTCGTCTAAAAATTCATTATAATGTACAGTATATATACTTCACTCGAAAGAGTCAGGATTGAGAAACAACATTCACTCTTTTGCTATACATTTATGCGTTAAACAGGGGAAGTTAAAAATCATCATTCAAATGAAATAATTCTCAAACATAAATACAATAATATAAAAGATATTAATATTCATTTAGAAGTGAAAAATACCTACAGAATGTTACCACAGGGAGCCGATGTGATTGAGTGATGCAGAAAATTCAGGCCTTCACCAGAACTCCAATGACACCCAGTCACATAATAGGTCTTTCACAACCTTGTAAACAGACCAGAATAAAAATGAAAAGACGTGAACGAAATTGCAATAGTAGAAAATAAATTTACATTGGTTTCTGATTGCTGATACACTTACTGATTATCATCTGTCCAAAGTGCTAAGCATTTATCACCGACTTTCCAATCCTGCTTTACAGCGGCGCTACTGGTGGTGCCATCTTCTATATCAGAATCAACGTCATGTCCAGAGTAAGTGGGGGCAGAATCTGGAAGAAAAATCAATTTTTATAATTACATAATAATAGTTAATACACTATTTAACACAAATAATAATACAGCAGTTATAAATTCCTAAAGACTGAATAGTAATTCTGATAGCTCGATGACCATTGAATTGAATTGAATTTATTTCCACACAACATATTACAATCATAATGAGAATACAATTAAAGAAATATATTTCCCCACATGGACTACAGATCCGTGTGTGAGGAAAGAATTCTTATCTATTAATGTAAGAGATAATTTTAATATATTACACAATGAGTTATCAATAAAATTTAGAAAATATACAAAATGTTTTTTTAATTACAAATGAAAAAAAAATGTAGTAAATTTGAATAATTAAAAATTCCATACCAGAAGAACTGAAGGTGACTAGTCCAGCAATGATCAATCTACTATAAGTAAATACAGTAATTTAAATGAATACAGTAATACCAACCTGGTTTAGTCGATAGTGTAACTGACTGATGTCAGTAGGCCTAATGTGTCTGCACACTGTCGCACTATCACAACCTTATGGATTAAGTGGAAGAGAGGGCCTTGAGTCCTAACTCCGCCCTTAATAAAAGCAATTTATCTATCTATCATAAAGAGGACGCTATGCAAAAACTCTCCGTTAATTAATACAGTTTTCACAGATGCGATTGCCAGGTTGCCTAGAATTTTTGCATATATTTATCGGGGATGAAGCCCACATAGGTCTGAGACCTGTGAATGGTTAATGAGTTGGATGATGATTGATGAGTTGAACTAACAGTTTTAGGTATGTTTTGAATCACCGGGAAGTGATTTCACAGCAGAGAACAGTCTTTTTGCTAGCAATTTTGGTATCATTTTACTTACTTTATGATCTGATGTGGTTTCGAAAAACCAATAACAGTTCCGTTAAGAAAGCATAACTGCAATAAGATTCAACAGTTTTAATTCATCTTTAGATCGACCTATCTTTCACTGGATCATCGGCTAGGAAGATATTCAAGCATATTATAGACCAAAATAGACAGGAAGTAAATTCCACATTTAACAATACAGAAATTTTCATATCCTTAAAGATTACAATGAAAAACTTCAATGCTGATGATTGTTTTCTATTAAACCCCTTATCTTAGTTCATTGATGTTCTTATTTTCTACTGTATAACTGAGTTAAAGCAACATCGACTTTCTATAGAAAATAAACAATCATATGATTGTGTGACAATAGTTTCGCTATATTGTGCAAGCATCTTCAGACAGTGCTGGCCAGAGGCCAGTAAGTTTACTGTCAACAGTATCTGAAAATGCTTGCTAATATATAAAAAAAGCATAACGATCGTCCCACAATAGGCATAGTGTGAGTGAATATTTTAACTGACAGTCAGTTTTATTTTATTCTAATCGGTTACTGACTTGAGTAGATCGTGATGGGGATACAACATAATGATGGTATTATTGCTCACCAATGCTTGAGAAGTGAGAAAATATACGAATTTAAATAGCCTACTTGAAAATAATAGTTGTAGGCTACATACCTTGTGCTGCTTTTTCTTCAAGCACTTGAGCTTTCAATAGTTCTACCGTCAATTGGATGACTTCTTCAAGGTCGGACTTGAGTTTCATAAGTTCCTCATCATCAGGATCTGTTGTTAGAGCAGCTTCAACCTAGAAAAGTAGGAACACAATTATAATGATAGCATAGATAATGTTAAACTCTTGCTATTTCTAAAATACTGTACTTGAGTAACTGTTCGAGTTGGACTTCGTGTATTGACTCATCCGTGGAGCGAAGTCGACACTTCCATTATAAATTACTGACTACACCATAAACAAACTTTGCTAGCTAAAGCTAAGGATGCTTGCACAGTGGAGTTTCGATACTACAGTCAAGCGGGAACACGTTCGATCAATGTGCCTTAGCGCTCGCTATTCTACAGGTCATGTTTTACTTTGCAACTATGCTCTAGAATCAAAGCCCCACTCTACAAGCAACACCCCAAGACATATTACGCTCTCCTAGCCCACGAAAGCGGAACAAGAACTAGAACTTTGGGTCGACAACACAAAAGTCCATAGTTAACAGACAACCAAGAAATGAGTGTAAATAACAAGAAATTTTTGGCGGATAGGAAAGGTGTATTTAAATACCGAATATCCCCTGTATTACCCTTAATCAGTTGCTTCTGACTAAATGGAACCTAGTCATTCTGCAGAGGTACTTGGAACCTAGTCATTCTGCTTCTGCAGAGGTACTTAGAGGAAGTCTTCTGAAATAAAATCTATCGTGTAATAACAATTATGCATTTGCTAAACAAAACTTAAGCAAATCTAAAAGCCTCCATAAAAGTTATATGTTTTGAGTACTTACTTGCTGTAGTTGAAGTTCGTAGTTTTGTAAATTTGCTTTGAGATTTTCGGCCATATTGTTTACTGGTATAAATGCTTTCAATTGGAAAAGAAACGGTCATCCATAAGTGGGAAATAGAGTAAAATTAACACAATTTTTGTTGAATAGACATGTTTTTCGAATCACTACTGATAGTATTAGACAATTTCTAATATTTTATATTTCAACTAATAAAATCAATCCAATTTCAAGACCATTGACTGTTGTCTGCTTTTTCTAGTATTCTAGTTGTTCTAAAAATCATGATGAACAAACGAATGGAGTGACACTGACACACACAACCGAAGATCAGATGTTCTTATTGTTCCTACACAGACAGCTAGATAAACTCAATTTTGATCATATATCAATACATTACTTAATCAGATGAACTAGCAAATAAATTCATATTATTATTTTTTATTTAAATAGATTTTTTTAAATCTTTTTTTAAATTTTAATAATTATCTTAGTATGATTTTTGTTTTCGTACAACCTTGAAATAATTGACTAGAAATCACTTCCGCCTTGAGCAGAAAGAAGCTGATCGAACATTTTGGAATGTTGGGGACAGTGTTGGAAACGGATAGAACAAAAGTGTGTTTTCTGCTAGAATAGGGTTTAGCTTATTATTTGATTGTAATTTTGTGAACTGTGATTATTGTTCATTATTTTGTGTTAATTTTCAGATCCTGTAGTTTATGTTCTGTGTTTTAAATGTCGCTTTCCGTCGTCCTGCCCTTTCACAATATTGTTTATGATGGGAGTTGTAATACCAAGTAGTAATGATGCAATCGCAGAAAGCTGATTTTCATAACACTCATTTTAAAGGTTAGACCACCTTGAAATTTATACAAAAATGACTGCGATGAAATCGTCGTCAGGACCTTCAAATTCTGGACTGACAGTTTTCAAGCATGTCAAGTATGAGCACTTGATAGCTGGTGTTACTGGTGGTGTCACTTCGACCCTCATTCTTCATCCACTTGATCTAATAAAAATCCGTTTTGCAGGTAAGCAGCTTTTTTCCCCCATTTTTACAATAATAATTATTCTATTGTGATATACATTTGTTTCTGCTCTTGATTTACAAAAATCCAATAATTGGCTCACGAAGTTGGTTTTAAATTAGAACTTGGCAATGATGGTTTCAAGTTTATGTTTCATCACAAGAATTAACGTACGGTAACAACTTAAAAGAGCTTGAGGCTAAATTACTTGCATGACAAGATTTTTCCAAATAAACTAGTTTTCTCATTATTAAGGTATTTAATAGCTCAGAGCAGAGAAAATGGTTTCCTGCTCACGAACAAGTGAACCTAGCCTATTTAGTTTGTAGAATGAATTCGACTTGGATTGGGTTGTAATTCATTTCGAAAATAATCCTCATGCCTTTGAAGATCTATAATTGAAATCAAACATTGAGAGCAATCAAGGATAAGTTATAACAACGACCAAGAAACAAATCATTCAAATAAATAGACATGCAAGGAAGAGATTGAAAGTGGGAGAGAATGAGATCGCAAATACTATCGACAAGTTCTTCAGGAGCATGCTGAAGGAGCTGGTACAAAATAAGTTATTATGAATAAGAATCAGAATCACAGAGGTGATCCTCCTGCTGCTGATGATAGTTAAACAATCTCTACCTTACACCTGTCAGTTAATAAGAAATAAAGAGAACAATAAACAGACTCAATCTTAATCTCTTGTACCTTTCACCTGTCAATTAAGATGAAATAATGAGAATATACAAACTTAAAGAGATAGTTAATCGGGCCCAAACTGCCTTGGACCAGGGTTCTTTAAACAAAATAGTGCAATTTTTTCTATACCATTAACACATCACAAATAATTTTTTTTAAAACGATTCCATAATGTTGAAAGAAGCCGTTATTTGTCCAATTTTCAAGTCAGGAGTTGAAAAAGATCATTGTTACAGACTAATGTCTGTAAACTAATGTATGTATTAAACATAATCACAAAATTTCTAGAAAAATATATTAAAACTAGACTGGTTAGTTGTTGGGGGGGGGGGGGGGGAATTAACGCCTAACCAATAAGTTAATGTATGGCTAGCTTTAGATCCAGTTATAGTACCAATGATACCATCCAGCATGCGTTTTCACAGATAACAGAAAACAATACAGAGTCTGGTCATAATACAGAGTCAGATCACTGCAAATAACATATTATCCCTCCCTATTAAATATATCTTTCAGGATTTCCTTCCCAATAAATTCTCCTCCATCAATCACCAAAAAGCCTAATTATAATGGATGTAGTAAAATTTGGATAAAGAAAGTATCAATACCAATTTTTTTCTTACTGTGTTATTGACACTCGTTGCTGGCGTACAAACCTTGATTTTTCTGGCAATTCCAATTAATAATCTGACTTTATTCTAATTATTACTTATTAAGTTCTAATTTTAACTTATTTTTTGTATTTGATATGTAGAGGTGGTTGCGTGCTGATTGCGTACATGGGCGTGTCAGCGAGGATTGCGTACATCTTTTACCTGTGAAAGATGACAAGGGTCGGCCATGCATCAAGAACATTTTGACAGGCGAGGATTGCGTACAAATCAATATGGCATTAATTGCTGGTTTTTTTCACTGAATTTTGTTGTCTACAAAAATTTGAGTTTGAGTTGGCCTTTCTATCTCGAATACCTATCAAATTGTAGCTAGCTAGTAGCATATTTAGGTGAGGTTAGGTTAGGTTAATACGATATAAGTGAAAAAACCAGCAATTAATGCCATATCGATTTATACAATAAACGGAAAGGAGCAAACTTATTAAGGACGGACGTTGTGATTGAATCTGTTAGGTGAGAAAAGAACAATTACTGTCATAGCGAAAAGGAGAAAATTCTAATAAAGGACAGACATTAGGAAACAAGAGAAAGCTGTACGCAATCCTCGCCTGTCAAAATGTTCTTGATGCATGGCCGACCCTTGTCATCTTTCACAGGTAAAAGATGTACGCAATCCTCGCTGACACGCCCATGTACGCAATCCTCGGTTTACGCAATCAACACGTAATCGTAGAGGTACCTATTGAGATGCCTATTTGATTCTATTTTGAGAGGAGATACGTTTGGTAGTGTTCTTAGACTTGGAGAAGGCCTTTGATACAGTGTTACATGATATTCTGCTAACCAGACTCAACAACTATGGTATCAGAGGAGTAGCGTGGAACTTATTTAGGAGCTGCTTATCAAATCGAACACAGTGTGTCAAGAGTGAATGGGAGCATGAGTGCCAAGCTGCCGATCCAAATACAGAGTTCCTTAGGACTAAGACACTTTCTGCTCTATATAAACCCACCATGCAACAAACAAGTTCAAGGAAGCATCACAATATTTGCTGACGACTGTCCTTTTATTTTCTGGACCAGCTTGGGAGAAGACTGAAATTAGATTGCAGAAAGTGCCATATGGAATTTAGTGACTGAACTACCAGGAAACATATTTTTTATCCTTCTCATCAACACAACATAGTCAACCAAAAGAGAATTACTTGACAATTCACAATACTTGAAACAAAGCTTCATACATAGTTCACAAAACGTACGCACATAAATAAATAAATTTATTGTCGTGTAACCACCATGGCAATCGAGAACGTTAGTACAATAATTGTCACCCACACACTAGATGCATCATTCAAATAACGAAAACATAATAAATACCTTGGAGTTACAATAGATCCTTTTCTGTGTTGGGGGCCAACATATAGATGATTTAAAACAGAAGAGCAATTTATAAGTTTGAAATGTTGAGGTCACTGGTCGACTTGAGATGCTTGATGGATTATTATTCTGCAGTACAGTCCCTGTTCTTGGATTTTGGAATGGGGTGGAGTATTCAGAATGCATATTGACCTACTTATAAAAGTACAGAAACTGACAATAAAGGTAAAAGCACCTTTTTAAAAAAGAAACCATGGAAATGACACAAGAAACAGACATCTCATTGCTAATGTTCCTAGGAAAGTTATATGCCAGAGACACTTCAAGCATTTAGCACCAAACTTGTATAATTTGCTTCCCGTAAACATCAAGGCCTTAACAGATTACAAGAAATTCAAAAACAGAGTAAATAGTCTGATATTAAATACAGGAAGACAGCATATTATAAAAAACTTAATTTCCAGAATATGTGAGCTCACCCACCCGATATTAATTGCACCCTGTTCAACCCTTCTCTGAACATGGCTTGCCACTTGCCATAGTTAGGTAGGGTAATTTACATTGGCAATTGAAGAAATATTCAGATATGTAATTATCTTGTTGTAGCTTTAGTATTATTATATAATTGTAGTATAATGTTTTAGATTTATGTATTGTAAATGTGTATTCGATGTATTAAATTTGAGAGTCCTATACCCACATCCCTTGATGGCTCATTCCCTGTCAGAAAGGGTATCCGCTTCTTATGAATAAGGTTTTTTGCTAATGAAGGAATGTAGTGTCAACAAATTGATAGAGCAAAATTTGCTGTGATGTGATGTATGGTACTTTTTTCAATTTCAATTTCAATTAGTCAATCCTTGACCAGCCGTCATGCTGGATAGATTTCGTCATGTAGTAAAACCGTAATACATTCAAACATTAAAAGACTTATCGAGATGGCACTAAAAGATGTGGTCTCAAAACATTGCAAGGAACACGTTCATCTCGTCATCACTCAAAGAATAGAGTGGCACACTAATAAGTTTGTCACGCAGTGTTTTTTTAAATCCTCCCATTTGTAGGTTGCGCACATACTGAGGCAGTCTGTTGAAGATTTATGTAGTTTTATGAAGCAAGTGTTATGACCAACTTATTTGCTTATAGGCTTGATGTTTTTCATGGTGTAATAATATTTTCAATGATATTGCAGTGAGTGATGGCCGAACAAGCGTTCCACAGTACAATGGAATGCGGAGTGCATTGTCCACCATAATGAAACAAGAAGGATTCAAAGGCTTCTATAAAGGTGTGACGCCGAACGTATGGGGCTCTGGCAGTGCTTGGGGCTTCTACTTTTTATTGTAAGTCATCAAGTTTCTCTCATATTCTATAGGTTTTCATGTGTGACTGCATTAGTCAAGATTCCGATTCTTAATCGTTCGTTGAAGCAAGTCCCGAATTTCTTCTATTGATGGTTCATTTTTGGATACAGGATGTTTCAGGAGTAATAAATCATACAATACTAGCTGATTCCTCTCACCAAAATAAAGAGAAAAACATAGGTACGGAAACGCGTTATTACAGAAAAGCTCATATAAACATAATTCGGGAAACGCTTTGTTACAGAAATAGAGATAGCTGAAAGTCCCTATTAATACCCTTTCATAAATCTCTAGGGCCTTTATTCAGGTGTTGAATTGAACAGATTTTTTGTAAAAGTAGCTGAAAATCTAATAAAACAATTACAAATCCATAACTACCGTAATTATTGTTTTACTTTGAAAAGTACGTAGAAATTAATAAAAGAACGTTTTTCATGTTTGGACAACTTTTTTTTTTATTTGTCAATAAAAAAATATTTTTTCAACATACATTTTAGAGAAATCAACTCAGGTCTGGTGTCAGAGTTGGAATAAGTTCAGGGCCTCTCACGTGACCACTGTTTTTAAGCAGCCGGGACCGACAGCTTAACGTTTCCTCCAAAGCACGGGAGAGGAATCAGCCAGAGCAGTGTTATCTAGTCTTGGAAACGTAACTAGTTTTGAATAAACGTTAACTAGTTGATAAACTAGTTGAATGTTAAATTTAACGAAGAATATGCTTTTTCATGGAAGAATAACGAGCTGTGCACGTGTCTACTGTCTCCCGATAATCGTTTTCAACATGTGCAAACAACATAAGAAAGAGCTTGTCCTGTTACAAAAAACAAACGCCATATGCAATCTAAATCGCGTAAAAATGGAGACAGAGAAATTTAAATTGCAGATATGAATTCAGCGCCCTCAAATTAATAAAATGATTCGCAAGTATGCAAAAATAATTAAAATAAAGGAAGTTGATTTTTATTGAATAAAAAGTTTAAAAACATCTACTTTCTAGAAATACATAATAAAAAACTTGCTCAGTTTCAATTATTTTTGAGTCTTCGTGAAGCATTTTATCAATTTGAGGGCGCTGGATTCAAACCTGAAATCAGAATTTTTCTATCTCTATTTTTACGCGATTTAGATTGCATGCATAAGGCGTTCGTTTTTTGTAACCGGATACAAAAATTGTCTTGAGACAGCAGTGCAGTGTTATTGCATTTCTCACTCGCACAGTTAGGCTACTCCTACTCCTATTTCTCTACTGCATGTGATTTATTTTTATTTTGAACGTTGATCAACTAGTTTGCTATACACACACTTGGATTTAACGAAGACTTCCAGTTGTGTTGGAAATGAGTGCGTTGAGCCCGTTGGCCGTTGATATAGAAATGTAGTTGAAGCATCAACTGGTTTAGTTGAGGAGACAAAACAGTTGAATCGTTAATAACAAATAAACAGTTGATTCAACTAGTTCGTTGAATCAACGCTCATCACTGTAATCTATTCTACCTAAAGCATCCTGCATGTAGAATGTAGAAGTTATTGTTAATGTGTGAACTAACGATTGTCAGTCGTTCGTGTAGTCTGTATCTTGATGAATTTCTTCAACATCACAAATACAAATAGGCTACATGGAATTTTGCATTATTGGCATGGCCCATTAGTTGGCTCTCTTCAACAAAGCTATAAGTTTTTCATTGATTAGTATATTGCAGGATATTTATTTTACTTGGTATTTTCAATGAATCACCTTGGTGTACTGGTTAGTGCTCTGATTATTGATTTAAACTAAAACCTGTTCCATGGCCAATCCGGACATGGAAGAATCCGGATGTCACTAGACTAGGCCTTGTAAAAATAGCTGTAAAAGGCCTGAAATAGCTAACGTTTGTTAAGTTTATATCGTTTAAGATATTTAATTTTAGGACTGAAAAACTACTGTACTGTACACACTTTGTATTCACTAAACCCACAATTCGCGACAAATTTTTGCGATTTTTGTTGACCAAATTTGGATATTTGTTCCGCGGTACGTCCGGATTTGACTGGTTTTACTGTAAGTTATTTCCGCATTCCATTGCTGGTAAGTCTATTTGTCATTGGTAGATCATTGATAGTTTAGTCTTAGTCATCTTTCCTTTTTTAAATTGTCATTTTTCCTTGTGCATTGGGGCATCCAAAACTCTTGTATAATGATAGTGATTTTAATCTTTTCTCAAAATCACACGCTATTCTATTTGATAAGCCTCAGGCTAATTTGACATTCATGCTCAACAAACGTACAATAATCACACAAAATATTGAGTTCTACTGTGTTTTTAATTTAATATATCTTTGTATCTACGTTGAAACCGTAAACTATAACTACAAATTGAAATTGAAAAACGAGAATTTGATAATAGAGAATTTTAGCACTGTGTCCAGTTTTTCCTTTATTAATAATCAATTCAGTTTTGCGCAGATTTAAGTTTTTTAGAATTCGGACTAGGATAGCGAACGGAAAATTACCGGACGGTATGCTGAAACTCCATTTTAGTTGAGAAATTTGCAAACTGCCTTATTGTTCAAGGGTCGTAGAAATTCATCAGTGTTATTTGTGTGTCTGTTGGTTGAAGTTTTAATATTTTATTTTATTTTTTCAGCTATAGCTCCATCAAAACCTGGATCCAGGGTGGCAATACAAAAACGCCACTCGGTCCCACACTGCACATGATAGCAGCTGCAGAAGCTGGCATTCTGACGCTGGTCATGACAAATCCTGTGTGGGTCGTAAAAACAAGGTAATAGTTCTGTTCTATTCTAGTTTTTTAATAAGTCCGTCAGTATTACTCAAAATATTCATTTATTGTACTACCTTTTTTGTATTTTAAAATGTCCATTTCAATAAATAATGTAGTCGTGTGCTAGTTAGTTGTAATTTCCCCGATGCTTTTATTGATGATTCCATCGAGATGAAGTAAATTTTAACCAATTTCATCTAAGAAACTCACTATTGACAACATCATTATATCACGTGCACCAAACCTAAAAATTAGTACAATATTATCTTATAGCAAAGTTGCAAATAAGTTTCATGAATTTTATTTACGATATTTTGTTTGATTTAAAAAATGTTTGAGTAAATTTATTTTACAGTACTTTGATACAATACTTGCTTCTTCGTCATTTTCAACTCTAGTTAGATTAGTAATAGTAAAATAATTACTTCAATCAAAAAAACTTCTAGACACTTCTTTTCGCAATTTATCTTGTCAGGAATTGTTTCTGTTGCAGTAATTTTCAAATTTAAACTGCATTGTAATTGCAGAAGCAGTGTTCGTCTCATAAAATTAACGTCATTTAAGCTCCATCCATTATAGTACTATATAACAATATATATTGTGAATTTGAAGCATAAAATAGAATATCACTGTATTAGTAAGATTAAACTGTTGATTAAACTATTAACTGTTGATAAACTTTTATTATAAAACTATTATTACTGATTAAACTATTTAAACTGTTGAAAATATCCAATGTTTACAAACATCGAGAAAAGGTAAATTTTAACGAACTTCATCTAATGAACTCACTATTGACATCATTATAGAAATATCACGTGCACCAAACCTAAAAATTGGTACAATAGTATGCTAATTAGTGCAATACATGCTAAATTGTTTAGACTCAGAATTGACCTTCAGTAATTGAAGCTGTTTCTCTATTTACAACTTGTGCTCCTAATTCAATTTGAACACTCATATTATAACTAGTTCATTCCTGGTTGAAAGATTTGTGATAATGCACATGAAATAATGTCCAACTCAAACATCAGTTTAGCTTATTATGGCACTCAACCGATTGAGAAATAATGTTGTAGTTTATCAATATTGTATTAAGACTATCATCTCGATGAACTGTTTCTTGTTGGCCTATTTGCTATTCACGTTTTCAACATACGATTTTTCTATTTTATGAAACTCAAGTGCCCTACAACACACAAATAATCATTTCCTTAGGGTACTTATAGTCATTGCCAGTTAATTATTTATTAAATAATTTAAGAAATCTTAACCTAATGAATCAGAAAAAATAGTTGGTTGATGCATTGATGAATAGTTTGCTTCTAAATAAAGTAGCGTACTGTAATATGATGAACGTTAGTCTCAACATTATATTTTAATAACTTAAAAAATAAAAACTAGCCCAATTATAGAAGCATTAGCATTAAAGATTAGAATCGCTTAAGACTGCGCTAAGATGAATATACCGAACAGCTATGTCTTTATGTCATCTGTGCTTTATTATCATGAAATACATGGTAATTGGAAATGCATAAAAAGTTTGACATCTCATAAATCGTTTAAACGAATTAAAGGTTTCCTCTTCAATAAAAGCCATATGCCTTTTTTCTTTAGAAATTGGTGCACAAAGTGTGCTTTCCTATCTATATTGAACAAAGAGTTCTATAGCACAAAGATAGTTTGATGGGAGACCTCTGATATAATTTATGTATTTGTTGACTTTTTTGAACAATGTGATTAGAGTTTAGAATTGAGAGTAGAATTTAATTGAAAAGAAAAGAACAATGTTCAAGCAAATTCTCTTGAAAATTATTTATTTTTATTCTCTCGCTTTTCCATTCAATAGAATTTTTCCCGCATTCTCTTCAAAATAATGCGACATATTGCTTACCCAGTTAAACTTCCACACACTTCTACAGAATAACAGAGTGGGAAATAATGACAATACTTCATGTACAAGATATTGACAGTTTTTAACTATGGTAAATATTTTATAGATGATGAAATCTTATTTTAATGTAAGTTATATAACGACCAAATTAAGAAGCCTACTGGCAGTGAATCCTACATTTGGTTGAAAATTAAAATTAATTTACTTTCAAATGTTTGAAAGAAAAATATTTGAGACGAAATTTAAGTCTGCTGGACTTTTACGTGAAGATATTTCAGTAAATGAGGCTACCTCATGAGAATTTAGTTTTGAAATTCAGAGCCATTGTGTTTGTCGATCTGATTTCTTTGTCTATTTAAAACTGTTTCACAGCAAAAATAATTATTTGTTGCTATGTCTGTATTCGCTTTCTTCTTCACCTTCAGACTGAACTAAGTTATATTGTGCCTAAAGTAATGATTTCGATTTTCTGAGTTTAAATCCTTTATATTACAATTTTTAATGAAAAAAAAATTGGATGAATTCAAATTATTATTCTTATAATAAAGATTGGATTCAACAAAGTAGGTTCTCATATAATCAGCTAGCCTATGGACGAATTTGAAACAATTTGACTGGATTAAAGCATTAAATCTATTTTGAATGATTTCAAATCCCTGATATTACAATTTGTAATAGAAAAAGGAGAATTTGGTTAATTCAAATTATTTTGTTAATTCATAGCAATGGCAATATATTTGTAAGATCATTCATTTGCAATACTTAACTACCTAATTGATAGTCAACTTCAAGTGCATAATGCGAACCTAAAATCTTCAAATCCATTCATTCCACAAAAATAAAATAGACATACACAAATAACTGTATTTCATTGTTGTACAAATAACCAAAACACTTGAACAATAAACCTTCAATATTATATTATTCCCATTTACTATACACTGCAACACTAATTGTACAGAATTCTTGATTAAGAGGTTTTCTCTTTCGAGTGATAGCCGAGTGCCGTAGCAGGTATCTGTTCAATCAGAGATAAGCTACAAAACTCCTGGGCCATCTTTGTAAGGGTGATTGATTGGATTGGCCAGCAAAAAATGACTGTCTCTGCTGTAAAATCACTTCCCGGTGGTTCGGAACCCACCCAAAACTGTAGGTCCAACTCATCAATCACCATCATCCAATTCAGTACCCACGCATAGGTCTCCGACCTATGTGGACTTCATCCTCCGAAAAAAATACTCAGTTGTTTCTAAACTGTGTCTCCATATTATCAAAACACTTCATTACCTGTGTTATTTCAATTCTTAAAAAATTATTAATCATTTAAATGTAGGATGAAGTAGCTTACGGCCGGTTGCACAAAAGCCATGTTAGTTAACTAACGGTCGTAAGTGTAACGGGTTTATTTCTGTTGCACAAAAATCCATTAGTTAATTAAATTTTCGTTAACCGAACGGGCACAATCTGGCTACACTGTAATTTGATCAACAGCTGATTATGAAGTTTAGAAAAAAATGAATTAGAATTATTTCATTGTGAATTATTTGACCAAAACATCAATCATATTTCATTAATATTATATTCTTGATAGATTTTATTCATTTTGAAAGGTTTTTAACACCTGCAACCTAATTTACAGTTCCGTGTTCTGGTACAATCAATATAACCTATAAAATGTAACTTAGCGGGCATTAGTGAGATTTAATCATCGGTGATCGGGCGGTTAAATATCTTTTACGCCGGTCAACCTAATCGGCGTTATCGCTTGTAATTGTCCTTTGTGCAACTAAATTCTCTCCAAGTTTAATTTCCATAGAATGACGTCATTCTACGGGGATTAAATTTAATTGGCTTTCGTGCAACCGGGCCTTAGAGTTTTCAATGAAGGTAATATATGATCAGTTTCAAAGTGCAACCCCTCATTTTTAGCCTCTCATTTTCATCATAGGTTTCCCTGTCGCTAAAACCAAATGTAGCTGAGGAACCCTAGTGATTTTTTCAGTTATGAAATTTGAGTTTTCAATTCAGCTAGATTTTATTTTCATTAAAATCCGCTAAACCCAAATATAGCTGAGAAACCCTAGTGATTTTTTCAGTTATGAAATTTGAGTTTTCAATTCAGCTAGATTTTATTTTCATTAAAATCCGCTAAACCCAAATATAGCTGAGAAACCCTAGTGATTTTTTCAGTTATGAAATTTAAGTTTTCAATTCAGCTCGATTTTATTTTCATTAAAATCCGCTAAACCCAAATATAGCTGAGAAACCCTAGTGATTTTTTCAGTTATGAAATTTGAGTTTTCAATTCAGCTAGATTTTATTTTCATTAAAATCCGCTAAACCCAAATATAGCTGAGAAACCCTAGTGATTTTTTCAGTTATGAAATTTGAGTGTTGAATTGAGCTCGATTTTATCTTTATCAACTAGTTTGTAGTTGGTAATCATCCAGATAGATGCAACCGCTGTCAACTGAAAGATTGAATTCCGTGGCTAAGGAGCGTTGAATATTTGACATGTTGGTGTTTTCATTTCTGTTACTATGTGCTGGTGTATCCTCTATTCTAGGCTTTGTCTACAGTACGGTAGCGAATCGGATGTTGCTAGCGGTAAGCAATATTCTGGAATGGTTGATGCTCTGTCAAAAATTTATCGAGTGGAAGGCATTCGAGGTTTGTATAAGGTGAGCTAAAGTCAAATCAATTGGAAATGTGTTTGTATGGATTTTATTTTCATTGGATTCAACTAACTCGCTTCTCATATCATCAGCTAGACTATGGGTGAATTTTAAACAACTCGTCCGGATCTTGTTTTAATATCTCTCTAATGTTTTATTTACAGGATGTAAACTAGTTTAAAAATAAGCATTGTATCACTCTCAGCTTAGACCTATCGTTTTTCATCTCATATATACACCCAACTTTAATGTAGATTTATTCAACTTTTCAAGTGAATTCAATCACTTGCAGTCAAATTTTTATTAAAATAAGTAGTATTTCACTTACTTCTGTAGGCCGAACGTTTTCGAGTTGTTAAAACGTTCGGCCTACAGAAGTAAGTGAAATACTACTTATTTTAATAAAAATTTGACTGCAAGTCGTTGAATTCACTTGAAAAGTTAATATTAACAACGCAGTTCGTCATGGAACAAGAAATCCAGGTAGATTTATTCTTAACTTGGTAATTGAACGTTAAGAACGTAAATCAATATAAAATCACATAATTTTTCAATGTGAATAAAACGTTGGCTGCAAAATGTGCACATAATATAAAAAGTGTAGAACATCTATAGTAATTCATAACTTTTGTCTGTAATCTTGGAAACTTTCACCCTTCCCATAATTTATTTAAAAAATATTTTTTTTCTTAGAAAAAAATTAAGAATATTTGTCACTGAATATTGAACCGTAAATTAACTTGTTTTCAAATATTAAATTTTCAAAAACTTTACAAACGTTTTAATCTTTATTGTGACAACAGTTCATATTTTACAATTTAAAAACAGTTCATGTTTTGAAATGTTGAAAATTTGAGTATGAAAAATTTTAAAACGTTAAGTTTTATTCTTTATTGTGACATTTGATATTTTAAAATGTGAAGCAATGAAATTTTATTCATCTAAGTGGTAGCCTACTAGTTGAATTTTTGATTTACCTTATAAAAAATTGATTGAAAATTCCATGCAATTGTTGTATTGCACTCAACTAGATGTAAACTATAAGTAATACTAAGTAATGATACTTCATAGTGGCGCTATAATTTTTATCTGACAATCATTTCAGAAAACTGTTTAGTGAAATAATGGTCGAGGAATACCGAAAAAATATCTGCTTTGATGTTTGAAATTGATGTATATAGAAGTTTATAGTGAATAGATAATGGGAAGGGTGAAGCAGTTCCAAAATCTGTAAGTACTGTGAGAGAGAGAGAGAGAGAGAGAGAGGGATTTATGTGGTATCTGTAAGTAAGTATGAGTCAGCTCTACAAGGGATATATGATTATAATACAGTAGTGTTGTTTGTTTATGGGTTAGAAATGTCAGACATGGTGGAAGAAATTTTTACTTGGTAGTAATGTATCGGATAAACGTGGACGTTATTAATTGAAATAAATTGATATATCATTAGAAATGTGCTAAACAGGAGCTTCATGTCCCTTCCATTTAACTTGAAATTGAATTACTGTCATTCAATTCATGTAAAAACATTCAGTGCAAAAAGAGGCAGACACCATAGGGTGGGCGAAAAGTCAGTAACCACTGCAGGGAGGTGAATCAACATTAACTCAGATATAACAACACTATGGTGGTAATTTATATCACAATATACGATTAGGATTTCATTCATGTGTGCATTCTATCATGTTTAACGCAGAATTTGGTTGGCACCATTTTTTAGTCATTCTCTTCATCTATAACAAAATCGAGTGTACAAATTAATTGCATCATGAAGTGATACTTCCCTGAGTTGATTATTTGTAGTGTAAATATATGTTTATGCTCATTTTTTTGTGATACTCAGAGTGAGTTTACAGTCTTGGATTTTTGGCGGCCTGTGTATTGAGGAAATGTTTTTTTTTTATTCCTAACTAATCCAATTTTTTTGGAAAGCTTTAACTCACGTAGAAACCTCAATCTTTGTGGGAACATTCTGGAAAATAGATAATCAAATCCTCCCTCCATTTCCATATCATTTTATCAACTCAACCACCACAACTTTTAATATAATTAGGTATGGACGTTTCGCTCACTCTGTGTTTAACCTTTTCCAAGCACAATATTTTATACTGACCGCCCCTCGCGACAATAAAAGGCATATGCTTATAGCATATTTGGCTTTTTGAAATATTTTGCTGTAGTTATAAGTTTGTTTTAAAATCAAAGAACTGCTTTGTGACAGTTCGAATGAATTATAACAGTTAAAACTAAATCAATATAAAATAATAATATTGTAAATATTGTTCAATTTGTAAAGCCATAATGTATGTTTGTTTTTTGAATACTCTGCTACGTTTGTATTTTCATTTATAATAAAAAGACCTGGTTAATAGCAGAATTAATTCTAAATGTTGAAATGTATCCGTATAGAAATGACATGATAAATGACGTTTATACAATTCTTTTTGCTTTTCAATTTCATTTCTTTGCAATTTGTGTCTTCATTGTTCATCGTCCAATAAATATTTCCATTATCTGAACTAAAACATTACTAAACATTCCTGTTGACTCATCGGAATAGATTTTATAATTTTACACGATCCCGAAATAGTTATGTATTGTTTAGAATATTAATAGCATGCAATTCTTATCATTGTAATAGGTTCTTGTTTATCACAAAGGTTTATTAAAGAGGCCTTCATTTGATTGTTACTGTTGGATGTATTGAACTATACATCTATAGACATCGCATACATCTATGTATACATCGCAGTCATCACTATGTTAAAAGCTCAGAAATAGATATTACATAGACACAAATTCAATTAAAATTATCGAGTTAATTCAGTGCTATTGATATTATTGTTTTGTGTGAGGCATTTGCTTCTCTCGTATTATTAGTTCATCTTGCTTTTCCTACGATAATTTTGATTATTTATTTCTAGTATTAACTTTTACAAATGCATACTATTCTCATTATTTTGCGTTTTAGTAATTTATGCACTATATCATAGGTTTTTGTTTCAGGGCTTTATTCCTGGAATGTTTGGAGTTTCTCATGGTGCTCTGCAGTTTATGACTTATGAAGAAATGAAAAACTTCTACAATGAATATAGAAATCTACCCATTGATACAAAATTGGTGAGAAAAGTTTTTTAAAAATATTTAATTGCATCCATATTTTTAGTTTACATACTCTAAATAAATATGATTCAATGTTTTTACAACTATATTATGTCAGAATATATTTGAAAAGCTGTTTGTTGAGTGTCTCGTAACACAGGAAAAACTGCTTGCAGTTACATACACAAATATAATAAGAGAATCATCTGAAATATGATGAAAAGTGATAAGGTATGTTATAGATAGTTGAATAACAGTAAAGTAGAAAATAAATTGTGAATAAGCTTTAATACTGATGAATATGTGCTCAGAGGCAAATTAACACAGCTTAATTCTACTTAACATTTCAAGACAGACTACAACCAAAAACTGCGGCATTGGGACTGAGCATCACAGCTCGCTGAGTCTCCTTATGTTATCTAATTATATTTCATTTCATATCTGTATTTCACAAAAACTATCGCAGCGCAGGCTGCAAAAAAATGCGTTTGTATTTGGTTGTGCCTAATAACGAGATACTATAGTTCCTTCTGCTTTTAGATCGTTAATCACTCAAACCACTAGAAGGCTTATTAAGGATGTGGTTGTGTCAATATAACGTCGTATTAGGGTCCGACTACACTAACGATCCGCTAGCGTCCATTGGTGCTCATCATTAATGTGTTTGAAGCTTTCAATCAATCAATGCATTTCTTTTTGTAAAGAAATCAAAGTAAATCAAAGTTGCACTCAACCAATATCTATGGCTTTCAATTTAACTCCGATTGCATAATAGCTTCATTATATGAGTGTTTTGATCAAGCATAAATAAAATCAGCTGTTACGTTATTAATTTCAAACCATCAATATCTGCTTTATAACATATTCGTAGGTAATAGTTATTGCTAATTTAATTGCAACAATTTCCTACAACTGCAGTTTTGGATTTCCAATAGTTGTATTATCATTTCCGTACACAATGCACCATCGTTGAGAAGTTGAGGTTATGAAAAATTCATCTGGCAATAATCAGCTGGCAAGCTTCAGTGTTGTCAACCGTTTGATAATTTATCGTTTTGTATGATAATTTGGTTCTAGTTTGTTGTACGATCTGGCTACTTACAATATGCATTTTTTAAAGATAATTTCAAAGAAATCTCATTCCGAAAAAATACATTTTAAACAATTAAAAGATAGTTATTCTTATTAAAACAAATAATAATTGTAAAATTTTGGACTTCAGGTTCGATAATCTAGACTGAAAGGTTGGCAACACTGGCAAGCGTAAAGTAAAGCTATGTCAAGCTAAGTAAAGTAATCTATTGATCGCTACTCAATAAACAGCTGTTGTATGATTAGTTTTCTGTACATAAATTAATTATTTAAGCGCAGTTGTAGGAAAAAGACATTTTCCACTTTTGTCGTATTGCGTCAAACATTTTGTATTTATTATTTTTTTTAAAATATTACTGACGATTATTTTTTTGTTTTTCTCATGCCCACACAGGTTTTCTTGGGGCTTTCATTTGTTTTCTATTCTTGTATTATAACTCATATCATTGACATTATCCAAAGGTTTTTATTATGTTCAAAAATTGTGTTTTCATTGATATGTAATGTTCTCTGTTTTCTTCCCAATAAATTTGAATGTGAATTATTTTGATTTGAATTAATTCAGGGAACAACAGAGTACCTGACGTTTGCGGCGGTTTCTAAGTTGCTGGCAGCTGCGCTGACCTATCCATATCAGGTGGTGCGCGCCCGCCTCCAAGATCACCGCGGAGGCTATGCGGGCACGCTGGACTGCATTAACAAGACTTGGAGGTACGAAGGCGCTCGTGGCTTTTATAAAGGCTTAATTCCTTATCTTCTCCATGTTATGCCAAATATATGTGTTGTGCTTCTCATTTACGAGAAGTTCACCGATAGCTGACTTTTGTTGTTGTGTGTCACAACTCATCAGTTATTCACTCTGTGCATATCTTCTATAACTAAATATATATCACTTGTCATCAACAACAAAATGGCTCTGCAATGGTTGTCGATTGCTCTATTAACAACACAATACAATTTTCTGATTTTGAATATTTGTTTCTCTCAGGTAGATATTTGAGAACTTTAACATGAAATTTAGTAAAATTCATATCTAATTTTCAATTTTTGAAAGATCAAAGTAACCTAGATTTCCAACTAGAATGAACTTTGTATTGTTCTTTTTTTCATCATTAGATTATTTTTGAAAGATCTAAGTAACAAATATATTTTCAACTAGAATAAACTTTGTAATGTTCTTATTTTTCATCGTTTTGTTTTTATGTTGTTTAAATTGATGTAATTCACGAATCTCTTCGATTGCAATGTAATAAATCGATTTATCATGAGCCATTTTCATCCTGCGAGCAGTATGATTTGACTTGATATTGTATGTAATGTTGATATGTATGTAATAATTCATTCAATCTGTGATAAATCTGTTGATGATCATAATATAATTTCCAATAATGTTGCTTAGTATTACTCTTTTGATTTAAAGGTACAATAATAGTTTGATTACTATTGCTACAAACACATAAGGTATTAATGGTCCTCAAGTTATTGTTTTGTGAAATCAAGTTAAATATTTAGGGATATACTGGATTTAATGAGAGTTCGTGGAAAATTGTGATACGAAAACGTTTTCCATGATCATTGGAGAGTTATTGTGCTTTCGGCTCGATTTTCATAAGAAAGTAAAATGATAAAGCATATTTTTAATAAGAAACATTAATATAAACACAGTAAATAATCTTCCTGATGAAAAGAGCGTGTAACCAAATGTATACTCAACATGATGCAAATGAATTTCAATACCATTTTCTATGACAACTGTAAAAGTGCTGAATAGATTTTGTTAAGCTACAAGTTTCATTATTCAGTTCAAGTCGTGAAGCTTGCAGAAATTCTATGAAAGCTATGGTGTATAATATAAAAATGATTATGCAAGTAATTTTTTAAGTGTGCAAGACACAATAAAGTCATATAAATAACGTTTAAACGTAATATATGACTAAAAATTATTAACATGGCGAAGGAGGACTCTAGAACTGATCTGACAATATTGCAAGAAACGACTAAAAATTATTTATTCAAATTGTAAAATATATCTACTTGATTTTAATGATTGTAATTATCTAATTATTCATAATTGCAATGGATTTGAGTTATACTATTGCAATTTAATCATATATAAACGTTTACACACATATTGACGCGTGACATATTTCATTAGACATGCATTCTTCATATTGTCTAAAATTTGATTTCTCTAAAAATTGGCCTATGTAAAAAAATTTAAATTTTTGTTTACTTTTGTATTTTTTAGTTAAAAATTATTCCTTATTGTTGAGACTATTGAAATACCAAGCACTAATTCGAAATTCAAGTTTTTATTAGAAATAAAATTAAGAAGATACTTAGTATTTCCAATGGACATGTTTCAATTTTGAGATTGTTGCTGTGTTCTAGAAGCATAATAATGTAATTAGTATTAACTTTTTATTGTAAATTTAACGACTTACAGTCAATTATTTTTTCGCAATTGAAATTGACTGCAAGTGGTTATATTTACAATAAAAAGTTAATATTAACAAAACAGATCGTTATGGAACAAGAAATCCAAGAATGTGATAAGCACGAAGTGTGAGAGAGTGTTATTTTACTCATGAGTGATTTACCTGGATATTTTCTTATCAACGTGCGATTTAATTTGAGTAAAATACTCATGAGTGATTTACCTGGATATTTTCTTATCAACGTGCGATTTAATTTGATTATTATACAGTAAACTCCCAATCATCCAGGTTGCAGATTATCCAGGAATATCGAATACAACCCCCCTGCAGGTTGTTTTTGGGCGGGGTTCTATTTATGTGGTTTCTGTGAAAGGAGAAAAGAAAAGGAATGAAATAAACACAAATTATGTGTGTTTAGGATGCGACACATGTAGTCAGGCCCTTGTATACAGAGTTATTTAAAAATAATTTCATATCAAACATTTATTTCTTCAAAACTTCAAAAGAATTAATCATCATTCTAACGTTCTTGAAGAGAAAACTTCAATCAAATATTGTATATATATGCAAATGCCATGGTTTCTCCTTTTACTTGCTTGATCAGAAATGCATATGAGTACTTGCTATGCATATTGTAACGATTCAACTCAGATCTGGGAAGATGATTCATTAAATTAAAGTTTGAACTATGGTATAATTTCCTGCAAGATTTGTATGAAAATTGTAATAGAATTAAATTATTATAATTATCAATCATTGCCTTAAATGAGATGATCTTGTAAGACCTCAAATATAAATTTGTAATCAGGTTTTTCTACATTCGTTGCAAAAGTTATATAATTCTTTCACAATTGTACGGTTTTTGAAGTCATAGTTTTTAGTTTCTCTTAATTTATATTAGCTCCAAAACATCCGGATAATCTTTTTGTGAATTTTTTTTCAATAATTGATCAAAAACACGAGATATTTATATCTTGTGTCCACACCAATTAAATATTTTTGTTAGAAGTTGCTTTTTGCAGTAGTACATCACAGTACTCCTAACATATTTTATTCTCATATCAATCAAATCTTTTATTTTGCTTGAAAAAATCACAATTATCACTGTACAATACAACAGAATATGGAAAACATAATAGAAAAAACAAATTATACATTATATACGAGTCTCATACAAAATGGTTAAAAAATGAAACAAAAATTCTACTTATGAAAAAGGCGCTTTAGTCCTTTTGGATTGTGAGCAGGAGCTATAATATGTTTATTTATATCTGGGTGTGTGTAAGAGAGGACCAGAAGTCCTAACTTCGCCCTTAGTAAAGGCAATTAATCAATCAATCAACCCACACTCACACATGCATATGGGAACCATCCAAATTTCCATACTTATTTATTGTTGTATTATTTATTCGTATACAGTTATAAATAATATAACCAGTTTCCAGGCCATCTTTGATTAAAATATTGTTTTGATTGTTAGCTATTTTTTCTCTCTTGAATATGATGCAATTTCAATTCAGTAACTTATATTCGGACCATTATACAACATTTAATTTGAGAAATTTAATAACTAATTTGTTTGATCTAAATAAAAACTAATTTAAAAAATGGTACTCTGAAGTGGATGAATGGCAATTGTATAAAATTCGACTATGTTGTGATATTCTTGATAAGTTATTTATTTTCATTATTAGAACACTTGATTTGATCATTTAATAGAAAACAATTGAAATAATTTGCATAATAATGAGTAGTGTACTTATAGACTAGTATGATGATGGATTATATTTTTGTATAGATGTTTGATAAGTGTATTTGTAAAAAAATATATAATTTGCGTGTTTGAACACATAATGCACATTCAAGTGGCTGGACCATTTGTTCAATTTTCATCTCATTCTATTGAATATTGTATCTTAAATTAATGTTATTGCTCTTTTCTGCTGGACATGAATTTCATAGATTTCTTTTTCATTTTAAATTATTTGGCTGTATATTAAAAATATTTATGGCTGATAATTATTGTAATAAATTATATTTCTTTGTGTGGTACATGCTTTATACAGAAATCCTGTCTTTTGTATAAGTGATGGGTTACTTAGAAGCTGTAATATTTCTGTAATGAAAAATAATGGATTGTTGTCAATTTTCTTTAGTAACTACAAGTTAATGTCCATGAGAAAATACTTCCAACACAGACCAAGACAGCAGAGAGAGTGAGAGAGAGAGGTCCGATGCTCTATCCCTTCCAATTCACTCCCACTACATAGCAGAATTTACTCCGTTTCTCACAACAGCAACAGAAAAGTGATACTGCGCATTGTACTGTGCGCAGGTCCGACTCTCCTCTCTTTCTCCAATCCTCCTGACTACTATACAGAGCATCTCTGGTGGTGGAAGATTGCTTCCCCGATTCTATGTTGGAAGTATTTTCTTGCGGACTAGAACGTTTTTTGTTGAAACAATCAAAAATCAACCAAAACTTGACACTGTTCCATTTGAGAAATGTTGTTACTTGTGAATATTGAAGTAAGATTTTCTACAATCCGATATTTTTCATCAGAAATTTGACAATTTGCAGAATTATTGAATTTTATAATGTGAATACGTCTAGCAACATATGAACGAATTTTCACCTCGGCATCGATAATTTATTACTGTAGATGAGGTTGATCTTTTTTTTAATGACTTGGACTGATGAGATCATGTGACGTAACACTTATGAAAACAATCAACGCTATTTTCCATCAACAAAAACCTTGAATGTTTCATAGAAGTATTGTTATCAGCGCACAACGTGAAATTAATTTGCTTTACATTGTTTAAACTGTATTACACCATAGTGTCAATTCCATGGATTCAAGATTATCTTCATCTTTATTATCTTCATTATTTCATCTTCAAGATTATTTCTCTATTCCTTTTCATTAACTTAAATTAATCCATTTATTTCTTAGCGTAGATTTGGTAATTTTAGATACAGTACAATATTATTGATAGCATTATTGTTTTCCCTAAATCTACCATGCTAATTTTCTTGTGAATTCACTCTAAACCCGTGTTTCTTTAAACTGCACATTCAAATTTTCAAAGCAAGTAATATTTATTAATTCATTCGTTTCAAAAACACAACCAAGCAACGATACAACAGGCTACTATTGCCCACAACTGCTTTCTTTACAAATTTTTATCTGAAAAATCCAAATTTTAGGTTGTTTAAATAGAAATTTCACTTTTGAGTACAATCGCCCATTCTTTCAAATACAAAAATATCAATTTATAAGTTCACTTTAAAAACGAATATTATAAGATTCATTTGTGTATTAATAGTTAGTTCTATCGAGATTACAGTACTCGAATGTTCAATATAAAATACTCTTGATAATTTTTTTTTTAGTTTTCAATAAAAACATTTCTACATTATTATTTACTTAGTTTGGTCAACAGCCGTTCTGGTCTCGTAGTAACAAAGTACATTGTTTTACTTGTGTTTAATTGGCTTGTAATTTGTGATTTTTGGCTTGTAAACTTTTCCAATCAGAGTACTCAATTCACTAATACTGTTTGCCAAAACGTTTACTCATCCGGCATTGATATTTAATATGAATTTTGCATGAATCAATTAAATAAAACTTTGAACCAACTCTCAACTTTTAAATTTTCAATGCCATGAATTCATGAAGTTATTAATTTATGAACATTTCGGAACATATATTAATTAATTTATGAACATATATCCGAACATTTCGAGTAAATATCGTATGTGGTATACATTCAGATAATTTAAAAATTTTAATAAAATCCTTGCATTTCCAATGCATTGGCTTTTTGATTTTTAAATTTATTTTCAGCATTAAATTTTTATATGCAGGTCGATGTGTGAGCCTAATGAATGTGTTCTAAACATAAGGTAACAAATATTAAACCAATACATTTTTCTATACAAATATAAGTTTTATTAATCATTTTTACTAGCATTATTTAATGCTGTAAAGGTTTTTTTTTTTAAATATAAACCCCGTTGGGTACAGGGATAAATTTTTAATGAATTATTCAAATTGAAATAAGATTCACAGCAAATAACTGATCTGCAAATAATTTCTCTGGTCGGTTACAGGTTTGAAGGTGTTCAGGGGTTTTACAAAGGCTTGACTCCTAACCTGACTCGAGTAGTTCCAGCCACTATGATTACATTTACAATTTATGAAAATGTATCTCGGTATTTGCTAAATAAGCGCTCCGACTAGACTGTTAAACGTGCACAACATGCTAGGCGCCACTGTTGGAAAGACTTATCTGATCGCTAATAAGGAGATCGCATTTCCATAGCTGTATTTATTGTAGATTTAGGCCCGTTTCAAAAGCTGTGATACCATTTCACTAAATTTTGAAACAGATTTCCTTATTGACAAAGGGAACAAGAATATTGAGCGAGCCAGTTGAAATATTCGATTGAATCCATCAGTATTTAGACAGATTACTCCAAAGATATTCAGATTACATGTACATACGTTATGTTTAACTATCGAATAAAATAAATGTGAATGCATAAAGTCTAATTATTGTAATCCTTATCGTCAAGTACGTAGTGAAATTTATAAAAGCGTCAATTTGATTCAAGAGTGGATATATCCGCTATTACTGTACTGTAGGGTGAGTCACAGGAACCAAGTGGTCTCAAAATCACTGTTAATCGACTTCTTTTAAAGAGATGGGGTGTACTAAGAGCGAGTACAGTGCGGTCAACTCCTTGGTTCAATTGTCAGTCCACATTATTGTATTGACAGTAGCGGTCCCAGGATTTCATTTCTGTGGGGGGGATGACCACCGGGGGGTCTGCCCCCCCCCGGAAAAATGTGGAATTTAAAGCCTAAAAACGTATTTTTATACGTATTTGAGCTCTAAAATATGCTCAAGCTAATAGGCTAGTATTTATGTTAGCTAATAAAATAGTTTTTCATTTAATGTTTGTTGTACCTGGGTGAAATAAGACCCAACCATAGTTTGTGTTTTTCCTTTGATTTCCTTTAGCTACACAAAGAAAATTGAATAAAAGTATATGTGATTATATAATGAGCATGATGACAAAGTTCAGTTAAATAAACGTATAATGAAATAAAAAATAAATCAAGTAATCAGTATCTGCGAATTTTTTCTTGCCAGCAAAAACTATACATACATAATTATGAATAAATTCCTTTTTAGGGGGGATCCATCTTGATATTTCGGGGGGGGGGATATCCCTCCCTTGCCCCCGCCATTGACCGTAGAGTATTGGACAAAGCCCGACTTGGGACATTGGTATGTCGTGTATACTAGCTACCATTGGACTCCTTTATTGGTAGAATAGGACTGCAAATAATTTTAGTTTCGGTTGCTTGCACAGTGGATCACCGAATACTCGAGGATAATTACGATCGCAAAATCAAACATGGCGTATGACGGATTAGAGCAGTGTGAATAGGGTAGTATCCTTTAAGACGAACAGTTTGATCGACCTACTGCTAGCGCAGCCATAACTGCACAACCTAACCTAACCTGGCTAGATGTGACTGATCCACCTTTGTTTACTAGGTCGGTCAAAACGACAGTCGTACAAATGGTGTCTTCCCGCGTGAATATACCAACACGCTAATTGATTTTGCGATTGTGTATCCTCGACGACCCACTGTGAAAGCACTTTGGAATTAAGGGTATAATGTTTAGCTTGTCTGGTGCACCCAGCGTTTAGTACAGTCTGCTAAGGTGGTTTGAGCCGTAATTAGTTGTTGACTACAGCCATTTAGATGAATGATCACAATAATTGCTGTTGAAGCACTTCTAATCAAAAATAGTTTGGTCACATCCCATTCAAAATAGCCGATCAACAGCGATTTGAAAACCACTTGATTCTTGTTACTTACTGTACATTTTATGCTTCAATACTGTATGGGGAACGTGTTGAGTCACAAGTGGTCGGGTCGTGTGTGGGTACCCATGGAAGTTTTGTCTGCGCGATGGTTCGAAGCAATGAAACTATTTCAACTTTCATTAATGTAGAATACACAAAGTTGTCGGAAGTAACAGTTTCGACCAATACAATTTGTATGCATAGTCCACACTAATAGAACTCACAAACTATTGTAAAATTTGAAAAAATGAATTTTTAAATTTATTACAAATACTATATTAAACCTACTATGGAATGATCTGTTACTTCCTTGAATATAATGAAGAATCGAACGATTAAAGTAGAGTGTATAGTATTGGTAATTTTTATGCAAGTTCATGAGAACTCCAAGGAGCCTTAAATATTGTTTCATTAAATCATAAATTATGAAAAACGTCAACTTTAATCAATAATTTATTATAATCAGTATGCTGCTTTGCATGTAAAATCATCTAACTTTATTTTTTCTCAGGTGAGTGTTTAATTTTAGTGAGTTGTTTTATTGGCTATTACGGTGATTCGATTTTGTGTGTTTTTCAAGGGCTCATTTCTTAGTTTAAGAATCGATTGAGATTTATTCAAATGTAGCATGGTGTGACTAAGCTGCACTTCGCTCTTGCAGTTGAAGTTTTTTCAACTAGATATAATATAATAATAATTATACTAACTTTTTCTAGCTACTTTTTCTACTAACTGAAAACCTACATTATATCTTCTTTCTACCTGTTGGGTCGGCATTAATGAAAGAATGAAACCAATAATTATTACCGTACAGGGTAGGCTGACACTCTCAGGCAAGTCACAGTTTTGCAACTGCTCAGTTGCAAATATCATGTTGACAAGTTCACAACAACTGTGCTCTCATACGAGCATTTTGCGGTGAAGTTTGCAACTAAAAGTTGCACAAAATTGTAAAAGAGTCGAAGTGGCGATAGTAGACAAAGTTGGGCAAATTCTTACAATATTAATTTAGTCTCGAACACTGCTTCCATGTGTTTGGCAGTGACTTTTGCAACTTAATAGTTGCACTAAATTTCAGGATAATTGGAGCGCTGCTGCTCCTACACAAAAATTTTGCAACATTGCAATCCTACTAAACAATCACTCAATTACTATCTATGAACAGCTGAACAATTAACAGTATGCTGTAAATTACAGTTGCAATTTCAGGAATACAATTTTCAGTTGTGCAATAGTTTAATTGCAAATGCTATGTCAACATGTTAGTGGGGAAGTGATAGCCGAGTGCCGTAGCAGGTATCTGTTCAATCAGAGATAAGCCTGCGAAACTCCTGGGCGCTCTTTGTAAGGGGGTGACCGATTGGATTGACCAGCAAAAAAGACTGTTCTCTGCTGTAAATCATTTCCCGGTGGTTCGGAACCCACCTAAAACTGTAGGTCCAACTCATCAATCACCATCATCTAATTCATTACCCACGCACAGGTCTCAGACCTATGTGGGCTTCTTTCTCCAAAAAAAACATGCAATTTCTATCATGTCTGTAACGCTGTTCTCATATAAAATGTTGCAGTACAAAGGAACAGTAAAAAGGGAAGATTAAGTAACAGGTTTTTACACACTTAGCGTGTGTGAAAGAGAATGAAAAACATTTTCAAATGCATTCGTGATGACATTAAATTGATATGATTGATACAGAACTGGAGCATCTTGGTCCAATGTTGCTTCACATATATCGTGTTTAGTGCCATGGCCATCTTTACGATTTTGTGGATATTGAAGCAAAGCAAGTGCAGTGGCGTAACTAGAGTTGACTTATGGGGGGGGTTTACCCCCCCCCCCCCCCTGGTCAACCACTCTTACATATTACTCTCATAAAAAATCTCAGAATATAGATATAATATATAGTATACAATAATCACATGTAGGGTAAAGGAACCAGAAGATGACGACCCCCCCCCCCCCCTCCCAGCTGACACATCTTCATATTTTTTTTTTCTTATTATTAAGTAAGGCCATAGTGGGTAGTTTTGAAATTCAAACCATTGAGAATTAAACTGGTATTTTGTGCATAAACTGGTACCATTGAATCATGTGCTAGGCATCATTTTTGACGGGGAAAAATACTTTGAGGATAAGCTGTCAGACAAGAATCCTACATTTCTAGGTGGAATTCTTTAGGAAATATCGAAGTAAGAGTGTTTGAAAATCTCAAAGTACTATCAAAATAATCATTATTTGAAATTAACTAATGCTTAGAATGCTAGAGCTTGAATACATGTTGATTATACCCTGAGTTCACCTATTATAGGGGATGATTTTCATATTTTATGTTAATTGGGGGGATGTCAACGTATTAAGTATATTTTTCAACACATACACAAGTAGCTGACATGGTATGTCAGCCACTGGGGACCATGTCTGCAATTTTATTTGAAATTATTGTTGATATCTCCAGTATGTGTAGGCTAGTATATGTTTTATATGTATGATT
Source organism: Conomelus anceps (assembly GCA_948455865.1). Classification (NCBI taxonomy): domain Eukaryota; kingdom Metazoa; phylum Arthropoda; class Insecta; order Hemiptera; family Delphacidae; genus Conomelus; species Conomelus anceps. The sequence goes on along the minus strand of OX418217.1, from coordinate 12,509,172 downwards.
ACCATTTGATATATATGAAATCAAATTAGCTCATTCCTTACCTGATACGTACAGGTATATCAGCTACTGGAGGTGACAAAAATAGGGGTGTCAGCTATTGGTATAGATGTCAAGTGATTTTAAAATTAAATTTGTATCGAATTTATTCCAATTTCAATTAGCCCTTTAAATGACTTGAATGAATTTTTTTTCAAATTCAAATACTTTATTCACTTGAATAAAAATATTAAAAACATAGAATACAATAAAAATTTTAAGTGTATTCCTCATTAGGCTATAGCCTGTGTGGAGGAATGCCGAATGGTTTGTCCCTCAACATCAGAAATTATACAGTAAATAAGAAAAGACAATAACAATATCTTATAAAATAGAACTAAAATATATACTGCTGCTATGAACTAATGACAGTTATATATACTAGACAAAAATATAATTATGAAGAAAAAATAGATGAAAAAGATATATTCTGAAATTTTTTTATTAATCCAGATAATAGTTCCAAAGTTAATAGATAATATTCATGAATTTACTTACTAAGGAGGTGTCAGCTACAGGTTCCTTTACATTAGCTTCAAATTAAATAAATAATCTTTCTAATTTTTACTTTTTCTAATTGTTTTTTAACAATTTTTTAAATTTCTTCCAAGCAATGAGGGGGGGGGTTACGACCCCCAAAACCCCCCCTTTGTTACGCCTATGAGCAAGTGTGCAGTATTTTTCCAATTTTATTGTTTTGCTAGGTGATTGCAACAAAGCAGGATTTGGATATGATCTTGCAACCTGTAAGCTGTTGCACAGTGGATATAACAATGAAAAATGTCAGAGTTATTTCGGCTGCCTCATGTCAGCAGTCGCTGAGACAATGAACTTGCCACAATATTGATAAAAATCAATAATATTGAACCAAGATCCTTCCATTCTAAATCGAGTATATTCCTTGTTAACACAACTGCAATAGGAAGATGTTTTCACAGTTGATATAATTTTATAAGTGTAATTTCATATATTTAAATGATTTCTGTCAACTTGACTTTGTATCTGTTCATGGCAATAAAAAAATTTTGAATTTGAATTTTGTTGTTTTTTTTTTAATTTTCCACAATAAAATCATTTGACTAGATAATATACTATATAATTTTGTAAAATCACTTCCCGGTGGTTCGGAACCCACCTAAAACTGTAGGTCCAGCTCATCAATCACCATCGTCCAACCCACGCACAGGTCTCAAACCTATGTGGGCTTCATCCTCAAAAACAGAATAATCCTCATAATGAATATCGATTTTTATGTCACAGTAATCTGTTACTGAATAGCGAATCTGGAGATGGAATGAATACTGAGGTCAATACCTCATCAAAATATTGCTGTAATTTGGGGAATATGAGCATTCTTTGGTGTCAACTCATCACTGTATTTTATATTTGGAGATAATCATATTTTATGCCGAGATAATAAAATAATTATTATTTTCTTTTAAAATAATGGTGCAGAGTATTTAATAATTTAATAACTTCTCCTTGTATGAGGTAATAAATTCTATATGGTGAATTCAACGATTTGCATCTTGCAGTCAAAATGCAGTGACAGCCGAAAGAACTCATTATAAATAATAATTATCATTACAGTATTTTCTCAACTTTTATGGTAAATTCAACGACTTTCAGTCAATTTTGACTGCAAAAGTCGTTGAATTCACCATAAAAAGTTAATATTAACAACGCAGATCGTTATGGAACAAGAAATCCAGGAATATAATAAATCCTTTTGATTGAATATAATTATATAATAGTACCTATATCATTGTATAATATAGTGTAATAGTATAGTCGGTAGGCCTACTATAATACGGTACTCGTATATAGGTGCAATGGTATATTTCTGAGTGAGATTAATAACTCTAGATGTTTTCCGGCACAAATATGGACAAAATTGATACAGTACTATATTTCTGAAGTAGTAATGTATCCAAACGTTGAGTGTAAAATCAATTGAGTTTAATATTAAAAATATTAATAGTTAAAAAATATATTCCTGGATTTCTTGTTCCATGACGAACTGCGTTGTTAATATTAACTTTTCAAGTGAATTAAACGACTTGCAGTCAAATTTTATTTAAAATAAGTAGTATAAAATTTGACTTCAAGTGAATTTTTTATTCACTTGAAAAGTTAATAAAAAATATAATATTAGTTGCGGTAAATTTCCAGGAGTAAAGAGTTACTTTTGTTAAGTTATACATCCGAATAGAAGTCATAAAAAAGCAAGAAAACAAAAACATTCCCCCGGTGTAGTGTAGTAGACCACAAATGAATATAATTGCCCAAGTTATAATGAAGGAAACCCATGTCTTTGATTATGATTGCGATTCTTATCGTGAAATCAGATATCTTACCTGATATCTCAATTTCCATTACGTTTGTCCTTCGCGTTCGTTAAGTTTTCCTGCTTTGGACAAGGTAAGTACGTACGCACTCAACTTCTCTCATTGTCTTCTACGTTTTTTCTATATATTTTTCTCTCTTTCCAATATTCTTGTTTCAATCTACTGTGAACCATCCTTTTTTATAAGCTAGCCCTTTCATACATGAACACGAATCTTAAACATGTGTGACAATATAAGGACATTTTTCTAACAAGTAAAATACTGGAAGTTGAGCCAGGTTTTCGAAGAGTTGAGCGTTAGCAATTTTCTGAGGCCAAGTTTTTCTGTTCTTCCTTTTTTATAATCCAGATGGTAGGAGGAAACTCAGCCAGTCTGTTCAAGATGCTTCTCCAGTGTAAGCGGTCTTTCTGTCTGGCATGGCTCCTTCCAGGTTAGTCAAAATAACCTGTTATTGTATGCTGTATATTTTTACTTCTTTCTTTCGCATCGGAGATCATCAATGCTGGAATGAAAACCGATGCTCAGCTTATACATACAGTAGCTATAAATACATAAATTTAGATCGACTATATCATTATCCCCCCCTTCTCATAGTCCTAAAAGCTATGATACATAACAAAAACCTTGTTATATTGGTAGGAAACTACAACAAGCAACCGCAGTTTTTAAAGTCTTGAAAATATAGAAATATTAAAAAAACAATTGAAAAAATATTTAGTTGAAAAGCTTTTTATAGTGTACAAGAGTTCCTTTCATATCAAAATTAAGCCTCACCTCAACTAATTATAACTAGTGTATAAGTAGCGTAACTAGTGTTTAAGATAGCATTATAGTTTTTGATCTGACTTTGTCTTACACTCCTCAACTGGAGTCTCCAAGACGTAATCTACAAAAAGAACCTTCCCTCTCATTTAGCTTAAATCGTGTTTAGGGTACTATTTACTACGCACCTATTTAATTAGAATAGAATATGCTTTTATTTTACTTGAAATTTTCCACACATACATTTATTCTTTACAAACATGAATAAATTTATTATAGTTAGTTGAGCTAATGAATAACAAGGACATGAAAAAAAATCAATAATGTAATGTAGCCTACTTACAATGAGTGGAAATAACTTCAATCCTTCAATGGAGTCTATCATACAGTACATATTACATATTCCGGTTATTAACCGGATTGTCATATTAAGTGCAATGAATAGCTTCTCCTCTTAAAATAATAAAATTGAAAGTAAACATTTTTTTGAGTTATCAGATTCATTATGTGAATATAAGAAAAATACATAATACAACAAGTGAAACAAAATATTAACTTGCAAAGTGATTAAAAATCACTTATGGTTAAGCAGGAGAATTGCACATAGTCATCAAAAATATGCCATAATATTATAATTATTACTCTTGACTATCCTTTTTAAATGATCCTTATATATTTGAAATTTTTCAAAATAATCTATGAAAGTTTTTCATTATAAATAGGCCATTATTGATGAGAAACTTTCATAGATTATTTTGGAAAATTCTGGACAAATGAGTTGACCGCAACCCACTAAGAAACGGTATTAAGAAAGATTATCTGTATCAAAAATTAGATAATATCCAGTGTAAACAGTAAAAATATTTGCGATGTTTTCCATAACGAAATACTTGATGGACAATCTAATATCAAAACTGACACTGTATTTCCACTTAAATTATGTTTTTTACTCACATACTGGAGGGATGCATTTCTACTTGAATTATGTTTTTTACTTATAATGGAGGGATTTATTTTGCTTCTAAACAGGCTGATGAAGCTTCTCTTCGCATCCCTCTTGTATAAGTGAGTAAAAATCATAATTTGAAAAAAATACAGTGTCAGCAGTTTTGATATTAGAATTTAAACAAAATATTGAGTATGATATTATTATAAAAAATGTTTTATACTATCAATTAGATTGTTTTACAGAGTAAGTTATTATTTTATACTTCCAATTTATTGAGAGCTGTACTTCCAAATATAGAGCTGTACAACATCTACAGTCATACCATAGAACTTTTTTCTTATCAAGTTACTTAAGAGTTGTTTGAACAAATTTATTTTGTATCTCACAACTTATTATTAACTCAGTTGTAATTTGTTAGTCAATGCTCCTCATTGATTGTGGAATAATAACTCATACAACTGAGTGTTTGTTAATATTATTTCCAATAATGAAAGTGTGTGTTGGAACCCGAAGTTATATCTCGCTTTGAAAACTAGAAATGTCTCAGAACTCTTTCTAAATAACATATATTTATAGCAACACATAATATATTAAATGGTCACTGAACCTTTCTACATTTTTATCAATGTAGTCGATATTGAGTCTCTCTCACATAGGCATCAGCATAATGGGTATCCAATCAAATTTTTCTTCACCAATTCTGCTCTTTTATTGAGCAGGACAACTGATAAAAAACCATCACAAATCAGTATAACTTATTTCCTCATAGTTTATTTAAACGCAAAACTTAATTATTTATTTCTAAAAGAAAATGATATATGCAAGAAAAGATATTTTCAAAATAATGATCATTATTGAATCATATATATTAAAATATAGAGTGTCTCTATAGACTCTCGGTAGCATGTATTTTCTCTTCTGATCGGATTATGAGTGATTAACATTCCGGCTCAGATGTTCTGGTGGACTCTTTTTTCTTTTCACTTTATTTCTTCTGTATTATCCGATAACTGTTATTTTCTGTAATGGCATTAGATGAATAAGAATTTATGTTGATATACCGTAAGTTTAATATTTATTCTATTCTATTATTCTATATACATCTAAAAGGACTGAAAGAACCGCTCCCGCACACAGACGCTGAAGTCTATGCGGGTTCTATTATTCATTGTAAGATCGTGATGTTATTATAAATATGAACTACTGTATGTGAATAAATAAAAAAATTGAATTGAATCACAAAATCGATAATTTGCAATTGGTATGGAAAAGAAGAGAAAATAAATAAAAATGGGTCAGAAAAAGTAGGCCTACATAGTCGGCAACAGTAATTCTTTACTGAAAATTATATTCTGTAATGGAAGAAAATCTGTCCATTAAAAATTAACAATTTCTTGAATCTAACAATGCAAAGATGAAAGATGGTCATGATGTTTTTTCTTGGATTCCTGTTCATCAGATCTTCCAGTTTTATTCGCAGCCAGCTGATAAATTGTGCACTCTATATACACTATATCAGATTCAAATATTAAAGACCGGTTTCATTGTAGTACTATATTTCCTACATTCATAGCTATTTAATATTGCTGGGGTGGATGAACTGTGCTCCAGTAGCAACCATCAAATACAAATTCCATTGGATTATTTATTCATCTACACCAGATTTACTTTTATGGAATACCGTAATTAATCAGACAGTTCTTAAATATAATAATTATGTGATTGGAGGACCTGATAACCTGATTACATTTTTGCACTGTAGGCCTACATTGATAAATTCAATTCCTGGATTTCTTGTTCCATGACGAACTGCGTTGTTAATATGAACTTTTCAAGTGAATTCAACGACTGCAACGACAATTTGACTGCAAGTCGTTGAATTCACTTGAAAAGTTAAGATAAATTCAACCTGTTTACATTTTTGCTCAGAGTCCCAATAAACATTGATAAATTCAACATAATTAGGTTTCTCTGTCAACTCTTTGAACATGGTTGCTACAGCAGTGGCATTAATAATAAAGAAACGCAAATATAATATACAGTACTGAAGATAAGAGATTAGAGATACTTAATTAAGCCTAAAGAAATACCATCATGAATTTTGGAAGCTGTTGGTATATACAATACTGAACTTTATTATTTGTGCTTTTAAGTAGACTATTTGTTCATTAAAATCCTGTATTACGGTACTGTATTGTAAAAAAGACCGATTTAATAATAAATTACTTTGCTATGTAGCTTATTTTGCAAAAGACATACTGCACTTTAATCAACTAATAATTAATTTTACATGCTTTAAAGGAATGTTTTTTCTATTATTACTCTTACCATATATTTCTTAATTTATTTACATGGAAGTTTTACAACTGATACTTTTATAACAATACAGAAACAAAAATATGCTCCTCAAACCCAAATAAGCCTATTTGAATGCTATTGTTTATTAGGCTTCTTTCAATAAGAATTTCAACCCACAACAAGGCTGTGCGCAGGGGTTTTGGTCATATTTTTTTCGACGTTGTATTGGATTTTATTAAGTTATCTAATGTTAACTATTAACTATTAAGCCGTAAGAAATAATATTTTTCAATTATTTTATGAAATATGGAGGCTCAAAGTTGACATTTTTCAGTTTGTGGGGCAATTGATCTTTTCTACAATTTATTTTAAACTTTTGGAAGCTTTTTATTATTAAAAGACACCTCTGAATGAAATGACGAATTTTGTATTCTAATCAAACCAATAGCTTTTTCAAGATCATTTTTTTAAATCTAGAAAAATCTTGAAATGAAATTGTTGATTAAAATAAAATATGTCATTTTTTTGGAGGATGAAGCCCACATAGGTCTGAGACCTGTGCGAGGGTAATGAATTGGATGATGGTGGATGATGAGTTGGACCTAAAGTTTTAGGTGGGTTCTGAACCACCGGGAAGTGATTTTACAGCCGAGAAAAGAGTCTTTTTTGCTGATCAATCCAATCGGTCACCCTGACAAAGAGCGCCAGGAGCTTCGTAGCTTATCTCTGATTGAACAGATACCTGCTACGGCACTCGGCTATCACTTCATTTTATTAATCAAGATTGCTTTCAGTGATAAAAAATGATCAAACATTTAAACTCATAGGTGAGATGAATTTTATTATTGCCCCCGAAACATGAAAAATTCTAACTCTGAGCCCGCATATTTCACAAAATAATTTATAAAAAAATATTTTTCATGGCAATAGTTGAAATTTGAATATCTTAACAAAATTTAACCTTAAAAACTGGAAAAATTATGATTGAAACCCCTGTCTACAGCCTTAATAAATAATAAAGGAATAGTAGCCTTATATGAAGTAGATGTATATGAATAATAGGGTAGTCATTATAAATAAAAACTTTATATTTAAATAGTACTGATACCGGTGGCTGTAACTTACAGTTAGTTCCCATACAATATAGGGATAAAATAGCGAGACTCCTCAAAAATAGTGCATCATACTGAGAAATAGACCAACTGCACTCTTTACTGGAATAAAAATCTGTTGAAGTTTCTGTTTTTGGAGCACAAATGCATTCTTGATTCGATAGGGAGTTTCAGTCTCTTTCAAGATTGAGTGGAAGAGAGGACCAGGAGTCCTAACTCCGCCCTAATAAAGGCATTCAATCAATCAATCAAGAAGTACAGTGTCAGCAGTTTTTATGGAGATTGAAACTGCTCATTTTACATTCATATTATGTTATATTCATATTATATTATTCACATTCCTCAATTTTTTTTTAATTTATAAATTATGAATAGATATTATTTCCACTGCATTACAGCTCTAGTTGTGGCTCTCGACTTGAACGAGATTGACAAATCGCTGAACCCGCGGTTAGTGGGAATGATTTTCAACTTGTACAAGCCGACAATCAGCACCAAAAAGCCTCCAATCATAGTCGACTGCGATCATCCAGGAATTCTCTGTCAGTTTGGCACGAAACCACTCGTGGCTAGACCAATCAGCGAGTGCAACTGTAAAGGGGAAGTACCAATAGTCACTGGTCTGGAGCCGGATAAGGAGACCACCAATGAGGAGACAGGAGGTGAAGGAGGTGAGTTATACAGGTAGTACCGGTATACGGAATAGCTTAGAAAACAGTTATCAAGAAAGTACAATAATAATATTGTTGAAATTCTTCTTCCATTAAGAACTGCACACATGATTAAATTTTTTAAATTAAATCACGGCATTGCAGTCATTTTTATAAGAAAATAATGATTAATATTCATTCACATTTGAAACAAAATCTTTCAGTTGGTTGTTAGGAAGATGGAGTGACAGCTGAAAGATCTCATTGTAAATAATAATAATAATAATAATAATAATAATAATAATAATAATAATAATAATAATAATACTAATAATAATAATAATAATAATAATAATAATAATAATAATAATAATAATAATAATAATAATAATAATAATAATAATAATAATAATAATAATAATAATAATAATAATAATAATAATAATAATAATAATGATAATAATAATAATAAACAGATTAACAGATAACAAATAACAATAATAATTCTTTATTTAACGTTAAGTATAAATCAATACAAAAGTACAAGTATCAAAATACTATGTACATATACGATACATGGTTACAATAAATCAAAACTGTGAAATTAGGTACTCCCGAGGGTATCCTGTGTGGAGTTACCATCTTAAGTAAAATTTACTGTATTACAATAAAAAGTTCTAATTTATATTAAAATATAACTTAAAATCAATTAGAAAAAATAAAAATAAATTCAACAGAAAATTACCTAAATAAAAATTTATAAAGACAATTTATTATCTGCGCTCTCTCTAATATATCACTACCAAATGTTTTTTAGACAACACCACTCTATGCCATCTAATTAAATTGCCTTAATTACCCAACTGAGACCAGTTGACTTCCTCACCTAAGGTTCTTAATTCTAGTGAAGACTGGCTACAGGCAAGAACAAAGGTTTAACACTGTCCCTACTCATAATCCATATATACTTCTTCCTTGAATTTATTTCTATTTTTAATTAATTTAAGTTCAGATTGATTGATTGTTATAATCTCACTTTACCAGGTCTTGAAAGACCTAGGGCAAACATCAAATATCAATTACATTTTACAAAAATTATAATTCAATAAAAATTAAATAATATAGAAGAAAAAGTGAAAAATATTTTTTAGAGAATAAATAAGAAAAAAAAGCAACTAGAGTAATAGTATGAGTATCAACTGATGTGAGTCCATTATGAAATACTAGCCGAAATTTATTTCTAATAATCATCAGAGAGTAATAAACCAAAGGAGCGAGGAGCAATGTAAAAAAAGCATCTTCGGAATATCTCTTTATTCGGTCTGGGTGGTCTCAGAATAATAATTATCATTATTTTCTTAAATTTTATGATAAATTCAACGATTTGCAGTCAATTTTGACTCAAAGTTGTTGAATTTACCATGAAAAGTTAATATTAACAACGCAGATCGTTATGGAACAAGAAATCCAGAAGACAATGTAATGATTTATTTAAAACATTTTAAAAGGCCGATCTTTTTAAATGATAATGAACCTCACAGTGATTGAGAATGTACATTATAATAGGCATGTTGAATAAATTAACAATCCAATTAATTGATGAGGTTTGAAAAAGGTTGTGAAGTTTACAGTGAGTTTATGTGACATTTTCCTGACCAAAATGTTTGTACAGTTTCAGCACACATGTGCAAAAAAGCAAGAGGGAGCAATAATTGCAATTAAAGTCTGATAGAATATTGAATAAGTGAATGTACGAGTACAGCGTATCAATAAAACACACCCATAAATTATTGATCACTTCTTGAAGCATAAGATAATTTATTATTATTTACTACTTCTACTAAGCTATTCTTATTAGAATAGAAACAAATACTTGTTTGTCTTTCTTTCATTTTTTAAATAATTTTTCCAATAAATTTGTTCTGATAAAAACTTTTGACATAGTTTTTCATATTAATTTCATTAAAACTGCTTGCTATATTGTTTTTCATTGGCGTTATTCTACAATAACGCCATTTTGAGAGAAGTTTGAAAAATGAAATTTTAAAAATAGGAACTATTTTCTTAACTTTTCATGTGAAATTTAACGACATGCAGTCAAATATTTGTTAAGAATAAGTATAATAACTCACTTAAACTGGCCGAGTACTTTCGAATCTATGAGATCCATCATCAGAGGCTCCTAGATCATCATGTCAGTTTTTTGGTTAGAAGTGTTGTGGTTTTTGTAAAATATGATCAAAAAGTTTGTGAGATTTAAAATTTAGTTGTTCATTGAGAATGTTTTGTTTATTGTGTGTGGTGTGTTTGTATATTTCAAATTGTTCCAAGGTGTTGAGTTCGTGTCCTTTAGATTTTATGTGTAGAATGTGTAGGTTGGTACTGATGTCGGTAAAAGTGTGTCCAGTTTGAATGATATGGTCGGCAAAATTCGATTCAGCTTTGGATGTGAGGGCCTGAAAGTGTTCCTTGTAACGTTGTTTGAATGTGCGGCCTGTTTGTCCTATGTAGAATTTGTTACAATCAGAGCAGTTTAGTTTGTAGATCCCTGGGAGATCGTATTTGTTTGTGTTCAGTGTTTGTGTTCTTCAAAAAAGCCGGCCACACCATCTCATTCAGAACAAAAAACAAAATAAAAAATGCACTTACACTCAAAACCACACTGAACACAAACAAATACGATCTCCCAGGGATCTACAAACTAAACTGCTCTGATTGTAACAAATTCTACAAAACTGCTCTTCCTTTGGTGGCGCATGCGCAAAAGCCATCTAAACTTCTGCGCATCCAGCCGAGTAGTTCACCACAGAAAACTTGAACTGTACCAGTATTCCACTTGCGAACGTGGTATCATGATGAATTTGAATTTGATATTTATTTCAACAAATTAAAACAAGCAGATTACATAATACATTTGTTCAGGGTGCAATATAGTTTACATAATACACATCATAAAGTATGAATAAAAGTAATAATAAGAAGATATATAAAAAATAATAGTTCATTTTGAAAGAGAAAAAAACAATAATAATAAATTTACAGTAATCATTGTTTAAATACTGCGCATCATACATATACCCCAATCAATGAAATATAATCCTCCACTGCTGTGTGATATTCATTATTGAATGCTATTACTTCAAAAATAAATAGTTCAAGGATCTTTAAATTCTCATCAACTAATATTTCATTTCCAGAGGCAGTTTCTCCAAAAATGCCTGGAGTGAGCACAGACGTGCCGATCTACAAAGGAATAATCACAAATATGGAAGCTGTTCTTCAGTCAGGAGCCGCTGGTACCACTCTGCAATACAAGCCTTCCGAAAAATTACCAAACAAATGGATTCCAACGTCCCTTGACGATCTATACCAGAAACGGGTTGGAGAAATCCCCAAGAAGTACGCATCTTACTACCCCTTTTCTAAGCCAGTTCTAATCGATGATCCTGACGAGTTCGATCCTGACTTTGATCAAGGTCCTCCCTTCTTCCCTGAAATGTTCTGGCCACACAAACATCACCCATTCCATTCCAAGAATAAAAATGGCCCCACTTCAAAACCCCCAACAAACTGGAGACCAACTATGAAGCCGGCTCCAATGACAACAGCTAAGAAATCCGCCAATCCAACCACTTCCGCCCCACCAACCACTCCCAAAGGACCAACAAAAAAGACAAAGTAAATTTAATAAGCTGCAACTTTAACATTATTATGAGAAATATACTTTCATTAAAACACTATCATTATTTGTTGAACCCATATTCTTTGATTGTCATTTATGAAAAATATTTGTAAAATTTTATTTATATAGGTAGGAAATAGATTTGAAATATTCCGAATCTACTGAAAATTTATGAGGACTGATTTTTCAAGAACAAGCATAATAATAGCCGAATGCCGTAGCAGGTATCTCTTCAATCAGAGATAAGCTACGAATTCTGGGCGCTCTTTTTGTAAGGGTGACCGATTGGATCGACCAGCAAAAAAGACTCTTATAATAATTAAGGTGTATTAATTAAATGTAAAATTATTTATTTAATACGGAAAAATGAGTGCTAATCGGCAAAAATATCTATTTAAAAATTAATCAAAAGCTAAAACAATGATTCTGAAAAAGATGTTGCAGAGGTTGATTGGCGCTCTCCTGGGCCGTCTTTGTAAGGGTGACCGATCGGATCGGCCAGCAAAAAAGACTCTGTTCTCTGTTGTAAAACCACTTCCCAGTGGTTCGGAACCCACATAAAACTGTAGGTTCAACTCATCAATCACCATCATCCAATTCAGTATGCACGCACAGGTCTCAGACCTATGTGGGCTTCATCCTCCGAAGAAAAAGAGAAAAAAATTGAGTACTGTCGTGTAGACTATGAATAAATAAAGAAGTTTGAAAAACCCATTTACGGTCTTATAAATAAGTATTTATTACACAGTACTGCAATATTAAGTCACTTGGACCTAAACTCATTCATTATATTGCAATTTATACGAAATTCATTGATTGATAGAAATAAAATCTTTCATTCAGGGGTTTCTTCACCTAAAACTTCATTATCTCTGTATATAATAGCGTAGGCTACGTGTGTAAGAGTTACAAATTCTTCAATAAATCTCTATAAACCGCATTTGAAATTCCCATCAGATTTATTCATGAAATTGTACTGAGTGTTCAATTTAAAGAAGTTAATATAGGCACTCCTTCGTAAACAAATCAATTCTGGATCTAGCTGAAAATAATTTAGACCTCCATCAGGTGAAGAGAAAAATAAATTCCTGGATTTCTTGTTCCATGACGAACTGCGTTGTTAATATTATCTTTTCATGTGAAATTTAACGACATGCAGTCAAATATTTGTTAAGATTAAGTATAATAACTCACTTAAACTGGCCGAGTACTTTTGAATCTATGAGATCCATCATCAGAGGCTCCTAGATCATCATGTCAGTTTTTTGGTTAGAAGTGTTGTGGTTTTTGTAAAATATGATCAAAAAGTTTGTGAGATTTAAAATTTACATAGGACAAACAGGCCGCACATTCAAACAACGTTACAAGGAACACTTTCAAGCCCTCACATCCAAAGCTGAATCGAATTTTGCCGACCATATCATTCAAACTGGACACACTTTTACCGACATCAGTACCAACCTACACATTCTACACATAAAATCTAAAGGACACGAACTCAACACCTTGGAACAATTTGAAATATACAAACACACCACACACAATAAACAAAACATTCTCAATGAACAACTAAATTTTAAATCTCACAAACTTTTTGATCATATTTTACAAAAACCACAACACTTCTAACCAAAAAACTGACATGATGATCTAGGAGCCTCTGATGATGGATCTCATAGATTCGAAAGTACTCGGCCAGTTTAAGTGAGTTATTATACTTAATCTTAACAAATATTTGACTGCATGTCGTTAAATTTCACATGAAAAGATAAGAAAAATAAACCTTAGGAATTCACAAGATATTAACCTACCAAAACCTAGATTAGAGCATTCCAGGAGCCACTTCAAACTGTACAATTTAATTCCACTAACAGCAAGAGAAATGACGTCACGTCAGTCATTTAGGAAAATATTTAAAAAATTATCTTACAAATAGATAACGCAAATGACTTTTCTAAATTAATTTGAAAATATATGAAGTATAAGGTTTACCCTATAAATAGATAAAACAAGTGACTTCATTTCTGAATCATTGTAAAAAGTTAAAAATTAATTTCAATTTTTAAAAGACTGCGGCACAGACAAACTAACTTATCTGTGACTGCGGTTAACAGTACTCAAGTATTCCATTAAAAACGATAGCTAAAATTAAATAAATAGAACTAATAAGGAAAAAGCAGTCACTACTCCTTAGAGAGAATCTAGTTTTATCTTGTGAATTAAAGAGTATTAGTGGACGTGTGTATGAGTGTGTGCATGCACAGTGGCGCACCCAAGGGGGGGGCTTAGCGGGCTTAAGCCCCCCCCCCCCCCAAGAACTCGAGGTCCTTAAAACATTGTTGATAATTTCCAAGCAAATCGACTGTAGGGAATATTTGCTCCAGGCTGGTTAGTGGTGGTACATTTCATGTTTCCACACTTTTCAAATATTATAATGTTCATAACCAGTGGCTTAACGGGGGCATTGGGTCTTAAGCCCTCAGGTCCTGAAATCCTTATCAAAATGTTGAAAATTTTCAAGCGAATTGACTATGTAATATGGACTCCAGAGTTTTATACCGTAGCCTACATTTCACACTTGCTAAATAGGATAGTGTTTATAATAATATCGTTACTCTATCAAGTCGTGTATTTCGAGTTACATAGGTGGAAATGGAGTTTGTAGCCTGGCAGAATTTAATTCGACTAGGCGGCTAGGTTCATATAATGAAAATAATTCGATTCACTCATATCGATCTGATAATCATGTAATGTAATACAGGATCTCGAGCCTCTATAACCTTTTGGACCAGTAATACATTTGACGTTACAGTAATAATGTAACGTTATTTATGGAGGATGAAGCCCAGATAGGTCTGAGAACTATGCATGGGTAATGAGTTAGACGATGGTAATTGATGAGTTGGACCTATAGTTTTAGGGAAGGCCGTATCACCGGGAAGTGATTGTGTTTAGCAGAGAACAGTCTTTTTAGGTGGCCGATCCAATCGCGGTCACTCTTACTTAGAGGGCCCAGGAATTTGCAGCTTATCTTATCTCACAGAACAGATACCTGCCACGGCTCACAGCTATAACTTTCCTAAAAAAGGAAAAAAAGGTGTTAGCGAAAAAAATCGCAAGGAATCTGCCAGATTACAAAAGCTTATTCCTTCGAAAACGCTTCATTTCAGAAATGAAGAAAGTGGAAGCACTCATTTGATTCTGTGTATTTAAAAAACCAGCTTCTCGCTCAGACGGCAACCTGTTGCATAAATCCAATATGAAAGCTCCTATTTAATTCTGTTTATTTCAAAAACCAGGTTCTTGCTCAAACGGCTACCTTTTGCATTGACTCCAGTATGAAAGCTCCCATTTAATTCTGTGTATTTAAAAAACAAGGTTCATGCTGAGACGGCCACTTGTTGCATTGAACCTTATACACTGAATCCAATGCAACGGGGGGCCGTTAGAATGAGAAGCAGGCTTTTGAAATACTCAGAATTAAATAAAGTTTTCATACTGAATTTGATTCAATAAGTGTTCGTCTTAGCAAGAAGCGAGTTTTTCATCTAGGTTTTGCACCATTGTCAGTGGGACTTCCGAGCTCTGGTGCTAAAAATTTCCAAAAAAGTAGCCAAACCTCAAAGCAGGCCTACTTGAAACTTTTCATTCTGCTTTTTTGATCCCTCCCCCTTACTTAATTTGATTACAGTATAGGTAAAGCACGATAGAAGAGGGTGCAGTAAGATGAGAAGTGTTTTTCTAACAGTAATTCAGATTTTATCAGCTTTTTCATCCTTTAAAATCACATCTTTGTTGACTCTTTTGTCGAGAATTATTGTCTCTCAGTGCTTTAAAAATTCCAAAATTTCTTTTGTTTCTATGTATCTGGGGATCTCCTTCTGATGCCCACTATAGTTACGCCACTGCCCGAAAGTTATTATTAATCTTATTGTCTTGAAAATAGAAGAGCCTCACATGTTTTTACGAAACTATTGTAATCGATCTTGGAATAGTCACGATTGAGCTTCTAATGATATAGAAAGAGATCCTGGTCCATCGGCCGCTTAAGTGGAAGAGGCCGAATCTCTTCCAAGAGATCTCGTTGAAGACGAGTTGGCCTTGGAAGCTTAGCCAAGGGCAGAACGCGAAATAGGAAAGAGCTTTTGCTCAATTCACGTGCAACTCGTCCGTCGTTCCACCTATAATCATAGTGCATCGCTATTAAAATAAATTATCTACTGGTTTTTCCGCAATTTATTTCAAGAAGAATCGGCTGAAGTCACCGTACTGAAATATGTATAACAGTACAGCATTCTACAAACAAAGAGGCTCGTAGGAAAAATTTTTCAAGTAAAGCTTTTTAAGGAGAGCTGGACGGGCGAGAAAAATTCCCCCATTTTTTACTATTGTTGTAATCATTCTCTGAAATTTTCTCTTTCCATTGTTGTAATTTTTCCTGTGAGAATTCTAAGTGCCTGAAAAAATTAGTTACTTGTGTGTGGGGCTGTATAGTGGAAAAGCCTACGTTAGGCCACGACTGTATAAGGATTGGAAAAGTCTTTGCCTCTGATTTCTCGAAAACCTAATTTTTCCAATATAAAGGTAAATTTTTCCCTATAATCACGCCACTACCCAAAAGTTATTATTAATTTTATTGTCTTGAAAATAGAAAAGCCTATTTTAGATGAAGAGATAAATGGCTGAAATTTGTCTTCAGCTTTCTTTACCACTGCAGTAGTGTATACCACTAAAATTATTCCCCAAAAAGTTAAAAATAATATACATATTTTAAGATGAAAATTCATATTTCCACCTTTATTATTAGGAAATTAAAAATTTTCCATGGAACTGAAAACTGATTATTCTAGTGCCATATGCTCATAATAAGGTGGAACACATGCTCACCAAAATGCAAATATGGAACCTCCGTTACTTGAGTAAAATCATTGATCAGGGATAGTAAGTGGTTGATGGTTCGTCTATGGTAAAATGTACCTGAAGTTGCTTAATCTAACGTCTTGCACCCCTTAAGAATTCAATCTTGAAATCTTCATGATTGTTTGACACATTTAGGTCGATTGAACTCATATACATTATACGTTTCACTATTCTGATTTATATGTTTCAGTGTAGTTAAATGTTTTAGTGAGCACTAATTATGTTTAAATGCGCAATAAAATGATACTTGGAACTAGCGTAGCGTTTTAGGCACTGCTATATATAGTTTTGAAAGCTGGAATTTCATTATTTTGAAAAAATAAAATAATAATTGAAATTGTTCAATAAGATTCGCTGGTAAGCCTATATAACTCATAATATACAGCTTCAAAACCATTTCCAAATAATTGTGTTATCTAATTATTCATGGTACCGTATTATTTTCTCCTACTTGTCTATTTAGCATTTTTTTTCAATTAGCAACAAATCTTTTTTCACTTCAAATCAAATTTAGTAGTTTACTTTTATCCACCTGATGATTGCAAATGTGTGTATGATATTCTAATTGATCCTTTTTGATCCTACGTTTGAAATAAGGGATCTACTTTGTCTGGAAGCATACAGTACTACAAAGAGCTACAAGTAACATATTTAAAATAATAATTTGTGCAAAATTCTACAAGTAATAAATTAAAATTAAAAGTAATAAATAATAAATTAAAAATATTTTTTATTAAGAAAAATATTGTTCCTTTTTAGCTCACATTGATTTTCAATATAATTAACACCGTATTGATAGGCCTGCTAGTCTTCTTGTGGTAATGATGTAGAGGCAAGAGCTCAAATTTCTTGATCCATGACGATCTACGATAAGAATAGTTGAAAATAAAAAGTTATTTAGTTGATAGTTAAATAGTTGATATTTTCACTTTTGACTGAGGTGCAAAACAATTAAAATTTAAAAAGGAATATGTTTTACATGAAGCTAAAACATGTTTTTGGGTATTATCGTCATGTTGATAAGCTTCTTGTCCAAAAACATGTTCTGTCCCATGTGAGAAAAACTTATTTCTTATGAAATTTAAATTTTCATTGAAAATATCAACTAAAAAGGAAGAAATTAGTGTAATCAGATGACTGGACCACTTATAGTTCACTCACACGTACTACAACGCATACCTTCAGCTTCATAGTAACTATCCAATTGATAGATATTCAGAAACTAAGTATTGAAACTAATTTACTTTGAAGGTAGAAGTTAAACACCTACTTCTGCGTTATTGCTATTTCTAGAATAGACCACCAACCACTTGGCGGCTCTGGTAGTGCTGTTGGCTGGAACGCTAGTCTGTGATTAGATAAGACTCTTCATTTCCTGCAGCCTTGGGTTCAAATCTCATTCAGACATGGATAATCTCATCATTCACCTCATTACCCACGCACAAGTCTCCAGACTCATGTAGGCATCATCCGTAATAAAATACCGTCAACCGTGTCTGAAAAAGAACTATTCCAGTGCAAATGGTCTCAACACAAAAGTGAGTGTTTCCACGTTTAAAGTTATTTAGTCACAATTTTATTAATTTTTGTGATACATGTGGGTACGAAAATGAAACTTTATTAACAAATTATATTAAATTAAAATTTTTCGGGAAATAAATAATACGTTTTTGCAATAGTTTTCTAACAAAGCGGCGTTTAATGCACTCATTAGAGTATGCAAAACCAGGAGTATTCCTGCACTCCAGCTGACTTTGCGGCACTCCAGGTGCGCCAACTGTAGGAAAAATGTAATGTGTTACTCGTGCTGAAAGTATCTTTGCTATACTCCAGAAACTATTCCACACTCGCCTTCAGGTTGTGTTTGATGCATTTCTCTCGTGCAGCAAAGAATTATTTTGTAATGAGTAACTCTAGCTGGAAGTATCTTTGCTGCATTCAAGAAACTATTCCGCACTCGCCTTCAGCTCGTATGTAGCAAAGAATTATTACTTTGCATACTAGTTACACAAATAACTTACTATTTCCTACAGTTATATAACTAAAAGGCTTTGTATGCACTCATTATAGAACACAAAAAAGCTGATTCCTGCACCCTTTTATTTTGCCACACTCCAGCTAACTTTGCCGTACTCACTTTACTTTGTACATTAACAAATCGGTGACAAATTAGTTTGTAGTAACTGACAATTTAACAAACTGACAAATATACAGAAACAGAATTTATTAATATAAAGAAACGGAACTCGAAATTAATAAATATTGATGACTTTAAAAACTTGAAAAACACTTTTAAGTAGAAATTGACTCACGTTATGGCATGACGGCCGTTTCACTCTGTTGTCAAGAGCATCGTCAGACCATATCCATCGCCATAACGTGAGTTAATTTCTACATAAAAATGTTTTTTAAGTTTTTATTACATACTAGCTGGCTCGACGCGCGTTGCTGCGTTCTCATAAAATTCTCCTTGATTTTATTCGCCACCTCCCACTGAGGTTACATTTCAATTAGGAAAGAAGTTAGTCCTATGGCTCTTCCAGCTGATCATAGAGGCCTCCTTCATTGTTTTCTTAATCACCACCTCTGAATTTAAACCTCCTACGACTATAAGGGTAGATGCTAGGTTTTTGATTGTATTATTCGTCCCCACCCGCTGAGGCTGCATTTCAAATTTCAAGCTGCATTGGTTAGCAGATGTCATCAACCCGGCATAATTACATTTCATCATACTCAGTCATATGTTTGCGACAAACTGCAAGGCTCCGACTACACGGTACTTTCAAAGTCTTTGCGTTCCAGACAGCGTAAATAACGCCGCTAAGGGACCTGCCATATGATTAAAAATAGTTGATATCTATCAGCTGTTCCTTTAAGCTGTTTGGCCGGCAAGTTCAGTAGGTTAGGTCTATAAAATGGATTAATTAATAATAATTATTAGCTCCCCTATTAAAATTTATGGTCAGAAACCATCCCCAATATTATTCACACAACATATTCCCAAAGTTTCATGCCGATCTGTCAAGTAGTTTTGAAGTCTATAGGGAACATACATACGTACAGACAGACATTCATTTATATATATATAGATTAGTGGAAACAAATAATGGATCTTCAACATCATAACTGATGACTTTGTAGCACTCCAGGGGCGCCAACTGTAGGAAAATGTAATGTGTAACTCTTGCTTAAAGTATCTTTGCTGCAATCTAGAAAGTATATAAATGAATTTCTCTCTTTGCGTACTGTTTACACAATTAACTATAGGTGGAAACTTGGTTACAAATAATCAGAACGAAAAATATTTAGATAAAATTTAATGAGCTAGTGAGGAACTTATCAGGGATCATGAGCTTGGTAGGTGGTGACCTTGCCATTGTCGTTGATGGTGACTGAGGATTGTTTGAAGGAGTTCTTTTTGCCGTTGATGTCTGATTGGCCGGACGAAGAAAAGGAGGAAACGCCGTAGAAAGATCCGCCCGGAGGCGGCAGGGGGCCCCCAGACTGAGCCACGGGCCCCTGGCCTCCGAACCTGTTGTCGACACCTGATGGAGGGGGGAAGACGCCGGCCCCGCCATAACCGCCCTGCGGTCCGTACTGTCCGAATGCCGCCGCTCCGGCAACCGGCCCCAGCTCGTTGTTGAAACTATCCGGAGATGGAGGCAACTGAGGCGCCAGATCCCCCTGGCTGTTCAACACAAATTCACTACCGTACGTCAGTTTCACATGCTTTCCCATAGTAAAAATTATTTTGAATGACGAATTAGAACAGGAGATTGACAATTCCACTAGATTTGGCCTTAGTACAGAAGAATAGAATAGAATAAAATGGAATTTATTGCCCTTTTCATAGAAATAAAAAATAAACATTCTAAATATCAGAACTGACACTGTATTTCAATTTAGTATATTGTTTTTACTCACTTATATTGGAGATGATGTTATTTTGTTTACTTCATTTCTTTATTATTTGTGTATGTCCATCTTAGTTCTTAGTGTCTTTGTATGTCCATCCAACCTAGTTATCAAAGTCATTGTCATTTTCATCCAATTTATTAGACTATTTCACGGTGGAAGTCTTTTATTTTTTTTGTCAAATGTTATTAATACAAAGAAACCGCTAATTATTATTTTAGTACTGAATTTGTATAATTTGATGGATCTATCAACTTTTCTGTTAATATGCAATGTAAATAAAATTTGAATTTGAGATGATAGAGGGATGCATTTCACTTCTGAAAAGAAGCTTCGTCCGACGAATTCCCTCTATCATCCCCCTGTTACAGACAGTTTCACGGTGCATGGCGTCTCGATGGAGCATGCGCGCTGAGCGCTTTCTCCCACTAGCGCTAGCGGTACAGTTAAGTTCAAATATTCTCCAAGTCCGCAACCGCTAAAAAGTCCAGCAGTGAGTGTATTGGACGCGACTGTACTTGACGGCTGGAGGGGAAACGTGGTGGGAAAGACTTTCTGTCTCTCTCGCACTGCCTCCCCTGCCACCAGCGAGACGCCAAGCACCGTGAAACGGTCTGTATCTTCAATATAAGTGAGTAAAAACAATATACTAAATTGAAATACAGGGTCAGTTCTGATATTAGATTGTTCATTAAGTATTTCGTCATGGAAAACATCAAAGATTTAAACATTCTCCTTCAAACAGATTACATATAATAGTATATTCATACAAATAGTAAAATTACATCATAAAGAATGAATACATATTTTAAATTGAAAGTTTGTAGAAGAAATGTTGAAAACAGTGCAAGAGATTTAAAATATATTATATATTAAGTAGTAAGAAAATCTTAGGGCGTGTCAAAATAGTTGAATTTTTCTAATATTGTATTTTTGCAGTTTTTATCATCAATGGTATATGAAGCAATAACAATTAAGTAGAAAGTGCTCTTGAAGTTTGTTCAATATCATCCCTTTTTGAGTGAGAAGTGTTGGACGAGCGGGGTCTACTTTTCAAAGAAATACTGGCAAAGAATATCAATAGCCAAAGTTGGACAGACTTTGCTACTAAAAAAAAAGTTATGTGAGTTACATAACTAAAAAAGTTCTAGTTATGTGAGTTAGGTATACCTGCTACAATAAATTTATAGTTGAATATTCTGTTAATTTTCATGTACCGTAATAAAAATTCAGCAAATAAAAATAAAATAAAATAATACACTTGTCAGCATTTGTAGAAGATTGAATAAATTCCATTAGAAATGTTTTTGTCATAAAAAATACATCATTGATCAGTCTCAATATTAAAACACGGGTTATTTAGACATTAATTTAGTTACAAAATCTCTTTCTATCAATAGTTTAATACTTCAATGGAAATTATTTTTCAATTAAGATAAGAATATGCTGTAAATACTTATTATTAAATAATCTATCTCATTCAAGATATCACTTGAATAGAATAAAAAATATTCTAGCCTATGGAATTTCATTTGAAGCCTTGTAACAAATAAATGACTTCAATAAATTATTACAGAATAGATTGATTAAAAAATAAGTTTAAAATGAACTACTTACAAGAAATAAGACTTACAAGTCTCAGACTCACGTGGGCATCATCAGCAATAAAAAATAATAATACACTTGCCAGTATTTGTAGAAGATTGAATAAATTCCATTATAAATGGTTTTATAATAAAAAATGCATTATAATGATAAGAGCTAATTTCCAATTATTGTAAAAATCATTGAAACTGCATCTTTGATCGAAAAATTACACCTAACTCATGTATGACTATGACAGTAATAATTACCCCACGATAATCTCTAGGACTCAAGTCCTTAAAGGCAATGTAAATAAAAACATCAATAGGACAATGTAGGTATTTACTATAAAACACTATACTGTGGGATAAAAAATAAACAAAACTCTAATAATGATGTACTGGATATAACATAATCTTCCAAGCATTTGGCTATGATGATATTGTGGTAAATATGCACGATAATTAAGACCTGATTTTGTCACAACCGCATCTATTTATAGCAGTTTCGCGCCATTAAAGTAATTTAGCTCTGACAACTTCGTCTTTTTTATCAAATAACATAACGCTATTCGAACAACTTCTCTCTCATTTATACACACGCACACATATATACTCTCATACACACGCACACATATATACTTCAATATATTTATTACAACTGAATGAAAAATAAGTAGAGAGCTACAAGATATTGAAAAATCATAGGCCTAAAGGAGAATAGACTTTCACCAATGGAAATGTAACTTCTGAGAAAATTTAATAAAACATATTGTTGATAATGTGAAATTTCTAGTATGGTATGCAAATATGCATAGAGAGTAGGCTATGCATATTTATTCAAAACACCAGATAAAAAAATAGACTCAAATAGTAAGAAAAATATGATAATTAAAAGAAAATATGATAAAAGGAGGCGATAAATAAAATACAATAGAATAGTTAGGAAGAAAAAGAGAAAAATTGCAGTAGAAAGCAAAGCTTACATAGTATGCGACACGCTGGGTACCAGGTGGCGGCCAGGAAGTAGACCAAACCACATAGTTGGGTCCGCTCAGGTAGATGCCTTGACCGCTGCATGAGGGCAACAACAGGGCAATAACATGCATCAGCAAGCTCAAGCATAGATTTGAAGCAGAAAAGCAAAAATGGTTTATTTCAAATGAATAGATTAAATAGATATTCCTAAGCATGGAAACAGAATTGTGCAAAATAAACAAAGAAGAAGTGCTCAAAGCAAGGAAACAACAAATACAATTGTGTTCCGATTTTAAATGCAGAGATTCTGTTTAAATGTAAGATTGTGTATTTTAATTGCAAAGTAGTACTCAAAGTAAAAAACAATAAATATTTTCAGTGATTGTACAGTGGAACATCCTGGGCCATCTTTGTAACCGATTTTTTTGTAGATTACGTCTTGGAGACTCCAGTTAAGGAGTATAAGACAAGTCAGATTAACAATTATACAATTAACAAGTATAACAAGATTAACAAGTATAACAATTATACTATCTTATACACTAGTTACCATAATTACTATATCAATATTAGTTGAGGTGAGGCTTAATTTTAATATGAAAGGAACTCTTGTACACTATAAAAAGCTTTATCAACTAAATATTTTTTCAATTGTTTTTAAAATATTTCTATATTTTTAAGTCTCTTTAAAAACTGCGGTAGCTTGTAGAGTATCCTACCAATATGACTAGGTATTTGTTTGAACAAGCTACTATTGTGACTCACCAAGTGATAATCTTCTCGGCTTTTTGTATTATAATCGTGTACGTCAAGATTTTGGTTAATATCAGACTTTTTTTTACATACAAAGTAGCTTCATACACACAGGGTACAGTTAGGAGACCAAGTCTCTTGAACAACGGCCTATTGGATTGGAATGGCCAGCAAAAGATACACTGTTCTCTGCTGTAAAATAACTTCCCGGTGGTTTGGAACCGACCTAAAGCTGTAGGCCCAACTTATTAATCACCATCATCCAACTAATGACCCACGCACAGGGCTCAGACCCATGTGGGCTTCATCCTCAAGAAGAAAAATAAAAAATACTCGATGATAATCACCATCAGAAAATAAAAAATACGCAGTGGAATGGTGTATGACAATTGGAGCAGCCTGAATACCACCATTCCACAGCATGTGCTTGATTTTGCGATGGTGATTATTCTCGAGTATTGGATCCTTCAAGGTGCAAGCAACTTACAGATTATTTCTCTAAGCATGGAAAACAGAATTGGCGACAGAAAGAGCGCTGCCCATATCAAGTAAACAAGAAAATAATATGATTCATGCCTGAAAAAATATATTCTAGAATACTGTATGAATAAGATACACTTTATTTCAACTGCTCATACGCTGTATTCGGTAATCTGTTATATTTTATTCTATTTGAACATAATAAACTATTACCGATGTAGCCCAAGTAACGTTTTTGTTTAATTTAAGAGATCTGGCCTAAACCAATCTTTTGTTGGATAAGCAGTTGTATAAAACCAAATTTCAAATACAATACTACATAGGACTACATAGTAATGCTATTTATTATAATTTTTTTTATTGTTTTAAAATATATAAGGGATACCGTAATGTATAAATTCATTAATACTTGACATTAGCGGAAAAAGTCTATTTTTATTGGTAGTGCTCTAATATTTGATTGAGTAATGTTTACTTGTTCTATACTTTACAAATAAATCAATGATTATTATTGAATTACAAAAAGACTGAGAAATGTTGAGTTTTAAGGCAGTTTACTGTGGATCTGAATCCTGTGCTGAGACTTTATTTTGCTGAGGTAAAGACAACAGAAATGTTATCTTTCACTTTGAGAAAAATTAAAGCATCAAACCCTATATCTTTGAAATGAGCTTTTAATATACAAAATGACTTGAATTTTTGCTAAGAGCTTTCTCTTGAAATAGATAGAGATAGGTTCAGAATAGTATTATTTTTGAATGCTATTTATTAAGTTTAGAATTTTCTTATAATAATTAAGGTGTATTATTTAAATGTAAAATGATTTATTTAATACAGAAAAATGAGAGCTAATCGGTAAAAAAATCTATTTAAAAATTAATCAAAATCTCAATGATTCTGAAAAAGATGTTGCAGAGGTTGACATTGACGCTCTCCTGGGCCCTCTGTAAAGGTGACCGATCGGATTGGCCAGCAAAAACGAAACTGTTCTCTGCTGTAAAATAACTTCCCGGTGGTTCGGAACCCACCTAAAACTGTAGGTTCAACTCATCAATCACCATCATCTAACTCACTACTCACGCACAGGTCTCAGACCTATGTGGGCTTCATGCTTCAAAAAAAGTTATGATTATCCAAAATTGTTGAACTTGTAATGGTCATTAAGCAAAAGGAAGAACCTGTTGTTTATTTTGAATATTACCTTCATAAATTATCAAGCTGCGTCATAGTGCAGTAAGTTGTTTGAGAAAATAACATCAAGTCAATATTCGATCTTGTGAAACGGTAAGTGCCTTGTAATAAACATGCAACCTTCTAAAAGCTTATCAAACAAGATAGAAGACGGAATTTTGTACATAGTTCAGTTACTGTAATGGATTATTTATGCAGTATAGCTTACATATGTAAATTGTTCATCTTAGCTCTAGAAACATTCAAATTTACAACTTGAAAACATACTCTAGGTATTTTTTCGAGATGCTTTAGAAACCTTTTCCAAATTTATTGAAATAGGTATGTTAAGAAGATAAGACATTTGAACATTATTCATAGACTAAGAATGAGAAAGGTGAGGTTTGAAATAACTGACAATTTAACAAACTAACAAATATACAGAAACAGAATTTATTAATTTCGAATTCCTTCAAGTGCTATTAATTTATAATGAATACTTCCGCAATTCATCAGCTATTCAATACTGTTGTCAATATCCGCCATTGCAGAAGTCTTTAGTATAAATTAATAGCACTTAAGGAATTCGAAATTTACATAAATAAATTATGATTATGAGAAAGGTGGATTAGAATGTAATACTGTAATGCTTTGACGGTTATACTATTAGCAGGTGACTTTGATTCAGAAGTTCAATATTATGAATTGATCAGTAGATTAATTTATCATCAATATCATGAAAATACATCGCAAACATCATTGACAGAAATAAACTTTAGATTTTGTTGGGTACTTTGTGTAACTTTGTAAAAGGAAATGCAATCATCAATGAAATGAATAGTATCAATCATTGTGTGAGAAAAAGATTACAATGCAACTGATAAGCCCTACATCCGCGCAGTAGCACTGATGACCGTGGTATCAATTTGATTGCCCTTCATTCTCTTCTAGATTCATGGCCAAATTCTAACAATTCATCTACTACACATCAACAGTTCTAGATTGGGAATCTTGAATTATAGGATTCAAGTTGAATTATTTAACTATACTAGAAATACTTATTAGAGGAGTTTGATACCACACATATGAATCTCTTAATAAGTCTCTTATCGATTAAAAAACTTTAAATTCATCAGAATCAACCTGTTGAAGAATAAAATCATATAGAACGCATATTTTTTATAGAACTGGATATTCAAGTCTAATTTTTCCAAATTAATGCGAATATTTAGCAATTGATTACATAGGTAAATATTTTTGTTTATACCATTGAACCGTGTTTAAAATTAATGATAGGTTTTATTCTCACCGATCAGGCACAAGTAAAATGGTAAAATCCAGTTTTAAGGTGAGCTGAATAGTCTTTCTATTCACATGTAGAAACTTGCTGTGCAGAACTGACCTTTTTGAGTCGCGGCGGACGCGTTTCGAACTATGTGTCACACTTCTTTCACATAGTTCGAATCGCGTCCGCCGCGACTCAAAAAAGTCCGTTTCTACATATGAATAGTTATACTGCAGTTCACGAAAATGGATAATAACAACTGAGTCTTATTAGATCAAAGATATTATGATTTTTACAAGTAGATTAATAGCACTGTGCAACATTCTAAAGAAAAATTTAGTTGAGTATAATAAATAGTACCAGATCTGATAGAATGAAGCAATATTGGAGAAAGAAATTAGAATCTAGGCTGATGCGAGGACGTAGAAATGACTGAAATATTAACTAAAGTGGTCCTATGTGGCCTCAAAATAGAAGAAAAAAAAATAGTACCAGAGGAATTATTTTTCGCAAACTTTAAAGGATCTTCAAGAAATTGATCTGAAAATCGAAAATGCTCCAGATAAAGTAAAAATTAACAAAATTTTACAAACAAATAAGTTTAACATTGAAAGACCAGAAAGACAAGGGACAATGGAGGTTACAGATGAGATCAGAAAGCAACCATCTGATAGGATGAAGGAATATTGGAGAAATAAGTTAGAATCTAAGCTGATGCGAAGAGGCAGAAGAGACTGAATTGGTCCTATGTGACCATATAATCATAAAAAAAGAGTACCAGAAGCATAAGAGTATCAGGGGGTAAGGGGTTATATCCCCCCCCCCCCACTCATTGGTGATGGCTCAAATAGTCATAGATATAATGCTACACACTATAGTAATCGACATAGTCAGAGCATGAAAAAATGTTATGTACGTTGGAAGCACAGAGTATGTGAGTTTTGTATATTATGTGCGATCTATATACAGAGATAACTCTATTATGGAATTATATAGAAGTGATGGAAGCTTTATAGTAAATTTTGAGCAGAAACAATAGACATGCTACTAAACTCTTAATAGAAATATCATTGATATGTGTTTACAAGATGAGTGACTAGGGAATCCGTTGTGAAGCTACTTTAAATCGGGGAAAACTGTATTGCGTTGATCGGGAAAATAGTTATTTATGTATTAAGAGCGTGAAGCGCGACTTTATTGCTCGAGCCAAAACATTTACGAGATTTACGTAATTTTACGAGAGCAATAAAGAAGCTTCACGCGCGAATTATATACAATATTTTTCCTACAACTGAAGTTCTGGATTCCAACACAATAAAAGATTGTAGTTTGTAACATCACAGACCGTGCGCGGATTTGGTTAGCGTTCGCCATTGTTGAGGTTATGTGAATTTCACGGATTCCGTGATCCACCAATGAGAAGGCATCAAAATCAAAACAGAAGCGTGAAGAAAACAGCTGGCGAGCGTAAAGTACTTTACCGCTTGCTGAGCAGTAAAGAGGTATTTTACAATTAGTTTTCAGTACGTAAAGAACTACTTTACGAGCAGTTGTAGGAAAACATATGTATAAAGATATTGCTATTTTTTCACATAAGAATGAATAATGGCATAGGAATTGATTTGTTTGGCTTCACAACTCCATAGCCTTGAAGGTTGGAGTTTCTCGTCTTGTAGTATATAAATTACTGTAAAATCACTTCCCGGTGGTTCGGAACCCATCTAAACCTGAAGGTCCACCTCATCAATCACCATAATCTAACTCACTACCCACGCACAGGCAACTGACCTATGTGGGCTTCATTCCAAAAAAAGAAATATTTATATGGCAACTTTAGGGAAGTGATAGCCGTGAGCCGTAGCAGGCATCTGTTCAATCAGGAGATAAGCTGCGTTCTCCTAGGCACTCTTTGTAAGGGTGACCGATTAGATTGGCCAGCAAAAAAGACACTGTTCTCTGCTGCAAAATCATTTTCCGGTGGTTCGGAATCCACCTAAACCTGTAGGTCCAGCTCATCAATCACCATCATCTAACTCACTACCCAAGCAGTGGGCCTCTGACATAAGTGGGCTTCATCCCTTGAAAAAATATATATCAATGAAATACTCTTAGCAGTATAAACTCTTATAAACTTATAAGAATGATAAAAATTGCAAGTACGTACTTAGCAGCTGCTTTCTGTGCAGATGCAGCAAGTTGTTGATGATAGCGCTGTATGGAAGCGATGTAATTCTGGAAAAAAGATGAAAAGTCGAACGGCTGAGCTGGGCTGAAATAAGGATATGGAATAGGAGCAAAGCTGAAAGGGAAACCAGCACCAGTGGAGCTGAATGAGCCTCCCGCGTATCCGCCTGAGTATCCTGTGGGGCTACCGGCACCAGCTGATCGAAAGGCTGGATTGGAAAAGTCTTGAGAGAAGCCGGACTGTGCTACAAATGATCCAGCACCTTCAACAAAAACAAATTAAAGTTGAAAGAAGTACAAAGAATGTAATACGGGTGATCGATTGGATCAGCCAGCAAAATACTCTGCTGTAAAAACACTTCCCGGTGGTTCGGAACCCATCTAAAGCTGTAGGTCCAACTCCGGTCAATCACCATCATCCAACTCATTACCCACGCACAGGTCTCAGACATATGTGGGCTTTATCCTAAAATATATATATAGGGAAACTTATCTGGATTGACTCCAGAAAAAATAAAGTAGTTGATCTTGTAAAAAACTATGGGTATAAATAGTCTACTAAGTGTTTGTAAAATACTACATAATTGATAATTAAACAATTTTGTTTAAAATCATGGATGAAAACAGGTAGTGTAGGGAAGAAGAAAAGGATTCAATAACTTTGACTCTTTTGATGAGCAATAAGCACTTTTCAAAAACCAATCTTCCGACCCTTCCCCCTTTCTACTGCCTCTCCACCACTACACATCTCACAAACCTTCAAATAATTCGGTATGTACTCTCTGTTCGCTGAGGATGGGGAACAGTTTCTAAAACGCGTCTAATAATACTAAAAAAAGTAAGTGATATCGTAAATGGAAGTTTCTGTATAATTGTCATTCACATCGATGTAATTTTATTTCTCCATCAAATTAAACATTTTTTGCATGACGTTTTTACTTATTTTTACAATAAAAATAATAATAACAATAACTTAACAAGAACAATGAGCTGATATCTATTAAATAGCATATGATAGAAATAATTATTATCTATTCATTTATAGTATTGTGGGCAGTTAGTTAACGGAAACTGGAAATAAAAAGAAAATCCAATGATATACTCATAGATAAAAATAAGGTAAAACACTTTATGATTTATACCATGAAACTATAAGTTTTATACCATGGTAAAATTAAAAAAAAAAATGCTTTCTCAACAACACAGAAGGCAAAAAAACAATCAATAGACCTCAATAGAGGAATATAAAAAATTTATAACATTTTTGTACCATTCTTTTATTATTTACAGTCCAAATATATAATAGTCCTCACATGGACCAATGGTGCTCGTAAAAAGAAGGTTTATTCTTATTTTCAACTGTTAATCATCATCTCATTATTTATATGATAAATGATTGATTTATTCATGATGTTTGTCATTTGTTCAACAGTGGGCAGTTAATGATATATTATACAAATTTCTATCATCTGCACTCGGTAGACTTGAAGAAGATAACATGTGCTCTTTTTGAACTCACCATCAGGACCAGGTCTGATCGCCGTCCCAGAGGACGAGAATGCTCCAGCATTGGCCGATGAACCAGCTGTTGAAACACCTGTCAAAATTAATATCAATATAAGAAAAAGAATGTCAATGACACATTATTGATTTGAATAAGAAAAGTTAACTGAGAGACAAAATTTATTAATTTAGAATTTCTTTAAGTGCTATTAATTTATACTGAAGACTTCCGCAATGGCGGATATTGACAACAGCATTGAATAGCTGATGCAAATAAATGAATGCTCCTGTACAAAAATATCAGTCACCAGCGGAAATCGAACCACGGACCTTCCGATTGCCGGTCGGGCGTTTTAGCCACTAGACTATAGTGACCCCTCTGCACAGCAGCACTCATTCTAAACTTAGCCATATCGGCTCGTATCTCACAAGTTTGAAGTAACTGACACAGTTAAATTGTCAGTTACTACAAACTAACTTGTGAGATACCAGCCAATATGGCCAAGTTTAAAATGAGTGCTGCTGGTCAGAAAGGTCACTATAGTCTAGTGGTTAAGGAGCCCAACCGACAATAGGGAGGTCCGTAGTTGGATTCTCGGTGGTGAGTGATATTTTTGTACAGTAGCATTCATCGATTTCCATCAGCTATTCAATGCTGTTGTCAATATACGCCATTGCGGGAGTCTTCAGTATAAATTAATAGCACTTAAAGGAAAGTAGACTTTTCAATTTCAGTCGGAAAGATTAATTTTACCTTTTGAACCTTATCTGTGATGTTTTCCATGACGAAATACTTAATGAACAATCTATTATTAGAACTGACACTGTATTTCACTTTTAAATGTTTTACTCACATATATTGGAAATGCATTCCTCAAGCATCTCCAATATATGTGAGTAAAACATTATTTAAAAGTGAAATACAGTGTCAGTTTTAACAATAGATTATTGAAACTTTAGTTTCATCGTCAGGCAACGTTTTGCTTCAGTAAAATCGTAGAGAAAAATGAACAAATTTTGTCAATTATTATTGTTTATAAGACTAAGATATTTGTGGGATTTCAGTAAGTTTTCAACAATTACCGTATTGAAAATGATACAAGAATATTTTCTTGGTTATTTATAGCTTGTGGGTGTTTGCACAGTAGAGCATCCAATACTCGAGGATAATCAACACTGCAAAATAAAATACATGGTGTGGAATGGTGGCACACACATAGTATTCACGCTGTTCGTATCTGACATATTCAATTGTGCAGCATTTGATTAATTTTGTGATAGTGATAATCATGCAGTATACTGAATGCTCCACAGTGCAAGCACCCTAATAATTAATATTGATTATGCCAGTAGAACATCTCTTAATGAAACATGAAAAAAATATATATTTCCGGTATTATTACATTTTTACTTAACTTTTTGTCGTAAATTTAAGTTACGACTAACTGCAAGTCGTTAAATTTACAACAAAAAGTTGAGTAAAAATGTAATAGAACAACGCAGATCGTTATGGAACATGAAATCCAAGAACATTTTTACTGTTAAGGAATGTGAGTTACCTTAAAATATTAGTTCCTAAAGTTTTGCTTCAACATACAAGCATTTTTTATCAACAGGAAGTGTTGTTTTAATTTGGAAATTTAGAACAAAATGATTTACTTCTCGTCAGTTGAGACTGTAAACTACAGATTGCTTTCCATTTGCATTAACATGTATACCTATAGTTTTCAAACAGGTGAGATTTCTAAAGAAAAGTTGGAAGAGAACACTTGGGACAAAAAGATATTGTGTCCATGCTAATGAATAGGAAACGGGTTATGACTGTACAATTGTTCTTAAATGTCAACAGCTGTAAGACTGTCGATAATTATTTATTAGGTTTAGTCAAGATTTACATCACGACGTGTTTCTTACTCTCTTGAATGCATCTTTTGTCTCGTTTAACATATATTGAATTATACATGTCATAACACCATACTTACAAAATTTTCTTTACTAGAAAAAAGTGTATACGATATTATTGCATCTTCATCTTTATCCTCATAGCATCTTATATATAAGATGTTGAAAATTTTCAACAAATGTTATGATTTCCATAGTGAGTTATTTTGGTTTCTTCTTAGACCCTTATTTATGAACCTACCTTGAATTATTAGAGAATTATAAGAGAGACTTGAAAATCCTTTCAAGTATAAATGTTTTCCAAGTCTACAATGAGTTAAGGAAACCTCAAGTTGGTTATGAATGAAACATAAATTCTGAAATATGAATGTATTTTGTGAGTTTTATTATGAAACCCATCAACTATCATTGATAAGGACGAATTTTGAGTAGTTTGCTGCCACAAACTGTTGTGATCGAAAAAAGCATGTTTGATTTATCTCTGCTTCATTTGAAATTGGGCTTTATTAATAAATGATTGATATCAAACTAGTCCGACTTATTTTAATTGAAATTGCCTCTAATAACACTAGCAGTTTATCAATGACTTCTCACAGACAGATTTTCTGCCTGAAATTCTCAAAATACCGTACGATAGCGATCAAGAATCATTAACTGAATATTCAGGAAAACCCGCGAGTGGGAAAAAATGAAAGGATAGATTTCTGTTGTCATACTACGCCAATGAGATGCGTTTCAAAACAATAATTAGTCAGCATTATCTATTTGAACATTCCATTGGTGAAACTGCTCTCTAGATTATTGGAAGCTAGTTGAGTGAAATAACGTAATCACCTGACTCTAGTGTTTCAAAATCATTATAAAATCACCTTACTTTAGTACCGGTATTTGAAAAAGCATTACTTTAGCTAACACCATAAGGGGTGGATTAATTTGAATATGGGATTTAATTAAATTTAATTCAATTACTGGATAATTTAAATCAATGAATTTAGATTCATTGACAAATACAATAAAATATTTTTGGTAAGAAATTCAATATTTTCTAGCTTTTTTGAATGATTCAAAATAGTCTAATAATAAAAAGTATTGGTAAAAATCTACCAAAGTATATATTTGGATGTTATTAATATAGAGAACCCTGGGAAATATTTTGAAACTATTTTGACAAAATTATTTAAATACCAAGTAAACATCAATTATTGTAAAAGTATTTACTTGATAATGTATTCCATAGAAACCAAGATCTACTCTCAGAATAACAAAGACAAAGTTTGAACTGTTGATTATATAAATTAATACATACTTAAGACATATAATTTATAAATTATAAATTAACTGTTGATTAATAAATTAAAGTTTGAACGGTTGATTATATAAATTAATACTTCTACATATGTAGGTCTTGAGTAGGTGGTGTACATTGTGTACAATATTGCATTGAAAAGACTTGTTTTATACTCCAAACTCCATGTAAGTGACTCTATGGAGTCTTCAAGATGTAATCACAATAAAATAAATTGAAATCAATAAAATTGAAAACTGAGAATCTTAGACTAATTATATATTTTTCTCATTTGTGACTGTTTTATTATTTTACTAATTTGTGACTGTTCGTAATTAAATATGTTTATTTTCATTTTGTATATTGACAATGCAGAAATTCTTTACATGTTTCAAAAAAGATGTAAATGAATGAAAATGCTAACTAAAAAATTTAATTGAATTGAATATTGATACGAATGCATAAATGGCAATAGTAGGCCTTACTATAAATAATTAGGCGGTGTACAATATTATTGCATTGAAAATACTTGTCTAAACTCTATGTCTGAAGTCTTCATTATATAATCTCATTGAAATAAATAGGCCAAATAGCTGCAAAGCATTGAAATTCAAATTTAAGATTTTTCTAAACCTGAAAACCCCCAAGTTTTTTTTAACTTCAAAGTAGTTCTTAGAAGTTAAATTTGAGTGAAAAAAAAGTTAAATTAACCACTTCCTCTAATTTTAGATTTGGTGACGCATTCTATAATGCATCCCTCCATTATCTCTAGCAAATGCGAGTGAAAATAATAAATTAAATAGAAATACAGTGTCAGTTTTGATATTAGATTGTTCATCGAGTATTTCGTCATGGAAAACATCACACATTCTATTATCTTGCGGAACACTAGCGTTGCCTGCATGCGCTGATGATAAATAGAAAGGTGGGGTCACATGATGGTGCGCGTAATATAAAAGATGAGCTTACCGGGAAAAGGTTGCGATTTGACTGTTGTCAGGGCGAGGGTGAAGACGATGAGCAGAAGAGCCCCCGTGCGTGTGTTAGCGAACGCGATCATGACTGAGAAGGGCGCTTAAGAATTAGCGCCGTGATACCTTGGCACCGCTTTTCAGTTGACTGAACTTTTATTAAACTATCCAGTCGCTTTTAAGTAAACAACAAATTGGAGATCGATTATTCCTCACAGACAAGTGTGTGTGTGTGAATGTGTAGCAGACGGTACTGACGTCTGTCCAGTCCAATTCTCGGTTCACCTCTCATCTCCTCCAGCCATCATCAATTTTCCCACTTCTCGTTCTCTTTTCCACCGTGTTTCTCTTTCCCACCACGGCCAGGATTGTTGGACGCTTCCAATAATGAGCGGCGCTGAGGAGGCAAGGTCAAGGTGACTCTCGAGTCTGTACATCGCCGATCACGCTGTTGCCATTGACATCATCATGAACAGCATCATTATTATCACTAACATCATCAGCTGCCATCCGGTTGGTGGAGATCATTTCAAAGTTTGTTGCTAGGTCGGTTACACACTGATGTTGTCATTTCCAAGAAGAATAAGCCTAGTGGACAATAGTTAAGCTATTTTTTATTCGTAATCCATTTCAGTTTATCGAACAGTGACAAGCTACAAACTAATAAAATTATCATACCCAAATTAATTTTAATAATAGAGTCAATTTTTTTTTTAAATACATAGGCACTTACATAATATAAAACCGATCTATTACTTTGAAAAAATCATCAGTTTTATAAGGGCAACTTCTTGCAGACACATGCTAGAGGATCAATACAAAAGAATGAAAATACTTATTAAGTACAATCCAATAATAATATAGTCAATATTTGTGTAAAATACTGATAGATTCATATACATATAAGACCCGTCGGCTTTTTTGAGAAAAAAAAATGATCCAAGTAATGATGCCTATTTACAAGATAACTCGATCTCAAACTTCTACTAGGATTAAATAATTTTTATTCAATATTGGATAAATAGGTTATAAATAAATATTGTATGATAATAATTTATTTTTCAGCAGTGTTTATATCAGATGGGAGTGAATTCATACACTTAACACCGCAACTACTTATATAATAACTGTTTATCCAATAGAATAGAAATGTATACCTCAACTTTTCGACTAGCATGTTCTGCCCCAAGTGAGAAAAATCTAACTTCTATTATATCTTATTACAGCTGAAAGTCAAAATATCAACTATTCTACTTGCAGATCGTCATGGATCAACAAATACTAAGTTTTAAACTATTTAAACTTATACCAAAAGCTTTTTCAGCTGAAAGTCGTGCTTGCACCTTAGGAACATCGATCATAGCTATGCGTATGACAAAGCGGAGCGACTTTCTTTGTAGTGGCGAAGGTGATTAATTTTATTGTACGGGGCACAAACAATGAGAAATAATACTGGCATATTGAGTGTTGTACTTCAAAAATATTGGTAAACATTATGAATCGACAAAGTTTTAGCAATTTATATACAACTAAAATGTTACAATTTACCTAGATCTTATTGAGCTTATATACAGCAGAGTAAGACAAACTTTCAACAATGAGAAAACGTTTCTCTTTTTTAATGAAGATAAAATTACAAACCTTCATTGTTGTTGTTAACTATGTTGGAAGAAATGAACTTCAAATATTTACTGGACGTTAACTGGTGGATAGATTATCAGTAAATAGATAGTGAGAGATGAATAACAAAAAAAACTTAATGAAAAAATCTCAATTTTTAAAGTTGTGGGTGAGTTTTTGTATTGTGATTGTCATTTTTTATTAAATAATTTAATCCTCTACAATTTTTGTTTGAAAACTTACACAATTTATTCATAAATGAACAAATTCACTTTAAACCTAAGAACTGAGAATTTTAGATGAATTCAAAACATTGTCTGGAAAATCATTGTAGATAAAGAATTATTGTAAATCCACTTTAAACCTGTAGAAATGAGGATTTTAGAATCATTTCAACTATTGCCATACCTAGAAGCCCACTGTAGGAACAGAACTATAGAGTATCTATTGCATTTTTCTAATTACTCTTACGAATTTAAAACCCAAATAAATAATATGTACCTAGGCTTCTACATTTTCGGAATGTGTCACTTTGGAGGGACCATTGAAATATTTCCATGTCTTTTTTATTTGGAAATAAACCTGACTGATTGAAGCAGTCATTATTATTATTATTATATAATAGAAAGTGACTGCTTTTACAAAACAATAATTCGTAGAGTTGACAGTGACTGCTGGAACTACAGTACAAAAAAAGAAAAATGTAAAAGAAAAGAGCAACTCCTAAAATACATAAATTTCAATTCTTTGATTTTGAGAATAGTACAGTACTCAAATTATTTCAGTACGGTACCATACTTAATAACCAGCTCAGCGCGTGCATACACTTTAATTGACTAATAAATTCTGATCTTTTATAAACACGTTTCTCCTCTCAATAACAAACCATGACAATGACATTGACCCTTTTCAATGCTGCTTAGCGTTCCATAGTCCACTAGCTTGTTTCAAGTTCAATCAGCTTAATTGTCAAAACATTGCCTAGCCTCACATGCATAACAGATCAATTCAAACTAGCCTATTTACAAGCCCCTATATTCAAACTTCAATTGAACGTCATAAACCTTCAAATCTACCATCGTTCCAGATTCCAATTTTACCATCACAATACAACAAATTAGTTATTTCTAAATAACGATGCTATTAGTATCATGTTTAAAGAGGACTTATGTTTAATATTTAACATCACAATACAAACACATCTGCTATCGAAATTAGGTATCTTTAAACAGTGTTGCTATCAATACCATGTTTAAAGAGGGCTCATTTTAATAGTACGTTCCAAGAATGCCAGGATGTATTAAAAACAAAATAGTTCGACAAGATGCTTTTCTTCCGTTACTTCAAATTCAAGCTTATAAAAATTACTCAGCCTTGTGTATGGTCACATGCATAATTTGACTGGAATAAATAATTAACTTGATATGAATCGTTTTGAGAAAAATGACAAGAGCTATGAATTCAATAAAACTTTTATCTTTCTCTGTGTTGAGAAAGTGATTTATGAGAATAAAATTTATGTATTTTATACGTATGAATATTTTATGCACTTATGAGAATATACAGAAAAAATTCTCCCAATCGCTGTGCACCCAACACTTCTAGTTTTTAATACTTCAACATGCTTTCAGTTCCCACTTTTTTACGAGTTTTTTGTAATATTGAAGCAAGTAACTCATTGAGTTTTAGTTGAACTCCGTGTTTCGGAGGACACGTTAAGCTATCGGTCCCGGCTGCCTAAAAACAGTCGTTAAGTCACGTCAGAGGGCCTGAACTTATTCAGGTGCGACCTGATAACTCTGACACCAGACCTGAGCCAGCCAGGTCACACGATATTATTATTATTATTAGTTGAACTCGATTCAAATGAGCTTCTGTAGCGAATATTTATATAATAGTAATAAAAATTTCTGACAGATAATTTTCAATAATTATCTTAATAATTTAAAAAAATTATATCCAATACTTTTCAATAACAGATAATTTTTATTTCTGACAGAAACATTTCAATATGACAGATAATTAGAAGTTTTTGTTGTTACAATCATATTTTACTTTTAAAGAATACAGTACTTTTCTTTTGCCAGCATTATTTCCCACTAACAACATATTGTGGACTTCATGATTCTGCGTAAAAACTCCCTTATTTTTATTCAAAGTTAATCCTTATTTAGTTTGATATTGAAAATATATATTTGAGTGTGTGTACTATCTGCAAATCGAGATATCGATGATGTCTTTAATCCAGAAAAATGACTTTTTTATTCAATAATTAATTATACAGGTAGTTATACTTGTAGTTCATCTGCCTTTTATGTAGCTTGTAAAACAGTTTAGAATAGGTATAATGTATTTGTTGTAGGTGATTGTGGTTATTAGTTGATCAAAGTCTTTTGATCGTTTCTTATTTACATGTTGAAACTCATGTAAGTAGCCTAACTCATACATGTTGAAAGTAGCCTAATCAATCCAGTTAGTAAGTTACTTACTATCACTAATTAATACTTACTGTTAGTTGAGACAGAACTTTAACATGAACCATGCATTCGATCGGAATTATTGGGTTAACAAAGGATAAAATAATTGTTGAAACTGGATAGTAGTTAGCATGTTAATTTTATTTACATAGCTTGAAGAAAGTTAATTGTTGATTAGATCTCTAAAATACATGTGAGGTTAGTTTGCCATTGTCGTTGACGGTAATCTGACCGGTTTGCGAAGCAGAAGGTACACCATTGACATTAGAAGAAGATGACGAAGTTGAATAGGATACACTTTGGAAGTTGGAACCTGGAAGTCCTGGAGTTATGGGCATTTGTCCTGGAGTTAAGGGCATTTGTCCTGGAGTTATTGGCATTTGTCCTGGAGTTATGGGCATTTGTCCAAGCGTTGGAATCAGTGGTAATTTTTTCTCATTACTTGAGCTTGATAAACTAGATGATACTTTCGATCTGAAACACAAATGCTAAACTATAATAATTTAACTCTCAAATTAAAAAAGTATACTGGTTTTATGCTTTCTAGGCCTAGTAGATTACTACATTTTTTCAGATCTCTGAAATTTGAAAAATAGTAGTTTCTGCTATTACTGTTCACATATATCAAGAGGAAACACAAATTGGAAAAAATAGTTATTTTATTGCGCTGTAAGATTTATTATAACTCAAGAATTTACAGTACCGGTAACTAAAACAAGTGGAAAACACATTTTTAAAAACTATTTGTTATATATTGTAACAATGCCAAGTTTACAATAAACTAATTTTAACTAGAACTATTGTACTAGGTACTTGAAAAAGAGATTTGACAAGAACTTCCTGGATTGTAGAATGATATCTTGAGACTCCTGCTCTAAAATCTTAATTTCTTGACAATTTTTAATTTTGGAGGTTGAAATGGCTGCAAAGGGGCCCTTTATCAGCCCACCACCCAAACTGCTCCGCCCTTTATCAGCTCCAATTAGAGGAGTTTTTAATATAATTCTATATAACATTGTTTTGTTACTCATAAATAGAATTGAATAGAAATTTTCAATGTAGACATGACAATTATTGATAAAACCCCCAAATCAGTCCCTCAATCTTGATCTCACTCTACTATATTTGAATCAAAGAAAAATTTATTTATCAAAAATTTACACACAACAAGTTTGATCGCAAGCAAATTAATGGAAAAAGTTACCAAAAAAGAAAGTAAAAAGAAAAACAATAAATATGGAGATGAAAAGAATAGTTATTAGTGCAACTAGTGTACAAAGCATCACTCTGTTGCATGAGAGAAATGCATTATGCATTATGCACGAGCCACAGGCGAGTGTGGAATAGTTTCTCAAGTGTAGCAAAGATACTTTGAGCATGAATTACACATTACATTTTTCCTACAGCTACCAAACAAAACGGCTATTTGTGCACTCACTGTAGTATACAGAACAGATAATTCCTGCACTGTTTCACTTTGCCATACTCCAGCTGCCTTTGACGCAATAATTTTACTATGTAGCAGGTGTGCCAACTGTAGGAAAAATTTCATGTATAACTTATGCTGATAGTATCTTTGCTACACTCGCCTTCAGCTCGTGCGTAATGCATTTCTCTCATGCAGCAAAGAGCTACTTTGTTCACTAGCTACACAAATAACTATTTCCTACAGTTGTCACACCAGAAGTGCAGCACAGTAAATGAATGCAGAAATCAGCTGTTTTGTGTATTATAATAACTGCATGAATAGTTGCTTTGTTGGGAATCTGTAGGAAATAGTTATTTGTGTAACTAGTGCACAAAGTAGCTCTTTGTTGCAGAAGAGAAGTGCATTATGCACAAGCTAAAGGCAGTGCAGAATTATTTCTCAAGTGCAGTAAAGAAACTTTCAGCATGAGTTACACATTAAAATTTTCCTACAGTTGGCAAACCTGGAGCGCTACAAATTAAAATGAGTGCATCAAAGTCAGCTGGAGTGCAGTAAAGTAAAAGAGTGCAGGAATCAGCTGTTTCGCATACTACACTGAGTGAAAAAGTCGCTTTGTTAGATAACACTAGGAAAAATTATAAACTATAAGGTGATTCGAAGAAAGCGCTGGCTTTGATATAGAACTTAGGTAAAATTGAGATGTTTACTTCCACGAAAATGCAAAGAGGAAACGCTTTTACTTATAAATTCAACTTTCCAATTTAGTGAATATAAAACTCTTTCAAATCATGGTGTTTCAGGTTTTAAAAAAAACAACGTTGGTTTGTGGTTTGAGATGCTCCAAAATGCTTGAGAACCTGAGAACCATTTTTTCATGAAGGAGGCTTGCAGACATTCTGCTCAATTGGATTAGAGCGTATCATTGTCATACGTTTCATGTAGTGAGAGAGAATTACATGAATCGATTTCTTGCAAAATCAATCCGTGAAAGAGATTATTTGTCCAAAATATGTGCCTGAAATCGAAAGATGTTCATGTACCTATTTTATTTGTGTTTTAGTGAAAGTTAACACTTCCAATTCATATTTCAAAACAGGCAATCATTCATTACATGTAAAAATGAATTATTCATAGTTTTGTCAATGCATTTCCTAGTCATCCTTCTGATTTTCATGCTAAGATTTTTCTGATGATTTTCAATTCTACTCATAATACTTCCTTTTGAATCTTTCATTCTCCCACTGATTTACTGATGATTAACCTTCTACTTGATTCTGAAATAATTTTATCCACACTAGATAACCGGTTCACTAACGAATTTACCTTTCACTCGATTTTGAAGATATCGATTTTGATTCCTTTGACGAATCAATTACGGTTTCAACTGCAGCTGGCTTTGGAGCCAGTGCTGCCATGTGTGCTGCCAATGCTTCCTGCATCAATCTCTGCTGCTCCATTAAGATCTTCTGATGCATTGCTTGCATTTTTATTTGTTGAAGTATCAAATCATTCATCTTAGGTGGCATCATTGGAAGCATCATTTGGTTCATCAACTGGCTGCAACACAGTAGCAGATAACCATCAGAATTTTCTCATAATAAAACCACTTTCTGAATAATTACTGTCATCTGCATTTCATATTATTTGTCGATTCTCTATCATCAGAATTTTTATCTCACCATCAGTTCATTTTTTGTCATGTCAATTTCATTTTTGGTGGGGACCCTTCTGGTAGCTCCTAAAACCTCACGAACAATTCGACTCATTTTTAAACTCCATTACTACTCCTTCTTATTTGAGCTGTGTTTTAGTCAACTTGACAGCTGCTGTGGTGAAATCGGTTAGAGCGTTTGTCTCTGTCAAGACTGACTAACTGATACTCCAGCGGTCACGAGTTCGAGTCCCGTTCAGCCCTGGATATTTTCTGTACCTGATCATGCATTTCATTACCCACACACAAGTCTTCTACTCATGTGGGCATAATCATCAAGAAAAATTTGTAATTTATATAGATAAATATTTTTTTTACAAATAATATAAAAAAATATTGAAGTGAGAAAACAATGAAATACATAAACTATAAATACTATAAGAAGTAAATAGCTTTTCAACAGAGAAGCATTAGTAAATACTTGTTTTTTTCTGAGGATGAAGCCCAAATAGGTCTGAGACCTGTGCGTGAGTAATGAGTTGGATGATGATTGATGAGTTGGACCTACAGTTTTAGGTGGATTCCAAACCACCGGGAAGTGATTTTACAGCAGAGAACCGTGTCTTTTTTGCTGGCCAATCTAATCGGTCACCGTTACAAACAGGACCTTCGAGAAAGCAGCTTATCTCTATCTGATTGAACAGATACCTGCTACGCCTCGCGGCTATCACTCCCCATATTTTAGTTGCAAAGAATCAAGAATAGTGTATGATTAGAACAAGTGATTCTAATAAGTAAATAAGTAATTGAAAAAGGTGTGATGCTTTCACAACAAAATAAGTAGCCCTACTCATTAAAAAAGGTTTATACTGACTGGCATGATTGTATTTCTTGAAAGCGGTTGAAAACGGA
The DNA here is from genome assembly GCA_948455865.1 of Conomelus anceps. Lineage (NCBI taxonomy): Eukaryota > Metazoa > Arthropoda > Insecta > Hemiptera > Delphacidae > Conomelus > Conomelus anceps. Next base: position 12,466,317 of record OX418217.1, on the reverse strand, counting down.
ATTCAGTTGCTTCTGAAAAGAAGTTTCACCAGCAGTTGATGTGAAATCAACCACTTTCAAGAAATACGAGCCAAAAGTATAAAACAATAAAAAACATGTCTTTAGATTTTCAGATCTATTTAGGTTTTTGTTGATCCTAATAGGGTTCCATTCTCATTACACGATTCATACACTGAAAAAAAAAAGCGGCGGGCCGCTTAGCGCAGTTGGTTGGGGAGTCACAATTTCAACTTGCTGTCGTTTAAGTGGTCGTGGGTTCGAATCCCGCTCCACCGTCAGGCATTTATGTGTAATCATTCACCTCATTACGCACGCACAAGTCTCGGACTCATGTGGGCATCATCAGGAATAAAAAAAACTTTAGAAGTTGTGCAAACTATTAAAAATTGAATTATCATAAGTCTACATACAACGGTGGCATTCCAAAGCTCGGCATCCTTTGTTGGAAGGCCATCTGTGACGGAAAAAATCCAAATTGTGCAGCTGGAACATAAGAAAAACAAAAATTAAAATAATGAAAAATATTTTATCATTAAATTGTTGAATTATTTGCGTGGAATTAAGAATCAATTCATATTTTAGTTTAAATGTAATGTTTGAATTTGTTGAATAAATTATTCAACTTATTCATTAGTTGGGCCAATTTATTCATTTCCTGATTAGGCTATACTGATAGTGCATATTTTCTGAGCGTGCGGTCACTGTCTTCACTCGGCGTAAAACAGACAACGATTCATTTTGAAAAGAATTGCGATATAACTGATAAAATGCAGGGGTGCCCACAGGGGGGGCTATGACGCAGACTGCGTCATTGAAATTCTTGGGGGGGGGGGGGGGGTCCAAAAACCGTTTTGGGGGGGCGTAAAGTTGATTGAAACCGTGTTTAACGTGACATCATTCAAAAATATACCGAAGTCAACAGATAGAATGTCAATTGATGAAAAAAACATTTATAATTATATTATTATACAATTGAATATGAATTAGCTAAAATAGTTATGTTTAGGATTTGTGCAGGAAGTTATTATTCAAACTTAGCAAGACGCTAAGCGAGTGCTCTGAAAGTAATTTATACAACTTTACTCTCCTTAACAGTTACTAGTTAATCAGCAGAAAGAGCAATAAGTCGATTTACCACCATGGAGGAAATTAGGCTATACTATAATTTCTATAAAAACACTGGAACAGCTAAGTATCTGGGGCCTGTCACATAAAAATTTGGGAGTATCTCACATCGTCTAGATTTCAGATCGTCTAGGTGCTATTTTAAAACGAATCTGGAGTATGTGAGACGGCTGGAAGTTTCATGCGCTGATCGTCTCAGATCGTCTATTATTCACATCGACTAGCGTCTCACTTCCTCTATATTTCATATCGACTAGGTTCCATAGCAGCCAGGCCGGTACAGTCAGCTACCGACTAAAATAGAGCCCGCCAGCTGTAATCACACGTTCTAATTATTCCATATCGTTTCACAATGCCATTTCACTATCTGAATTCCAACGAAAAAAAATAATTATGGTACACTTGACAAATGGTATTACGTGATCCCAACAATGCAAAAAAAACATCAATTTGAAGCAGTCGTTCAGCTTTTAAAATGTTTCAAAAATTTTGAAATGTGAACTGAAAAAAAACTCTAATAGAGAATTTTTCCCATTTTCATGGAAAGTTTTAAAAGTGGGAAAGTTTTAGATAGAGATCTTATCTTGAGTTTATATTTCAAACTTTTATCTCTATAAGGTGAACCTTCTTCTCTTTGAATTAGGAGCAGAGTTTACAAGTTGGATAAATAAAACTAAGCACTTAGTTCCTTTCAAGTTGTTTAACGATTTAGTTTTTCTTCTACAGTTATTCACTGTTATTCTTTCAATGTTATTAATTGCTATATTTACAAAGTTTCATTTTGATGTACAGTATACAACGTTTTCAATATAGGCTTACAGCAATATTTAGCTTAATTTATAACAGAAATATACAATGCCGTGGATAATTACTATCCTAAAGCCTACACTGGATAAATATACTGCAAATACTTTCAATAACTTACAATAAGAATAACTATTTATGTTATAATAACTTACAATTAAGGGAAAGGCTCCGTTGAGCCTGCCTTTGGTTAGAGTCAGTTAGAGACATTATATTCTATATCATATGTCAGAATTGAATTACGTTGATTTCAGCTCTAACTGAAAATCATAAATTCAAATCGATTTTTCAAATACGAGTAGCTTTGGATAAACTCTACATAAAGAAATATTTCTTATTGATTTCATAATTCCTAATTCATGCTCTTTATTTTTTATTAATTTTTTATTTTTTATTATTGCAGGAATATTTGTCTATCAAGTCTCATTTTTAATTATTTTTGAACATGCAGGGTTTTCTTCTCAAAAAATTTCACGAATTATGGAAGCTGTACGTACATAAATCATTTGATTTCAAAATCAATAGACATTGGAAATTATGTTTTCACTATCATTGCCATAATGAATATCTATATCATGTCTTAACAGGAAAACGTCGCAAATTTTGTCCAGTTTTTTTTATGGACATGTACTCCATTTTTGTGAAATTCAAATTCGAGTTATGGAGTTCGCTGTATCCACTGCAATCAATAGGAGAGGGATTGGGGGGGAAAGTTTTGGGAAATGAACTCTCAAAAACTGATTTTTAGCAGTTTTTTGCGGAGGATAGTATCCACAAAAGTTTAAAGCTTTTGCGTGTGTAATGTGATTGATGTTGATGAAAGATGAGAGAACCTACAGTCTCAGCTACAAAGGTAAATGGCTGTAAACAATATCAGAGCAGCTGGAAAAGTTGAAAACAGTCAAACGGTCACCGTTTTTACCGCTGTCACGAGTATTACGTGACTTATCTTCTATTGCTAGGAAGACCCAACGATTTCTATACATAAATATTTATGTAGCCCCATAGAAATCGTTGAGTAGAACACGTTAGCAATCATAGAACCATCCACTACTCAAAAATAAGTTCTTGATATGAGTCGGTAGTGTTTTCAAGTGAATTTATTTCATTTACCATTCAAGGAATTTTTGAGTGGACCGGACCCCCGGAATGGAGAAGTCTCGGTACACAGGCTAGACAAGTAGGACAAGGATTCATGATGAATCATTCTGTACAAGCAAACACAAGTTCCCTATCTTCTTTGTCTAAACCCAAAAACTATTGTAGGCTACATGTTTTTCTGGATTGTACAGCGATGTGCAATGATGAAAAATTATTATAGAAGCACAATAGCCTATAATTAGCTCATAATTATTATGTCTGAATTTAAGCCAGTATGATTTTTTACCAAGAGTTTTGGTGAATTTTTTAATAAATGAAATGTTTGTAGAATCCTGTTTCTGCTAGATTGTGTTCATGAAGGAAGACTCGAAATGAAAACCCTCAAATCGAATTCAACATATTGAGTAGGTATTTGAATAAAGTATGTATTTAATGAAAAATCGTAACTTTTTATTTCTCCTGTGTTATTGATGAATTGGTAGCCCTTCTACAGTTTCACTCTGATACAGCGTCAATAATATTGACAATAAATGATGTTATAACTAAGTCATACTGTATTTGTTTTACGGAATCACAGTGAGCTCTATATAACTTTCATTGAACTGAATATTGAGAACATGGAAAATTGACAGTTGATAAGGCCCCCACCGACCCCGTTGCGCAAAGGTAACGAACAAGTAAAAAGGAATAAACTGTTTTGATAACTTTTTTATGAGTTTGTGATACAGTATTTCAGTGGATCTCAATGATAGAAAAAATGAAGGATGTAGTTTTATTCAAGTGAATCAAAAACCTAGGTAGCAAGAGTAAAATCCTATTACATTAAGTGAGCAATTTCTGTATCTGTATACCGTATTTCTATCCAAAATTTAAGATTAGCACAACATTTGTGAGTCAGAAATGATTTCAAATGCAAAATGAAATTGGTTTTGTCCAATGTTTTTCTATGAAACACTTGAAACACAGCCTCCCCGAGCGGAGCTCGGTTCATTTCTTCCATTTAATAATGATGTTATTCTATGGTGGAAATTTTCCATATATAATGTGATTAAGTTATAATAATACAGTACTAGAAATATTTTTCTGCCACTCTAGAATGTCTTTTTTATTGGGTGAAAGGTTGAAACACATACATTTCACAGCTAATAAAGAGAACTTCCTCAATTTCGAGTATTTTAGATAAATGGGCTAGTGTGTGGCCACGAATCTGGAATCTGAATTTCTTCCTTTTTTGCGCGATTTAGGTTCGGGTGGAAAGGATGAGTCATACATAAAGTTTGTAGAATTATTTATATAAAAATGGCTAGTCTCGATACGGCAATATTTGTTTAGTGTCGCCGGGCTGTCGCGCCGGTAATTGCTTATTTCCCGTCTAGTTCATCCCCTCTCTATTTCTCAAATACTGTTTTTCAATCTCATACCAAAATTTAGCATCAGTTACTGCTGCTAGTACAGCAATAAGGCTGTGCAGGCAATTGTGAGTCTGTAACTTTCGCAAGTTGTGAGTGTATATATACCAAGATGGAAGGCGTCATTGAGATAACGGGAGATAACGGTTTTTGTGAATGAATAAATAAATGAATAAAATTAAAAGTACCCTGCTATCAGATAGAATTTTAATAAAACAAGATTAACCATGACAAGTGATAGGCTAAACAATATATTACAATGAGTTCAATCAGGATCCTGAATTAAAATGATAGGTTTCACATAAAACATGATTACTGGAACAGTGTATGCAATTTGTGGACCTACATTTCAATTTAAAACTTAAAGACATTGCATTACAAGAAGATTGAGTAAATATAATAAAATAACTAAGATGATCAACTATCTCTAAACATGACTGCATAATATCCTACTGAATCCGGGTTCTATCTAATATTCAACAAATAAAATGGTAGCAGCACTGGAATCCAAGCAGGCTAATCAAATCATCGACTTTTAATTTCATATTATTCCTATCTATTATGATTTTATTGTCCAAATAGCCTACATTGAAATAAATGATCAGATAGACAATAATAAGTATTTATTAATTATGATGTTTGAAATTTAGCAGTTTGAAAAATTGCAGGTTAATTCAAAGAAAATCAGCTTGAATCTATTGGTCTAACTAATGATGCCAGAGTTGATTCTCTCAATTAGTATTGAATCAAAGTGTAAGCCCCAATTCAAACAAATTTGGAATTGATTCAAAACAAGTGGTCTAGATTAGCATCTACACCACTAAATTTAAAAAAATCCAATCCTGGCTACGCAACAAAAATAAATTTTAAAAAATAAAAATGAAAAACAAAACAAAAATGCTTGCTTATCGCTTCCGGAAGTTATTATTGACACAGCGCAGAAAATAGCCTACTTCTTTCTTCCTAGCAAAATTGGAATTGTTTCTATATAAACATGTGTTTATGTAGGCCTATATTTAGGATTAGGATACCGGTATATAATTAATTGTTCTGGAAATATTGTAGCCAATAATTATTGTATTTATGTCTTTTTGTAAGTTTTCGGCTGTGCGTTTACAATAAATAATACGTTTAATAGTAATATTAATATAATAGTTGAGTATTCAATGGTTTTATATCAAATAAACCCTGAATCCACATATTTTTTTCTGTTGATGATAAGTCTATGACTTTTGCTTGGGTAATGAGGTGAAGGATGATACAATAAATGCTAGATGGGATGGGAGTCGAACCCATGACCGGAGCAGCGATAGCAGACTGAAGTTGCGACGCTCCAGTCCACTAGGCTACGCCGGCTCGCCATCTTCCATCTAGCCAACACTTCTATCATCATTTCTTTGCGAGTAAGACAGGTTGATTAGTGAATCTCGTTAAAATGGATAACAGGAAGTAAGTTACTGAGATTGGCAAGTTCACAGAGCATGCTTTGCTAGCACTTACTTCAGTGGCGTACAGATAATGGAGCGAGTGGAGCAGTCGCTCCAGGGCGCAAGGCTCTGAGGGGCGCACCGTTCTTGAGAGAAAATTGCCTTTTACTTACAAAAAATGTATTACTATAATGAAGGCCAAAAGGGTAGAGTTGAAAAAAAAACGTATGTATACATCGCTGCGCATTACTAAAAGGAACATTCATGTCAAATTTAAAAGAAATCTGTTCACGCGTTCAGCCGTAAATGCGTTAAAAACAGACAGAATGCAAAACGGTCGAGTCAAAAGTAGAAAATAGACGAAAAGGAGCAAGAAAAGATAGTGAAGCCAAAACAATTTAAATTGGGTGACAAAAGATATAGCAATTTCAAGTAATTCAATGAAGACTGAATTTATTCTGGAAAAATAAATCCACAACAAGTTCAATGGTTTTTATATTAACAAGAATAGGAGTGAAATACTTTACTTTTGAATCCTATTTCCAAAATATAAGAAAATGTCTATAGGAATAACTTGCAAAATGCTAGAAAAATAACTGTAAATAAATTTATAGAAAAGTGAAAAAATCCAAAACAAGCTGTTTGGAAATTGATAAAAGCAGAATCTGGCCTGGCAAAAAATCATTCATCGGAGATTCGCATCTATTTGTGTGATTCGTGTACTTTTTTGCAGATTACGTCTTGGAGACTCCAATCAACAAAAAAAAAAAAATCAACTGGAATAAATAAAATCACTTTCCTGCCTAGTTTAATTTTTATAATAGTAAGTATGCTCATAGTTTATTATGAACGATTTTGAAATCGAATTCGAATAGGAAATTGAATCGAAATCGAATAGGAAATTGCAAAATTCCCATACATGTACAGCTTACACTACCAAGATAACTTGAGACTTGGAGTACCTTCTATTATTAAAATCCATTCCAAACAGACTAATCTAATAGCCTCCTATTCAACTGTCTAGAGTTTTACTGTGTGCAGTCAGGAGGTTGAAGTCACTTCAATTTTCTGAGCTGAGACTCAGTTTTTCCAGGAAGTAAAGTCTATCATCACAGTGACTTGAATTGTGTCGTGATACACATTTTATGAAGTTATGAGTACTTCTGAATCTTCTCACTTCAGTTTCAAATTAGTATATTACGTCACTAGGCTGGAAAGTAACGTTTTGCCGGTCGAGCATATGAAAGTTTATGCACGAGGCGCATGCGCTGCAGCCGAGTGCAGAAACGTGAATATGCGAGAACCGGCAAAAGTTTACAGCCGTGTAATGTACGATAGCTTTTGTTACACTTGATAGAAAGGCATGATACAATCAGCTGGATAATAATTATGCGAGACATTCAAAAGTATTCAAGACAATTATTATCGAATCAGCTGCTTTATTTAGATTCAGAATTTGATGGGCGAATTCCCATATATGAACCATAATACTGATAGCCTAGTGCAATCAGCTGGATAATATTCGATGGACTGTAAATTATTGACAAAAATATTTTCCCCACCAATCCAAGAAATGTCGAAATGGGCTATTGTAATTTATTTTGAATCTTTATGTAAGTATAAGAATGTTTCATATCAATTCAAGGGTAGCCCTAACCAATTTGAGCAAGAAAGGTTCCAGGATGGGGGGGGGGGGGATAAAATTGCGTTTATCCACTGGAAGAGACATAAGGGCGAAGCTGGTCTCCCCAGATCCCGATCCCTTTCCCCTTGGCGATGGACAGTTTCCAAGTTATAAAATCGAGTTTAAAACCGATTAAAACCAGTTGAAATTTATTTCAAATTGGTTATCGATTTAAAAAATCAACACTTCCCTGCTCACGACTGTTTTCCCTGATGATTGGAAATTCTCAATTGTCATCCCCTTGAACGAAGTTCCTAATCCTATTTCTCTTTCTGATTATAGGTCTATTAGTATTTCCTAGTGCTTACCAAAGTTTTAGAAATTCTTGTTCATGACCAGATGAGTAAGTTCATTGCTAGATAAGGTTTGATCAGTGACTTTCAGTCTGGTTTTAGAGAGGGACTTAGTACCCTTCTGAGAGTCACTGATGATATTCGTAGGGCATTGGATGGGTAGGAGTTGAATCTGATCGTTCTAGTTGACCTCAGTAGAGCCTATGACTACATTTTTCACCCCATTCTATTTTATAGATTAGTAAATATGAGCGTCTCTCATTTCACTATCCCTCCACGGTCCCGATCCCTACCCCCTTGGCGATGACTCAAGCACAGTTTTCACAGTTATCAAGCACTATTAACTTTAACCCGTGAAATGAGTTAAAATAGGAGGATTTTAAGTCTAGAAACGATCAAAATGTGGCTATAGATAGGTTACTTTTTCGGAGGGAGGGCCCCTGGACCCCCTTTTGAGCATGAGAGCCACATATTTTTCATCATAATTGTGAAAAGACAGCTTTGAGATATGGGCCTACTGTGAAGGTAGACTATAGAGTTTGTCTGTCACAATTAAGGGCTTATCGGAACCTTTCACCAAGTTATAGTATTGTGTTCGAATTCACTTCTTTTATCTTTTGTGACATACATTCATATGATAATTTATTACTTTGATAAAAGCATTGTAATTCAACAAGAAACATATTTTTAGAATGAATTTAAGTGGCGAGTCTTGGAATGAAGTCAAAGATAATATCTGATTGAGGTAGTACATTATCATTGTTGTTAGTGAGGGGGGAGGGCTAGTTTGTACCCCCCTCACTAGAAATTTCTGGTCACGCTTACGGGCGGCGGGAAAGAGAGGGTGGAGGGGAATTTTCGCAAAAAAGGTCAGCAAAAACTCATTCATGACCCCCCCCCCTCAAATTTAGAGCTGGGACCACCCTTGTATAAGATAAGAAGTCACTCATCTCAAGTGTTGAGGTAGTGTAGTGATAGCTGCTTCCTGTTCTTTGTCACTTTCAAAATATATCCTGCCAAAAAGTCCTTCAGTTTATATGTGAAGCATGTTTGTCAAAAATACTTGGTTTTTTCAAATTTCAAAACGGGTATTACTTTCCGGATGCCTAAGTATATTGAACAGCATTTAAAGAAATTTGAAGGACTCTATAAAGCAATTTGACAATACGTTTTAACTCTTTCATTTGATGGAAATAAGATCGTAGAAGCTTTAACACTGATAAACCTATTCATATTTCATTAATGTTTTAGTCATATTGATCATTTAATTTAACCTTTTTCATTGTTTCAAGCTCGATTTATGCAATGAACTTTTAAAAATTCCAAATAAGTAGGTTGTAACTCATGATTTGTGATTTAGGCTACATTGAAATGATGATGATGATGATGTGAATTGGATTGATTAGGAATAAACAGAAGAAACAATTCAGTATACTTGTGATTTATTGAAACAAAGTTAAAAGGAATAGCAGATATTGAAATAACTACACAGTAGTTATTTTCAAACAGTTTGTTTCTCATAATTTTTACAAAAATAATCTATTTTGTTCAGTTTGATCAATTGAGCAATTTATTGATATGCTGTAGTTATATTTTTAAAAAAACTGCCATGAGTATTCCGTCAGAAGGATGGTCTTGGAATAAAATTTTGTGTATTACTAGGCTAATTTATACAAGAAATTTCAAGTACTTCAATAGAGAATTCTTGTTATTGGACCCTATCATCAGAGTTGTTAACAATTCATTAAGAAATCAATCTTCTACCTTGTATTAATTAATTGAGATTGGGACACTTATTATATTGGACCTTATCATTAGAGTTGTAATCAAATCATTGACAAATAATTATTTTGTACAATGACATTTGTAATGTTTCTGTTTTTTTATGTGGCAATAAATTCAATTCAATTCAAATCAATATATCAGCTTGTTTTATGCTAATTGAGACAGAAGTGATGGGAAATACTGAATCATATCTTATGGCGAAATTGAACGCCACTGTGCTGGGCGTAGCGAGAGGAGTCCACTTTAATTGGAACCGAGCATACTAGACGAAGTGAGAACTGGACGGTTTGAAAACTAGACGCTCTGCGACAGCGTAACGCAAGAAACTAGAGGGTCTGCAATCTAGACCACCTGACACAGAGAACTAGATGGTTTGAAAACTGGACGCTGTGACATACTAGACGCTCTGCGACACTAGACGGTCCGAAATACACCCCATCTTATTGGTTATTGGAATTTTTTAGACCTGGGGCCTGTTTCATAAAAATTTAGAAGTCCTATAAAACAGGATAAAGGCGGGCACACTATACATGAATAGCACGGTGTACTATGGAATAAACTTATGTCTAGTGTGCATCTACCTTTTTCCTGTATTACAGGACTTCTAAATTTTTGGGTGATGCAGTTGACCAATGTCACAGCACAGCTTTCGTTTGCCAGCCGTTCATTGAAAACCATTAGTTTGGAATGAACTGCAATGTAGCACAGCACATCGCAGCTTTCGGTGGCCGAAAAGATTTAAAAAATTTCAGATTAAAAAATTATTCAGATAATTACACACACCATAACCTAGTAAAAATAAAAACTGTTCAAAGCAATTAATTATCAACCCTATCACATTGAAGTATTTTTTTTCAAATTAAATTAAACGTTTAGTCAGGGGTGCCCACAGGGGGGGGGGGCTATGACGCAGACTGCGTCATTGAAATTCTTGGGGGGGGGGAGGGGTTCCAAAAAACGTTTTGGAGGGGGCGTAAAGTTGATTGAAACCGTGTTTAACGTGACAACATTCAAAAATATACTACGAAGTCACCAGATAGAATGTCAATTAATGAAAATACTGTATATGAATATGAATTAGCTAAAATAGTTATGTTTATGATTTGTGCAGGAAGTTATTATTCAAACTTAGCAAGACGCTAAGCGAGTGCTCTGAAAGTGGTTTATACAACTTAACTCTCCTTAACAGTTACTAGTTAATCAGCAGAAAGAGCAATAAGTCGATTTAAAATTATAAAAAACAGACTCAGATCAGCTATGGGAGACTCATGGTTGTCCAATCTAATGGTTCTAGCTGCAGAAAAAGATGTACTTGAGTCTATTTCTAACGAAGAAATAATTGAAAGGTTTTCTGTTTCCTCATCCCAAAGACAAAAACTTCTATGTGGGGTTTAGAGAGATAGATTTAACAAGCTTAGAAGGTGCCTAGCTAACTTGTAGATGGTCACAGCCTACAAATTTAAAATGATGACTTCAAACTGTTGATGTTTGTCATGTATTTTCGATAACTACTTACTAATAAGTAAAAACTGCTATAGCAAAACTTACTAAATAATAAAAATTCAGTAATTTTTCATAACTATGTCTTTATTTTGTTTTTGAAAGACACTTCTTTCGATTGTGTGTTGTAAATAACTATACATGAAATGTGTGACTTTTATGTACTTCATCCACACATAAATTCTCCCAAGATACTACACTAAGTAAATAACCTGTTGTTTAAAACTACTGTCCAATAAATGACTTAGTATTTTGAATTTTTGTGTTTTACAAATGAAGTTATCAACTCATTGTTTTCACTTCCTTTAAAGGAACAACTTTGTAGAATTATTTAACCTTAATGTAATTGGTACACCGAAAATAAACTTATAGGTATTTCATTTTTATTGAGCATTGTGTGTTTGTAATAATATTTTATTGTTTAAAAACCATTTAGGTTCAAATTCTTATTTAGCTATTTTGCAATTAAGTTTATTGAGCAGAAGTTCATATATTCAATTTATTGATATTTATTTCTTACCTTTACAAAAAAATGTTACCTATGTAAAGAATCTCTAGAAATATACATACATTTTGTATATTATCGACTGGGTTTGAATTTTTTCAATAGTTATAAAAATCTTCTTTTAATTTTAGAAAGAAGCTTTTTTCGCATTTTTGGAGGGGCATAATTTATGGGGGGGGGTTGGTTTAAATGTAGGGGGGGGGGGGTGCGTCGTGAGGCTTAGGGGGGGTGGGCACCCCTGTAAAATGCATAAATTATTATCGTAGCCAATGTTATTGGGAAACAGCCCGCTCTCAAACCAGCTCTCGACGCTAGGAACCAAGATGAAAAATATTATACTACGTCTCTGTTGTGAACAAGAATAAATTAAACTGTATTTCTTCAAGTAGTTCTCAATTTATCTCCTAGATTGCAGTACGAGAATGAGCACTGCTAAAAACTTTTAGTTCATGGCATCTACAAAAACATTGGCATCTAAAAACATTTAGTTTATGGCAGTTAGGGTGGAGTGAAATCTTTACCATTACAGTGCCTTTACGAGAATGTACATCCAATAAGAATGTAGGCTACTCCTAGTAATATTTTTAGTCATTTTATACGCAATATATCACGAATAATGTTGAAGTAAGCCTGACTAAAGCAGCTAGCTACTGAGCGCCCTGTAAATTTGCAAAATTCCAAACCGGAGGTTGATTTTTTATCTTGCTGATGATGCCCACATGAGTCTGAGACTTGGGTATTGAGATGAATACAGTTTTCGAATACAGGGTAGGTCTTCTGTTTAGGTGGGTTCCGAACCAATGGATTTTCTTATTTAGATACGTTGTCTGTATCGTTGTATACTTGTATACGTTGTCTTATTCTGTATAAACATTCTTATTTTTATACGTTATATTTTTACGTTAGCTGTGAAACTGGTTTGAAAAATATATGAGTCATCTCATTCCATGAATGAGGAACCTCGGATGGAGGTAAACTGCAGTGTATTTGTTGCTTTTAGGAAAAAAATGGCATTCCAAATTTCACAACTAATTGGAATATAATCTATTAATTCACGATATCCTCTCAGAGTTCAAATTGACTCAGAGTAAATATTGAACGACACACAAGAAAGTGGAGGGTAGAGATTGTTCAGAAATAGCATCCGTAATGTGAATTGATTCTTGGAATTGCTGAAAACGCAGCAGTCTAAAATCACGTTTGATGAATCAATTTTCAATTATTACTTCACACTACTAGGATTATAGCATTAAATTACTCATCGTTTGACAAAAAAACATAATCTGACATTGTTTAAAAATTTTAAAATTCTCATTGTACGTACTAGTTGGAAAAATGAAAGAGAAGCAAAGTGAGTAATCGAGATAATCTGAGTTTTTCATAGGGGGAAAATTTGTCCTCAATTCACTTATTCACCATGAAAAAGATAATTTTCTATAGATATTATAATTAAGAACTTGAAATTCAGAAAAGTAGCAAAATTGACGGTTTCCTATCAATAGACAATCAGGAGTTTAACGGTTGAAAAGGAAAACATAATTTTTTAATTAAATGAATTCTTAAGTGAAGATATATAAATAAATTTCTCAAATGTATACCAGTAATTCACTTTTTGCTACCTACTTTACCAATACAGTAACAAAGCAAAAATATAAATTAATTTTTAAATAAATCCTGCTTTTGATTGTAAAAATTGGTCTTGAATGTTTACATCATCACAAGATTATAAACTTAATGCCTTTTTAATTGGTATATGTATATATTAAATACTTTATAGAATAAAAAATACGCAAGTTGTGAATTACTTAATGATTATAAATTTGCTTTATATTCAACACATTTGTACTGAATACAAACTTGGGATGATTTATAGAAGATTAGGATGAATTATAGAGAATAAAATAATAATAGAAAATACAAGCATTTTCAATCACATTATTAATTGAATTTAAAATAATATTGTTTCATGAATTCTGATCTGATATTTTTGCACGACTCACCTTCACTTAGGCTTATAACAGCAACAAAGACGCTTACAAAAATTACAGACATTTGAGACATGATGTAGAAACGAAATACACTCAATATTATCTCTATGAAAGTCTAATCAAAATTATGTTTAACCGTTTTTAAGTCTCTTATATATAGATGAGTACTACAGTTATTATTCAAAACAAAATGACTTTGATAAATTGTGTTTACTCTTTTCTTTGGTGAGTGTATTCAATACACGAAAGTTACAATGCAATGAACTGTGGAGAACAAAGGAATCAGAAGATGATAGATTGAAATGCAACTTCCTATTATTTTTCATCGTTAACTTGATATCAATAAGCTATTTACCCTTGTCAATTTTTTATTAATAGCTATTTATGTTTTATTGAGTAGAGTGCTATGGTGCAATGGTGAAGGAAGTACATTTGATTACGCAAGTTGCACAACAAAAAAATGTTAAACGGTTCAATTTTAAAGTGTTTTTGGAGTTTGGAAATAGGTAAAATTCGCGCTGAGAATTTATCATGACATTAAACTCTTTTCAGAAAAGACTACAGTAGTGTTACGGGTTCTATGTCTAAAATAACGCTGGCAACACTTAAATTTATCACTTGCACTTTATTAACACAAATAATCTACAACTCATACTTTTCAGTAATTTCTTACAGAAAAATAAGCAATTAAAAACAGATAACACAATATTGTACAACTGATAATGAGTTTTCAATAAACTGTACAAAAATCAAACACTAAATGTCAAAAGGCCGATCTAATATTAAACAATAACTGTACAATAAACTGTCCGATAATACTCAAAAAGAAATGTCGAGGAAGAACAATTAACTTACGTAGCACAAGTCCGTCAATACAGTAATAGATAAAAGAATTATCACTTTTGAACTGTCAAGAGAATTATCACTACAGACAACGAAAGTTCATTGCATGGTTTGTAATAGCGCCAACGGGATTTCACTTGGTTTGTAATAGCGCCAACGGGATTTCACTGTCTGTATTAACACGAACTGTCACTACTGCCATTTATCAACGTAAGACAATAACTGAACTACTTAACTGTCACACTTGTTTATCATGACGAATTACAAAGACAACTGACTCATTTACAAGAGACTTCCTCTGTTTATATACTTTATCATAATTGAGATATCTCTGGATTTTTCTATCATCTTCTAAATAAATAAATAAAGAAACTAGCACTTTCTACAATATTTGATAAGACTCCATTAATTTCTAATCAAACAACTAGAACATTCTACAAATTACCAAGTAAACACTATAAAAGTGTCAAAAGCAGAGTAATTAATTGCTTAAAAGTAAACATTTACATAGCAGATAACACCGAGAACCACTGTTTCTTCTTTCTTTCTATTCTCTCCAATTTCATATTCGCTACAGTAGTGTTGTAAATGTTCAAGTTCAAAAAAATGAGAAATAGATTTGCCTATGGTATAAACATGAATAAGAGGTATCTTGTAAAAGGAAAATCTATTTCTTAAGAAAACGGAATTCAGAGATCAAAATCTGAAAAATCCCAGTAATTGATGTAATGTGATGATTGTGAAAGGATGAATAAAGATTTTCTCTGTACACATTTACAAATGGATGATTTTAAGAAAGATATTGCGTTTAAAATAGCTCCAAAAATAGTTTTTATCAATATAATACAGAATATAAGTCCTCTAACATGACTGTTACCCAGTTTTAGTAAAATCGAGAATAAAAATAAATTAATCTTTATATAACTGGTTTGATCTCTGTTTCCATAGAAAAGAGTGTTTAACTACCGTATTAAAAATCAAGACAAGAATTTTCTTAACCCTGGAAAACATAGCTGTAGTACCTTTGCAGCTTCCTTAACATTGATAACATTTTTTTCCATAAACCATAATGTTGAATTAGAATGTGTGAGCTCCGCTCATGCGCAGATAGCTTATTGCTCTCATGTGAGTCTCCACAAAAAATGCACAAACGTTATGATAATGAGACGGTGTGCACTACAATTATTATTATTATTATTACTATCATTATTATTATTATTATTATTATTATTAATAATAATAATATTATTATTATTTATATTGTATTCATCGCAGATCATAACAATCATCTCGAAATCCCTCCCTTCGTGAGTTGAACTTGAGCCTTTCTACTATATTTTCAATTATTGAGGATAATCATCAGTGAGGCTTGAAATTTAAATTGATGACAAACATAAAAAACAAGTTTATCTCATGAAAATGAGTAGCAATAAATTTTTTAAGGCCGCCCAGATAATTTCTCATTTCATCGGGTTCTCTCCTTGAAAATTTTGCCCATGTCTGATTTAAAGCATTAAAAAGGGTTTTCTAGAGAATATTTTCTTGACCATTACTAAGTTCTTCCAATTAGGAGTCAACTGACTCCAAATAAATTCAAAGTCGTTGTTCGGCTGTTGATATTCAGCCCAATTGATTACAATATAATCTTTTATAGAGCGTTTTTGGCTACAATTAAGTCACACTATCGCTTGGAACTTCCGTGGTGGAAGAGTAGAGTAGCATGGTCATTAGTAGCAGATAAGTTACAAACAGCTTCCAGTGCAGAGGACACCGTGTTGTTCAGTTTTGTTAAAAATGCAGCTGACTGAGGCATTGTTCAGGATTTCAATAACTCTGTTATTGATCAGTATTTCATTCGCTCAAAGTAAGTACACTAATTAAACTGGATGTACTAATGCTTTCAAAGTTACATTACACATTCTTCTATCAAGGCTAACGAACAGTCAATATTTTGCAATTATTGTTTATGGGAACTCCACGTGTGGTTAACAATATAGGAAAGTGGAAATATCCAACATTATTTGAGAATAAATTAATTATTCTTTTGTTGAAGGCACTACAAATAATCCAACTACACACTAGCCTGTATGTTAAATATTGTATACCTATATTATGTCATTGTATAAGTGCCCATCATATTTGTTAAAAGTATCTACATTATGAGTACATAATTATTATATGATGCTATCGCACTAGGTACCTTATGTTAAATTTCAGGATTTCAAGTATTAACTGAACTTTTAAAAATTCTGGACAAGAAATAATACTTTGTTTTCATTATAACTATTGAATATTTTTCCATAAATATATATAAATTGTTTTTTTTTTAAATACTCAGATCGTTGAACTGCAGAAAATGCTTGAAATTTAAGGCATCCACTGGGATAGCTTCAAGTATTCATATGTTGAATGAAGATCTACTAATTGGAATAATAAATTATAATAGATCAACAAAATTGTGTTATTTTGATTTGTATGTGAGGGTATATAAAATAATCATTATAAAACCACATTTGGAGACCTGTGACGACATATTAGCCTATAAGGGCATATAAATCTTATAAAGCATGAAAATCTTAAAATGTAGGTTTTTTAATACACTGGTAAAGTGGTTTTTAACAAAGACAACATAATGCAACTTTATGTTATATGTTACATTATATTGTCTTTGGTTTTAATTTTATAATGCTAATTTGAAATATTATATTAGGATTCAATTGGCAGAATGAGAATTGCATTTTCAATCTGATTATTGGCGAATTCGAGGTGTTACAATATAAAAAGAATTTAAGTTATTCTTTTGAAGTTGCAAAAGTTATTAAGAACTGAATTTCGTGTTCAGCTCTTACTATATAAAATTTATCTACAGTTATTTTTCTACAATTATACAAAATGAAGAGCTGAAATCCTTGTTCTGCTCTCTTTAAATAGAGTTATTCAGGTGAAATAACTTTTTGAAAAAAATATCAATTTTTTAGTATAAAAAATAATAAAATTTAATGACCGTTTTTATTTAGCCATTCGTTTCAAATAAAAAAAAGACAATGATGTTGTCATCCCATACAATAAATTTCCATTCGTTTCATTTAAGCATTAATGCAATCTAGATATGAGTTATCCTTATCAAGTTTAGGTAAGTTTGTAGTAGGTAAGTTTAGGCAAGGTAATTTGTATTTAAATTATAAATTTGAAATTTCAACTGCTCATCACATAAAATTTATGTTTATGCAGACATTTTAAATATTGCAGCTGAGCTTCTAATTTTTATTGTTTACTATATATTATTATGTGTATACATAAATAAATTTGCATTATAGGCTAATTTTCAATAGTAAACGGCTGTTTGCAATAGAATAGGAAATCTAGAATGTGAATTGATTAATCTAATATCTGACACTGTATTTCTATTAATCTTCATAATTTCTTCCTTCCAACAACCTTGTTGCGGGTCAAATCACAAAACTTTCAGTATAGTAAGATATAGCACTATATACATTATAATATATACTTAAAAAAATATATAATACATTATATAGTAATACTAAACTTGAAGTATAGCTTAGTAATAGCACAAAATAACTAAATGGCACGTTATAGTAAAAAAATGAGTATAGTGATTCATATGAATAAATTAAGCATGGAATGGTGAACAATACAAAAAACCCTAGTACCTCTTATAAGATTTTTCATTAAAAAAAAAAAACTCTTACATAGCCTACATAGTGTGTATTGTATCACATTTTCAAGGTCCTTAGGCCTAGGTTATGATGCAAGTGGTGCACTGCAAGATGATTTTTAGATAAGGCTGATTATGTGTTAATGCAGTTTCAGATAAAACAGAGGAAAACAATGCCAAATCATATCAGGTAGAAGACTTGAAACAATCAGAGGAAACTAATAACAATGTGAAAAAGGACAACAAAAACGAAATTCCATTTGCTTCAGACCCAATAGAGAACACGCCAGTGCCTTGGCCGTTCCAGTACATCATGCCTTTTCAGAATGTGTTGGGCTCAAAGCCAAGTCCAACCATTGGACAGGCAGCAACCGCATCCGCACCCGCACCCGCTCCTGGCACTCGCCCTTCACCATTATACAACTCTAAACCCACGGACAGAACATCTTCAGCTCATGCAGCCATTACTGCCACTGTCTACCAGCTGAAAACTGCCATAGAGGTAGTTCACTTGAGACATGCAAGTCTAGTAGATTTCATCAGATGCAGTATACCAGATATTCCTGAAACGTGTTCCAAATATGAACCAAAGCCTTTTGTATGGAATTGGAGCTTATTCATCCCACCTGGTTTCACTATTGATACATTTTTTGAACTCCAGGTCCCCGAACAGTTGGCAGCAATATTTGCAGTTTTCAAAGATGTATTGGAACACCTCCATGACCTACAAAAACACACATTGGACTTTATCACCTGCTCTTGTCACAAAAACACAACTTGCGCTGCACAACAGGACTTGCAGCATCTGTTTTCAGGGGGAATTTTCCAAAATATCTTTGGCTCACATGTTCCAACTGGTGGTTGGGGAACTGGGCCAAACAGACCAACACCTTCAATATTTGGTAGTGGAGTTTCTAAGCCCACTGTATTACCATTCAATCAAGGAAATACATCTGGTGTGACCTATACAGGAACAATTGATGGTAGTGATGGTAGACCAACAGGAAGCTATTCTGGCTCTGTGTTTGGAGGCCCAAATTCAGGAGGCTCTTACAGTTCTTTCTCCTCAGGCAATCGTCCACTGAGTGAGTATTGGCCAGGGAATGGTGGAGGTGGCCGACCTCAAGGTATTGGGAGTGGAGGTGGAAACGGGATATTAGGTGGAAATCGTCCTCAGGGTCTAGGTGGTGGTGGTTATGGTTCAGGAAGCGGTTATGGACCAGGAAGTGGTTATGGACCAGGAAGTGGTTATGGACCAGGAAGTGGTTATGGATCAGGAAGTGGTTATGGACCAGGAAGTGGTTATGGATCAGGAAGTGGTTCTGGGGGTGATCTTCTAGGATTGGGTATAGATGGCAGTTTGTATGGAAGTGCAGCAGGTTATCCTTTGGGAGTTGGTGGTGGTATTTATGGAGGAGTGCGCCCTCAGGAAGGTGGATTGTTTGGGAATGCAGGAGGTGGTTTAGGTGCCTTGCTTGGAGGAAATCGGCCTCAACTGTTTGGAGGACTAGGAAGTCTTTTTGGAGGTCGCCCACAAGGAGGAGATGCCAGTAATTTTGGAGGAGGATTACCCCTGGGATTAGGAGGTGGAATCTATGGTGGAGGAGGCCTGTCTGGAATTGAGGCTGGTGCCTATGGAAGTACAACTCCTGGCCTCTTTGGCGAGATATCTGGTGGATTTGGGCCAAGACCACAACAACAGCACCACCAGCACAGGCCTGGTGGAGGTGGTCAAGGTGGGAATGGCATCTACAGTCATCCTGAATTAGGAGGTCAAGCTCAACTTCAGAGTGGTAACTCTGCATCTAGTGGTTCTATGGGTTTGTCAGAAGTTCCAGCTTCAATAGCTCCTGAAATCGACTCTCCTGCAACTGAATCAACTGGTGGCCTTGGGCTATCATTCAACATAAATCTTGGAGAAAACAAAACATTGTCCAAAAGCTGAAAAGTAGTTGTACCCTTCTTTGTCATATACTTCTGATTGAAAGTTGTAAAGCATTTAAAATGCAACACAATAATAAACATTCTTGAGAAATGTATTCTTGCATCTTTGATCTAGAATTAATCAAGAAATAATATTTTGCTGAAAATTGACTGTTACTAAACAAATTTTATTTTTATTTTGTATAGTAGATGATATTTCGAATTTTTTTTTTCAATAAATAAAAAGTTATTTAGAAATACTTTTTTATACTTCAGTTATTCACTTTTTATAACCTTTAATATCGTTGAATAGCGTTGTTTTTAAACATGTCTGGTCAGACATTGCACATAAATAATACGAAGACTTATCAGCATCATTATAAACCATTTAACTTAGTAGTAATAAAAATCATCAGTGCTATTTTTGTAAAAATATAGTTTCCAGTGCAAATTTTACGTTGTGAGGGTATGAAGTATATTAAAATATGCGCAGAGGAAATATGCATGAGTTTATAGGAAATTTGGGTTTAAAACTTCAACTGAACCAATTGAATAGCGTAATCCATGAAATGTTTGGTTTACTGTACTATTTTACTTTTTAGAGGTACCAGTAGGTCTTACTGACGCATACCATCACAAATTGAGACCAGATAATAATTATTGAAACAAAATTTATTAATTTCGAATTCCTTTAAGTGCTATTAATTCATACCGAAGGCTTCTGCAATGGTGGATATTGACAATAGCATTGAATAGCTGATGGAAATCGATGAATGCTACTGTACAAAAATATCAATCACCACCGGGAATCGAACCACGGACCTCCCAATTGCCGGTCGGGCGCCTTAATCACTAGATTATAGTGACCCTTATGCACAGCAGCTTTCACTATGAACTTGGACATATCGACTCGTATCTCACAAGTTAGTTTGAAGTAACTGACTATATTTAACGAACTGACAAATATAAAGAAAGTGAATTTATTAATTTTATACAGACACTTTATTTAAGAGCGAAACATCGAACTATTGTTTGTTTTTGCTCTAGCTTTGATGAATATAGGCTTATTTGAAAGTTATATATGAAATAATTAAATTTATTCCTTCAAAGCATAACAAAATTGGGAAGTCCGGTCCCACAAGATTTCAAATTATCTTAAGATAGAAACTGCAAAACTTCAATAAATAACAACTTCTGTCAAAATATTTTTCAACTAAATTACAGGAACTAGAGTCGACCACATTATCCAGTATTCGTCACCAAATTCAAAAATAACAATTACAAATTAATTAATAAGTATAATTGAAATTCAGAGTCCAGCACTTTTAAAAGCACTCGCACTCTATGACGTCTGCACTAGTAAAAATAAATCATAATACAAATAACAACATCTTGCTCCACAAAGTTGAGACAGTACTGCAATAAGAAATGGCAACATATTATACAAATAAGGCAATCTATAAATTGATCTATAAGACCCTGAATTTATTGCAGAAATACCATTCAACTTAAAATTATTTTTATCCTTTTACAAAACCTTATTTGGAAATAGATTTGAAAAACTTAGGATAAATCAATTATGTTAATGCGGCATCAAGAAAACTCAAGTCTTCAGAAGACAATCTAATATTAAAACTGACACTGTATTTCTTCAGAAGACACTAGCCAACTTCACAAAAGATTCAAGAAACATCTTACATTTCACTTGATTCTATTTCCCACGGTAATTGATTGAAATACTTGGGAGCAGCATATTGGTAAGACTGTTTTTAAAAATGGATTTATTGACTTTTGGCAAAAAGTTCTATTGATATATTCCCCTTGTTTGATGAAATAAGTACACCATACTAGTATTGCCAGATCTGACATTGATTTAGAATAACCTTAAAACTTTATAAACGAAAAGATGATGCAAAGTCGATGATGCTCTTATAATTATAACAAAACAATGGATAGGAACTTTCTCTTCAAGGCTATTGCAGATTATTCGAATAATATGATCGATTTTGTTAATCTCAATTTTTCAAGGTAGCTTATATATTATATTGACCATTATAATGAGTTGTCAGTGATAGTAAAAAGTACAAATGTTTAAGCTCTCATGATATTTTATCTCTCTTGCTCTATAATTCCCATCACAATCTGGGTTTTCCAAGCTGTCCCATCCATTTAATGAAGAGACATAGGGTACGCTTTGATACGCACGAAGAACCTGTTTCAATAACCTATCTTAACAAGATCTTAAATAGTCGGGAAGGACTTATGTAATACTGAATTATTCCAGGCCTGTAGTTTTTTAAAAGAAAATAAACAAAATTCTTTATAAGAAGCATTGGGCATAAACATCTTGCAATCCCAATATTACAAGACTACACTAGACCTATTCTGACGGAATATAGGCCTCAACAATCCTTATGAATTGGAACTCGGTGGGCACAGGTTCAATAATTTATTATGTGAAGCTTATTCATTGAAATACTCAATATTGCAATAATTTAAAGCCATCAACTCTCTTCTAGGTAATCAACTAGACCAGGAAGAAAACTTTGCATTTCTAGGAGATTTGTTGGATAGACGATTGACCTGGGCTCCATACATTGCAAAAATATGCTGTAAAATTTCATCTGGGGTTTTTGTCCTGCGACAGCTTGCTAGATTAAATGACAAAAAGCTACTTTTTACAGCTTACCATGGCCTCTTACTGTCACATATTAGGTATGCTATCTTAGTATGGGGTAATTCATCAAAACAAAACCTTGATAGGGTGTTTCAGATCCAAAAGAAAGCTGTTAGGTGTATGGAAAGAGTAAAAAGATTCGATCCATGTAGCCGTTGTTCAAGAGACTTGGTCTCCTAACTGTACCCTGCTTACATGTGTATGAAGATACTTTGTATGTAAAAAAGAGTGATATTAACCAAAATCTTGACATACACAATTATAATACTGTACAAGAAGCCGAGGAGATTATCACTTGTTGAGTCACAATAGTAGCTCATTCAAACAAAAACCTAGTTATATTGGTACGAAACTCTACCACAAGCTACCGCAGTTTTTAAAGAGTCTTGAAAATATAGAAATATTTTAAAAACAACTGAAAAAATATGTAGCTGATAAAGCTTTTTATAGTGTACAAGAGTTTCTTTCAAATCAAATTTAAGCCTCGCCTGAACTAATTGATATAGTAATTATGGTAACTAGTCTATAAGATTTTATAATTGTTAATCTGACTTGTCTTATACTCCTTAACTGGAGTCGCCTAGACGTAATTTACAAAAAAAGAACTCGGTGGGCACAGGTTCAATAATTTATTGTGCCAAGCTAATTCAATGAAATACTCAATATTGCGATAATTCAAAGCCATCAAACTTCATTTCATAATTTTATAATTGATTATTACAGCTTGTCTAAATGTCAATTAGAATAAGATACAAGTGAGGCACAAAATTAAAATGATAAAATTGAACGTGGATTTTAATTCAATCTGATTGAATGCAAAACTTTTATAGAACTTTCAGTTATATCGAAATAACAAAATTAAATGTGAATTTTAATTCAATTTTATTGAATGAAAAACTTTTATAGAACTGTAGACTATGGTGATCGTGTTGAGCCAAGTTTGCCATTTTACCAAGTAATCAAATCCACAGTAAGTCTTTTCAAATTATTTCAAGTATTATTTTAAGTATTACTGAAAATAAGTATTTTCAGTAAGTAAATTAAATGAAGCTGATTCAACGTGGAATGAGCATTCAGTTCGTTTTTCAGAAACTTGAGAAATGTAAGAGAAAATAAATGGAAATAGTGATAGGAAGTTTAGGGAAGTGATAGCCGCGAGCCGTAGCAGGTATCTGTTCAATCAGATAGAGATAAGCTGCGTTCTCGTAGGGCCTGTTTGTAACGTTGACCGATTAGATTGGCCAGCAAAAAAAAAACAATGTTCTCTGCTGTAAAATCTCTTCCCGGTAGTTCGGAACTCACCTAAAGCTTTAGGTCCAACTCATCAATCACCATCATCCACTCATTACCCACGCACAGGTCTAAGACCTAAACGTTTCAACAGAAGTTATGAGTAGACATCGTTGTCAACAACTTCTATTAAGGCATTATTCATAAATTATTGCATTAAAAGGTAGCAGTCATAATTAATTTAAGCTCATAAATTAGTGACAAACAATATCTTCTTTTTTTAAATTCACAGCAATCTATTTCATGTTATTTTTCAAATAGGTCTACAGTATTCATTTTATATATTTGTTAAATTTACAATCTTATATTGAAACTGACACTGTACTTCACTTATAAATAATGTTTTACTCACATATATTGGAGATGCTTGAGGAATGCATTTCACTTCTGAAAAGAAGCTTCGTCAGCCTTGCATTCCTCAAGCATCTCCAAAATATATGTGAGTAAAACATTATTTAAAAGTGAAGTACAGTGTCAGTTTTAATATTAGATTGTTCATTAAGTATTTCGTCATGGAAAACATCGCAGATGTGAAATTTATTTTTGTCAATAGAAAATTTTCCACATTTAAGTAGCGAATAATATGAAGCCGAAAGAGATACAATGTACGTTGCGTTCTGCAGAAAATTATTTGCAGGCTTCAGAAACTCATTATTTATAAAGCATCATAATCAAGTTATCAAGCACTCAAAAACCGGAATAGCTGTTAATTACCACGTCTTAAAACGAGGGAGTCAAATCCTATTCCAGGATCAATAAGATTTCTTATGAAGCAATAACATTATATCCTACGTGCGAGATGAATAAAAAAGAAAAAGATTGAAGTTTTGAAAAAGGTTTGTTTATGTAATGGGATAGAAGAGTCCCAAGGAGTTCTTGGAGTGCATGCATAATTCATAAAAGACCTACTGAAATACAGTACTTCTTTGTCTTTATTTTAATCCTTTCATGAAGTGCACAAATTTTACTCAAGTTATAATAACCTCATACAACTCAAGATAAACATATAATAAACGTAGTATAATGCCTATTATTATATATTCAAATGCATAAGTAGAACACTTGGCTACTTCTTATTTTTATTACTTGTAAGCAAGATTGATAAAAATCATTTCTGAAAGAATTTCGGAACAACTAGCAAAATACTGACTTTCAAATCAAATTAGATAATTAATAGTACAATGAATCAGCATTTTTCTAACAAAACTTTAGAGAATTTAATCCTCTATTAAATTATCTTTCCCCAATAGTAGTAATATTTATTTTGATAAATAAATGATATTTATTTTGATTTTTTTGTCTGCACATGTGACGTGTTACATGTATTGTGTTTTTTTGTCTTGGGAACGTGATAGCCGAGTGCCGTAGCAGGTATCTGTTCAATAAGATAAGCTGCGTAAATCCTGTGCCATCTTTTTAAGGGCCAGCAAAAAATACTCTGTTCTCTACTATAGAATCACTTCCCGGTAGTTCGGAACCCACCTAAAAATGTAGGTATATCTCATCAATCACCATCATCTAATTCATTACCCACGCACAGGTCCCAGACCTATGTGGGCTTCATCCTCCGAAAAAACTGCTAGCTGCGGCAGCCGCAATGGTGTAATGCCCTGTAATCGGTTGGAGCGTAATTTCTGATAAGACTCTGACTGTCTGCTACTCCTGCGGTCTCGGGATCGATTCACGTTGATCTGCATGGCATATTTATAGTCTATGCCATTATTCACCTTATTGTCCACGCACAAGTCTCAGACTCATTTGGACATCATCAGCAAAAAAAATCGAGGGTAGTACATCGACCAAAGAAAAGTTCAGATTTAGAATGAACCTTACATAATGAACAAATGAATGAACATCAATAAAAAAAAAATAATTTTGCTTCAAAAAGGAATTTAGAATTTTGATGCAAAAATTTATTTCAATTTTATGATCAATAAAACTTGGAAATTTGACCAGCTCAATAAGTAATAACCTCATATCGTACTGTAATATTAATTTTTGAGAGCCGAATTACCGGTTTTATGTTGGTTTTAATTAATTATTATCTAGCAGTGGAATCCACTGTTTCTTACATTGTTTCCACAAATCAGAAATAAACTTCACATATTGTTCATTTAACAATAAAAAAATTTGTAATAAAGGATGTTAAGTTTTCTGACTAGTTATAGACGAAGAGAGAACCACAAGAACTTCCTGCCAGAAAAAATCAATTTGCGCTGAAGAATAACGCTTTAATAAAACAAGCATTTTAATAATAATTGACTTCGAGTAGGTACTGTACACTACACTGAAGTATAGGTGCCTAAATCTATAATTGGATTCGATCCAAGATGAAACATGATTTTTATTACTATACACTCTTGAAACGATTCCCAGCTATTGTTTTGCATACTTATGGGTTATGAGCTAATGATCTACTGAGTCATCACTTTATAATTGTAATTTTAATAAACGATTCGACCTTTCTAGTTATGTCTGTGATCATAAGAGTTTTGGTCATAATTTTTTTCGAAGTTTCTTGTATTGAATTTTATTATAGCTTTGCAGTGAGGAAAAAGTTTTTCTTAAATTATTTTGAAATATTGGGGTTCAAAGTTTTTTTTTCGGTTTTGGGGGGCAATTGATCTCACCTATGAGTGATTTTAAACTTTTGTTAAATTTTACATAACTGAAAGATACCTTGAGGAATAAAATGAAATATTTTTTCTTTCAATCTTACAATTTTTTTCAAAATAAATATGTATTTTGAAAAACCTAATTGTTTGATTGGTGTGAAAAGTTTATCATTTTATTCCTCGAGCTTTCTTAGTTACAGAAAATTTATCAAAAATTTGAAATCACTTGTAGGTGAGATCAATTGCCTCCAAATCCGAAAAATTTCAACTTTGAACCCCCATATTTCACAAAATAATTGATGAAAACACATTTTCTAACGGCAATAGATAACTTCTCACCCTAATAACATCCAATACAAACTTCGTAAAAAATTATGAACAAAAACCCTGCGCACAGCCTTTAGGATCTATTTAGAAAGAAAATGTCTCTCTTACAAAGAAAAAATATTGATAAAAGCTGCTTTCTCAGATTCTGTCTGAAGATAAAGTACAGGGGCTGTTCGAAAGAAGCTGATAAAGTAAGAAACTTGTTCGGTTGGGGGGGGGGGGGCATGCCAAGGCGGGTTCAGAGTGATACCTCTGGGTCTGCGGGTATAGACTACTATACTCCTCCTCTCCACACAACAGAAAGAGTTCTCCCCCTGGGAAGTTTTGACATTGAATTATTGATTTTAATAGTAGTTTATGCAACGATTTTATTTTGACCCTTATATTAAAGCACGAGTTAGATGTAAGTTATAACATGAGCGAATGCGAGTGTTATAAATATCTCACGAGTGCTTTAATGGCCAAATAAAATCGTTGCATACACTATTTTATCTACGACCACTAGTATACATTTAATTAAAACAATTTCATTTTACCTGTGACTGTCAGAGATTCCTAACCTCTCATCTCAAATACGAGAAGTTATAGTAGATTGTTAGGTTAGCAGCTTAGTTAGCAGTTGAACAAATCAGCTGATAGTTTCACAATATTGAATTACGATATTGATTCCATCAAAAATGCTTCTGATTGGTCCAGAACCCGTGTTATAATGTAGAACCTGTACTATAATGATCTCTTTATACAACGGGTTTCAAAAAGCATTTCGAAAAGACAGCTGTTTTGGCATCAATTGTGAAACTGCTGTAATGTATACATTATGACATGGTCGTAGATAAAAGCATTTATGCACTCTGAATTTGGCTTTTTAAAAGATTCTTGACACTTAATAAGTATATATAGTTTAAGAGAGAGTTATTCGATTTGCATTTAATTGAAGTTATTTTTGTTTCAGTATGAAAGGAGTTTATTATAAAAGTACAGTAGAGCCCCGATTATACGCGAGCGGATGATCCGCGGTACGGATTATCCGCGAGTGCCACAAAAATAAATGTTTAATTAAATTTTAATTTAAAAAAGCAAGAAGCAAAAATTAGTAATCGATTTTTTTAGAAATGCGTAACTGAACACTTCTTGTTAACAGTACAGTATATTGTTTTCTGTTTACTGTTCTTTATTTTAGTGTTTTAGATGTAGAGCAAATGTTTCTGCTGTACTGTACATATTTTAAAAGTTTTACATAAATGTTCTTTGTCCAGAAAACATAGTTTTTAGACTGAAATATCTTTTTCACCTCATTTTTGCCCTTTTTCGGGTTATCCGCGTTTTTTGCTATCCGCGGTGCTCTTGCCACCCAATTCTGCGGATAATCGGGGCTTTACTGTAGTATATGTGCAAGTACCTGATATGTGGTTCGAAGCCCACCTAAAACTGTAGGTCCAACTCATCAACCACGCATAGATTTCAACCCTTCATCCTCCGATAAAAGTGTAAAATTCTATCTAATACTGCACACGAGCTGTGATACAAAATTTCAAGAATTCATTTAATCCCCAGTAGTTTATCGGTACTAATAAATCAACTAGCATCTCTGTTGGAAGTCACGCGAGGTAGTTGCAGCTTTCAGTAATAAACTGTTGTGTGAATATTGTTTGGTTACAAATTGATTCATGATACGGCGAATTGATTGGATCAATAATTAATTCCTGGCTTGATTATTTGTGATAACGACCATGTTCTTGATTTTTATGGCCAATCACAAAATGAAATAAATGGGCGTATGACTTTTATTGGTGGGGAGACCCTTATACTTAGTAGATCGAAAGTATTCTAAGAATCGATACGAGAGCACCTTCGCTGGTAACTCATGAGTGACAGCGTGTATTATCTTCTGGGATGGGAAGAAACTTGAAAGTACTAACTTGCAACGACCGACGCCTCACCTTGAACTTGAGCTAGCGCTCTTCGGAGAAACCACACTGGATGACTTCATAGAAAATAAACGCTCAACGGTTGAGTTTTCAGGACGCCTTTTTCTAATAATTCAATCGGTGAAGTGCCAGCAAGTTGCAGTAGAGTTTAAATAGCAGGCGGAAACTTTACAATGCATCAGATACACCGCAATGGCCAATCTGTCGACAGGAGCTGCTCTCGTCCTATGGACGCTGTGTCTTGTAAGGGCTGCCACACTACCCGAGCAAAATGCAGGTAAATCACATTCATTTCTATTTAAAATTGAGTCTACTAGATACCTACTTAAGGGGAAGGGACAAGCATGTAATTGAATACAAACAGAATTTCAAAATAAGTTAAATTTGGCAACATTTAAATTATTTACAATTATGGAATGGTTCCATCAAGTCAACATAGATTCTTATGTGTTTATTTGAAAAAAATATCTATTTTTAAATGATTTTATAAACTATCAATATCAAAACTGACACTGCATTTCTATTAGAATATTGTTTCACTCACTTATACTGGAAATACTGGAGGGATGCATTTCACTTCTGACGTCAAATGAAGTGACAGCATCTCCAGTATAAGTGAATGAAATTTACATTTAAATTTTCGTATCAAATGAATGTATTTCAATAGAAATACAGTGTCAGTTTTGATATTAGATAGTTCATCAAGTATTACGTCATGAAAACATAACAGATTTTATAAAACATATAAAATTGCTTTTCCTGTGGTAAAATAAGAGTTCCATAGACTTCTACGAACTCTAAAGAATGGAAAAAACATGAGACCGAATTCAAATGTAACTCAATAGTGGAATAATTTGACAATTTCAATAATGGGAAGGTTTAAAAATGTCAACAAAGATTCTACTGATTATTAGTCAGTGGGACATTTTGCTTGCAGTCAACTGTAGTAAACAAGATTTTCTATATCTATAGACTTCTAGATAGCAGTCTTATCGATCTATAGACTTGAGAATGGGGGAACAATAAGTGACTGAACACACAGAATAATACAATAAATTTCATTCGATTTTTGTAATTGACGACTTTATAAACTGTTCAAATTTGATCGACTTCATTGCACTTTTGTGGGCTACCACATTTCAGAAGTACTGACAGGCAACCTTCCCGGTTATGTTTTGGATTATGTTTCAGCTTTAGCATTTTTTTAAATTAATTTTAAATTGTTTTGGATTGTTTACAGAACCTTGTTTTATTTCAACTTTTTATAGGAAGTAGACATTTACTACTACTACTTGCGTACAAATTCCAGTTCAATAATTACTACTTACATTATTATGTATAGGTAGTCACTGTGATATGTATAAGGTTTTGATAAACCATCATATTTGAAATAAACCAACATATATTCGAAAAAGTCTTGACGATGACAGGTCACTACTTGTTAGTTATTATTAAAGGTTACTCTATTAACTTACAAGCTGAATTTTAAATTATTATTTTTTGCAATTAATTTCAGCTTTTAAACAACTTTCAATCAGTGCATTACCTTGTATTATCTATTACAGTGTATTTTTAGAAAACTGCTATTACAAACCACACTGAACATCAGAAAGTTATTATCATCGATTAATTTTTGGGTAATCTTTTTCAAGTTTCAGAACAATTTAATTGTATTGTTAATAACAGATCAAAATTAAATTCCATAAACGTATAACATCACATAAGTTCCGGAAGTATATTGATCAAAATTTTACTATCTTAAATATCTCATAAGTACTAAAATTACAATGAATAGCTTCCAGTCATTTCCAATACTTCACTTTCTTCTCTTCTCTTGCAAAAATGTAGTTTATCAAAATCCACCATTATGAACAAATATTTGAATCACGTAGCATAATAATTATGCTAGTAGTTTTTATTTATAACTTAGTAGCAGTAATTATGTAGTTTATTATTAAAACTGCACTGATTGAATACTGGTATATTAAAATTATTTTTTATAATTGCGTTAAGATATAGGATACACGAACGTTCTTTTTCTTTTTTTTTTTGAGGATGAAGCCCATATAGGTCTGAGACATGTGCGTGGGTAATGAGTTGGATGATGGTGATTTATGAGTTGGACCTCCAGTTTTAGGTGGGTTCCGAACCACCGGGAAGTGATTTTCAGCAGAGAACAGTGTCTTTTTTGCTGGCCAATCTAATCGGTCACCGTTACAAACAGGACCTACGAGAACGCAGCTTATCTATCTGATTGAACAGATACCTGCTACGGCTCGCGGCTATCACTTCTAAACCTCAAAACCATGCAGAATCGCATCAAAAACTACAAAATAAAAAGCAGGTCGAATTGAGAACCTCCTCCATTTTGGAAGTCGGTTAATAAAACTATCATGAAACTGTAACTATAATTCGCCATATTGGCGAATTATTCTTCAAATAGCACGAATATTAACCAATATTCTACTACAGAATCAGTATTTTATTTAACAACATCAATGAGAATTCAAATTTAGAATGACAACTCATTATTTTGTAGTAATAGAGATACTTTTCTTTCATAGCCTTTATTTTAGAATCATATTAAGATATGTATTTAAAATAAAAACTATTTATTATTCTATTTAATTATTCAATTTCAGGAGACACCAACTCTGACATTCTCTCACCACTGGAATCACTAGGAAGCCTTAAACAATTCTACGAAGGAGAAGTTGCTGATGTGAGTAGAGAATTCTATTAATCTTACACTAAGCTTAATTCATTGTAATATGAATGACCAGTCAGTTATCTTATAGAATGAATAAATTGGCGGGTCGCTTAGCGCAGTTGGTTGGGGCGTCGTAACATCAGCTTGCTGTCGTTTAAGCGGTCGTGGGTTCGAATCCCACTCTAACGTCTGGCATCTATGTGTAAACCTTCACCTTATTACTCACGCACAAGTCTCAGACTCATGTGGGCATCATCAGTAATAGAAAAAATAATAATATGTCAAATAAATGTACTCAGATTTATTTAGGCTATATATTATACCTACATAAACCTGAGTACATGTATTTGACATTATCTTACCACGCAAAGAATAGTCCAAAAATAATAGCTCAATCATTGAGGATTAATTAGGAATGAATATTTTTTTAGAAATTACAGAAATCTTAGTAATAGATATTATTTCAATAATAAACAGTCTATGCATGGTAAGATTAGATTAGATTAACTGAATCAAAAATAATACCGAATAAGAAGCGAAATTTATTTGAATCTTTTTATGCCATAATTTTTATTAGTTTTTTTAAATTATTTTGTTTTAATTATTAATTTATAAATTCCTGAAAATTTGTATGGAAAGAATTCAGATATCAAAGAGAAATGTATATACTCCAATAGTTGGAATTATTCACTTAAATAATTCAATCTGTTAATTATGAGGAGCATTTCTAAAAAATTTTCAAGAGGAACATTGTATATATCATTTTATGTTCAATTTATTGTAATTAAAGTAATTGTTGGCAATTTAAAATATTATTATTATAATTTATTATATTATTATTAATTTAAATATTTTGTGACAGTCTCATGCATCTACATTAACGTTCTTCGTCCAACAAAAAGTTTATATTAGACATGTATTTTTAAGGATTTTAAATTGGCCAGCAAAAAAGACTGTTCTCTCTGTGAAATCACTTCCCGGTGGTTCGGAACCCACCTAAAACTGTAGATCCAACTCATCAATCACCATCATCCAATTCATTACCCACGCACAGGTCTCAGACCTATGTGGGCTTCGTCCTCTGAAAAAATAAGAATAAATTGTTAGCAAGGAAGTGCTAGGATGTCACTATTTTTATTAGTAAAGTATTTTGTTATATAGGCCTGCTACAGTAGTTTTGTTACTACAGTATTTCTATTGTTAGGTAGGATTAATTGTGAGATCTCAATAACTTAATTTATGCAGGTGAAAAACCATGAGAGGACAAGGAGAGGCAGTTACGGAGGTGGCGGAAAGCAGTATGGAGGAGGTGGTGGCGGTGGAGGAGGAGGCGGCGGCGGAGGCAGTTATGGAGGCGGCAGTTTTGGAGGGTATGTACAAGTAGAGCCTACACTACATTACCATCAGTACCATGTAAGTGACAGCAGTAGCAGTGCTGGCTCTTACAGTTATCGTTATGCCTGGTGAGTCAATATAAGTCATTCACAGCTTGTCAACTCATTCTTGGCAGTTGAATATTTGCCTCGCGCATGTCGGCTCTCTACTAAGACTATGCTAACAGAAGGCTTGAGATGTTCTTACATCCTTTGTCATAATTGACTAACTAAAGTCTGCGATAAAATACTTCCAACACAGAGCAAGACAGCAGAGAGAGAGGTCCGATGCTCCATCCCTTACAATTCACCCCCACCACATATACACACTCACTCCATTTCTCACAATGACAATTTATTTATTTATTTATTCACAATCGTCACATAACATCAATTATTGGGATATTTCCCATTTGACAGGTGGCTTGTCATACTATGCTAAAAATACAATTCATAAAATATAGTTAAAAACTAAAATTAGTGTAACACTCGCGAATTCAATAAATACAAACAAATATCTAATCTACTGCATATTGTAAATTAATGTAACAGTAAGTATTTGTCAGAAATAATTATTAAAACTCATTATGATGTTGAAGATCCATCTTGTTTCCACTAATATGTAATATAAACTTAATAAAACAACTTTTGAATGGAAATTAACTCACGTTATGGCGTGACGGCCGTTTCGCTCTGTTGTCTAGAGCATCGTCAGACGACCCACAGTACACTAGACGATGCTCTAGACAACAGAGCGAAACGGCCGTCACGCCATAACGTGAGTTAATTTCCATTCAAAAGTTGTTTTATTAAGTTTATATTAAAACTCATTGATGGAATAACACGATCTTTCAATTAACATTGATCTGATTTCCTTCTTAAATGATTTTATACATTCAGTTTTACGAGTGGCTTCTGGCAGTTTATCAAATAGTCGCATTCCGGCATAAAAAGGAGTATTTTCAAATGTAGAGTGTCTGTGTATGGGAAGGGCTATTAAATTTCTATTCCTGGTATTATATTGGTGATTCTCTGCACTGAGCTGAAATTTATGCACAACAGAAAAGTGAGAATGCGCATTCTACTGTGCGCAGGTCTGACACTCCTCTCTTCCTCCAGTCCTCCTGACTATGATACAGAGCATTGTGGTGGTGGAAGATTGCTTCCCCTATTCCATGTTGGAAGTATTTTCTTGCAGACTTTAGTTCCCAGTAAAGCTGCTTTGAACGTGTTACCAGGGATGCATAGTGCAACAAAACAGAATGTGCCTTGTGCACTCTGTAGTCTCTACAATGTGTTGACAAACTCTACACAAAGCAGCTTGGGGTGAAACCAGAGTGCTGTAAGTCTTTCAGCCTCCTAATGCACCAACAAATGGCATCCTAACAAGGAGGAAAACTTGTGAAAAATTGAGAGCACAAGTGAAAAATAGTAGTAGCTTTGAAATCATACAGCTTTTAAATAATAAAGCTTTTGCTTTCAACTAAAAAGAAATTGGCTTCAGAAAGGCAACTAAACACTGAATTTAGCTAAAGTAAAGATTGTTTCTTTTTTCAACATCTTAATTTAATTCTTATTCTTCTTCATTTTCTTATTTTCCTTCATCTATTAATTTTTCTTACTCTATTCCCTTCTTCTTCTCTTAGTGCAAATTAAGAACTATTAGTGAACTAAATGCTGAAAAAATTGTTTACTTGATACAAAACTTATTAAAAAAAGTTAATTGGAGAGGAATAATATTGAAGAAATATTTCTGGTAATGTTATGTAATATTCGAGCTAAAGAACTATAAGAACTAAAGATTGTATATTTTGAATACATGCAGTCCTACTCTACGGAATAAATGAATGGGGTAGTGCATTCGAGACATACATAAAAAGTCTATCAGTCACACACAGAGAGCTTCAATAAAGGCTGGGCTGGGCCTGGATAGGAGATACCCATCTGACCTTGTTTAAGACGCTCTCAAAGTGTTTACTATTATAAAACTGCACATCAAATAATGTCCTTCTACACGCCTTTAAAAATAATATAACTACCACCAGTATTATACAGCATGGATATAGTACTAGGAGTGCCCTGGGCAGTCAAGTCTGCTCAGAAACTTCCGCTCAGTGTGTGACAGAAATGTTTCCTACCTAATACATGTAATACTAAGAAATTGTCCAGCAG
Source organism: Conomelus anceps (assembly GCA_948455865.1). Taxonomy (NCBI): domain Eukaryota; kingdom Metazoa; phylum Arthropoda; class Insecta; order Hemiptera; family Delphacidae; genus Conomelus; species Conomelus anceps. Next base: position 12,431,162 of record OX418217.1, on the reverse strand, counting down.
AAATAAATCGACCAGTGGGACTTTCTGTTGACCAATACAAAAGAATTGTAGCGGGTTGTCTGACTGCTCTCAGTGCAGAGGCGGTGCAGGGGGTGGCTTCAATCTATTTATGTATAAAAAACTATTTTTTATTTCTTTTTTGTCATTTATATATTTTTTCTACTCCATCTCAACCTTGGTGTGTGTGAGTCAATAAATGTGTGTGTGAATGGGTAAGCTTTTTTCTCTCACCCAAAAAAATGATATATTCCATATTGGCAATGCTCATTTGTCGGGAAATTACTTAATGTTATCATTATTGTTTGTTAATATGTGTGCTATAATAAAGGCTAAGCTGGGCCACAGATTACAGAAACAACAAACAGATTATAGTTGTCTGTGGCTGGGCCTTTATGACCAGCTTTGTGCCCAGCCTTTATTTGTTAATAACGTGTGACTAGTGCAGATTTTTGGCTCAGAAATTTCAAAATTATATAAATCTTTTTAGGACTGTGATGGTGTTTTGTTAAAAGTAAAATCAAAATTAATATTCTTTTTTTGAAAAAGGCTTGTGAATTACTGTGTTTCGAGGTGAAATGTTTAGTGAAACAGACCTAACCTAAGATTTTGATTTCAATTTGAAATTTTGTGAAAAGCAGTTTTGGGCAATAGCCTGTTGCATTCACATTGATTGTATGCTAGTTAAATGTATAAATAAATAAATACAATGATTCAATAACGAATGTGTCACTGATCGATTACTTTAACCATCGACCCAATTACAGACCCTAGAGGTCAATATGGGCGATTATTTTTATAAGCTTGTTATTGTCACGGGTTCCAGTAAACAGTAGAACGCTCTCCATTTTTTGAGACTATTCCTTATAAGTCTTAGGTAAACATTCTAGAGGTCTCTAGATGAACTGCAAGGCGAGGGGTGAACAAGAGGAGTAAATGAAACACGCTGCTTATCGCTGCTAACTGGAAGACGTATTGACACAGCAGTAATTACTTATTTCTTCTTCCTATCATTCCATAGCATTATTTCCCTATTCTAGATTCTATTTATAGTATCTAGTTTCTTTTATGTTATTCCATATCCTCAGTTCAACATTGTAAAGATTCAATTGAAAACTCTTCAGAATGAGATATTGCAGTGTAGTTATTGTGAAATGAGTTCAATTATCACAGCCTATCAACTCAAAAGCTTCAATAAAAAGTGGATTATTATTATATCATCCACTAGTTACTAAGTGGATCTGCTTTTGCTTTATAAACCGAAGCTTAGAAGCTTTGTTTTGGCATGGATCGAACTGCTTACAAATGCCTCAAAATAAGGTTTCATTATAGGAATGTAGATCTTTATAGACAGTAGATTGTAAATTCAAAGTTTGATCTTGCATACTGTGTAACTTATCATATAGATTACAAACATTTTTGATGAGAAAGAAAATCAGTGCTGCACAAACTACGAAGATATAAATAAGCATTATTATATAAAAACTATTTTTGAAGAGAATGTAATCCAGGAAGGATGAAAACCTCAAAAGATGAAACCACAATTAGGATAAGTAACTTAGTCTCTAGCTTGAAAATTAATTGTATTATAACAATTATTTGAATTGATAATTTTCCAAGCCAATTGGAACGGTGGTGTATACGAATTTAAATAGATAAACTAGTATAGAATTATATTGATTTCCAAAATGATTTCCATGAATACAAATTAAATTCTATAGACAGACAAATTTCAATAGACATAATATTATTATTTCTGAAAATGTGATTTCAACAATATTATGATTTTGCTTTGTTATGTATTATTTATTTTTCTATGGAGAATGTAGTGTTGTATACAGTATTATATGAGTTTTATTATTGTATTATTTGCAGGAGTGATGGTGGAAAAGGGGGAGGCTTTGGAGGAGGAGGAGGTGGTGGTGGCGGCGGAGGATTAGGAGCAGGTGATAGCGACTTTAGTTCTGGAGGTCATATAGGACATGGAGGAGGAGGAGGGCTTAGTGGAGGATCTGGAGGATTTGGAGGATCAGGAGGAGGAAAAGGATTCGGGGGAGGATCTGGTGTAGGAGGTGGATTTGGAGGATCCAGTGGAGGAGGTGCATTTGGAGGATCTAGTGGAGGAGGTGGATTTGGAGGCGGTAAAGAAGGACATGGTGGATCAGGTGGATTTGGAGGATCTAGTGGAGGAGGTGCATTTGGAGGATCTAGTGGAGGAGGTGGATTTGGAGGTGGTAAAGGAGGATATGGTGGATCAAGTGGATTTGGAGGATCTAGTGGAGGAAGTGCATTTGGAGGATCTAGTGGAGGAGGTGGATTTGGAGGTGGTAAAGGAGGACATGGTGGATCAAGTGGATTTGGAGGATCTAGTGGAGGAGGTGCATTTGGAGGATCTAGTGGAGGAGGTGGATTTGGAGGTGGTAAAGGAGGACATGGTGGATCAAGTGGATTTGGAGGATCTAGTGGAGGAGGTGGATTTGGAGGGTCTGGAAGTGGTGGTGGATTTGGAAGCGGAAAAGGAGGGTATGGTGGATCTAGTGGAGGAGGTGGATTTGGAGGTTCCAGTCTTCATAGTGGAGGTAGCGGACATGGTGGATCTGGTGGCGGAAATGGTGGCTGTATAACATGTTCAGGAGGAGGCGGTGGGGGTTCTTCCAGTCATTCTTCAGCTTCTGCTGCAGCTTATGCTTCAGCAGGCAGCAAAGGACATGGTGGAGGTGGCAGCTAGTAAGTTATTTTTCAATTTTAATTTTTCTAAGTTATCTAAAAGTACTTTTTCCACAAAAAATGTTTCAATAATTAAACAAGATATTGATACATTTATTAGGTGGAAATATTGATTTTCTAATGAAAAGTACCATGTATCATCTTCTAAATTCTGATGCAGTATGGACAGACAGACAGAAAGACAGACAGATAGATAAATTGTTTATGGACAATAATTGTTACCAGGCTAAAGCCTAGCGCAACAAACAAAAAATTCAGTACAACAGAATCTTTTACATAGTAATAATGCTACATAATATCATCTGTTTTATAATAAATAAGTAATTATAAGGAAGCTTATAAAAGGGAATAAAAAATATCCTATCTATAATAAAATATGGGGTAAAATGACTGCATAATGACAAAAGAAAAGATAATTATGGTAAGAAAAGATATAATTACAAAGTAAGAATACGGCTATTTATTTCTATAACTTGAGGTACTTTGGTACTGTATAGAATGCTGTAATTGAAAAGAACTAAAGTTAGCTATGGAGCTGATTGTCTTATTATTGTGTTTTCTTATGTTTACTTCTTTTGGATTAGTATGACTATTTCTATAGACAATATTGCAATGAAGCTTCAAATAACGCCAGCAAGCTTATCAATATCAGATCAATTCATTCTCATTCTTTACATTACATTCGCATTGAAATTTTCTTCATTTCCAAAGAGACTTACAAACAATGAATAAATACTGTAATAATAATAAAAAAATTTCAGAGGATGAAGCCCATATAGGTCTGAGACCTGTGCGTGGGTAATGAATTGGATGATGGTGATTAATGAGTTGGACCTACAGTTTTAGGTGGATTCCGAACCAGTGTAAATTAGTGTTAACACATACAGTAGGGATATCTAGCATGAGATGAATACTAGCATTCTGCTTGTACGCTAGCACTGAGTTGACAAAGGTATCTTTATATTTTTATTTATGCTGTATAGAATAACGAGAATCTCTTAATGACCTGAATTCTTGTCCCCCCCCCCGCCATGAGGTAGCATCAGTGTCTCATTAATAATCGATTATAATTATTTTGATAAATCATTCTATACACAGAGTTATTTGATAAGATGAGCCCAATGCAAACTATTTATATTTCAGGAAATATAAACTATACTTGATTGAAAGTTTTCAACATAGACTATAAATGCTTTAATGTGACCTCCTTAGCCTTTCTGTACGGTACAGATCAAGTGCCACACTTCAGCAGTGAAACAGATCGGCCAAACTACCATTATTAATTGATTGGGTAGCAAAACTTTGATTTTACCTACAAAATAAATCTATTGTGTATTGACATTACTTGGAAAACAGTAAACAATATTTAAAATTATAATATTCCGTTTTTTTTTTAAACCAACCAATTTACATTGAAACTGCAATGTATAAAGAATTCTAAATAAAATGTTTTACAATGTACTTTCCTATTTTCAGTGGGGGCTGAGCTTGAAGACATCTACTAAGCTGTGCTGCAATCAAACTTCTGCAAAAAAATTCAAGTAGCGATTTAAGAACTTTTTGATATACTTTAAAAGGCTAACTGCTGTTTTTGTTACCTCTAAAATAAAATTTTCAAAATCGAACAAGATTTTTCATTAATAATGAAAGTACAAGTCACAGACCTATGTGGGCTTCATCCTTCAAAAGAAAAGAAAAAAATTGGTTCATGCCGTCATCCTTTTCATCATTGCACCTGCATCTATATATTTAAAGAGAACTAAAAGTTTGAGATTTATTTTTGATTTTATTCCTGGTATGCTGTAAATGAGTAGGCAACAGACTCAATGATCAATCACATATGAAAAACAACAATAATTGAATAATAACTGATCAATCACATATGAAAAACAACAATAATTGAATAATAACTGATCAATCACATATGAAAAACAACAATAATTGAATAATAACTGATCAATCACATATGAAAAACAACAATAATTGAATAATAACTGATCAATCACATATGAAAAACAACAATAATTGAATAATAACTGAAAAACATAAAAGAAAAATGAATTAATTCAAGGACGTTCAGCTACTGTGCTTTAAAGTTATTATTTCAGAAAATTCTTATTTAATTTTTCCTGTAGATATTTTTTTCTGAGATCTACTGATCATGCAACAAACACTTGCACATCCAATGGAGCGAAATATTCATGAATATTGTTATTCTCCTAATATTAATATTCTACTACCTCATGACAAAGATGTAATGAAAAATATATCTCTATTTGAAAATTATGAAATCATCGATCTATTCTAAACCTGCTTGTTATTCTGTTCTATTCCATGCATATTGATAGTAATATATAATCAGGAAGCGGAAATTAATTTACTGTTACAATACTTGAACCAGAGAACAAGTCCTTTACTGTTACTGTAATTTACTGTAACAATTACTTGAAAACTGTGTAGGAAAGAGTTTTGGGCTTGTAAGCCTGTTGTTTCCACTCTGTTTCTCAAATAAATTAATTTACTGTTACAATTCTTGCTTGAACTATAGTACCATACATAAACCATAGTTACCATAATTGAACAAGTCCTTTTTTACTGTTACAATACTTGTACAATAGAACTAGTCCTTTTGAGCTGAGGTACTGATTTTCTATGGTCGATTAAAACACGTGGCAAAAAAATTAAACAAGATTGGATTGGAGGAGCCAATTTCAACAATCATGATCAATCAATTAGATCTAAAATACTTGTAATGTATGGGTGAATTCAATCCGCAGAAGATTAATGCAATTTTTACGAATGATTATCAACTGACAAGGAACTTCATTCCTTTTCATGTTTTTTATTAGCTGAGGCAATTAACAAAAAAAACCGCAGTGAACAAAAACTGGCACAAAGCTGGAACTATTTTTAATCCACTCTATGCATCCTGATAAAAAGTCCCCTGAATTTGCGAAAGTTTCTGTGCTGTGTATAACTTTTGGGAGCAAAAAACCCCTAATTTTGGCACTTTTTGATCTAAAAATTGAAAAATATTTACTGTGTTGAAAACATTGTTCTATTCGAAATTGTAGAATATAAAATTCTACGTCGATTGATATATGTGAGGCCATGTGCTGCATTTGGATATGCTATTATGCCAGTAAACAAATTTCATAAGTAAGTGATACCAGGAAAAGCATTAAGCTGGGCATTCACGTTCCAACTTGTAGTACGACTTGCAGTACTGCTAGTAGTACTGCTAGATGGATAGTCGACTCCACTCACGCTCCTACTTGCAATCCAACTTTCTTCCTAATCAGCTGTGAGCATCGCTCTCGAGCCAAAAAATGTAACCGAAGTTGCCCGATGTTGCCCGAAGGTCAAGCACTGACTGAGATAAGTTGGACGACTTTGATCCGACTCCCCCACACACGCTCCAACACCGTCGACAGTTAGAAGTCGTCCATCTACAAATCCAACTATCCCACAAGCCCATTCACGTTCCGTTTTCGGATCCAACCTTAAAGGTTGGACTGCAAGTGGTACTGCAAATCGGAACGTGAATGCCCAGCTTTAAGTGTAGTTCTTTTCTCAACAGGTTCTAATGTATTTTTAGGCCCTGACTCCGAATATGAACTTTGGAACTCCAAAATTTGATTAGGGGTAAAGGGGGGTCAACGTCTAAAAGGTGGAAGGGGGGTCCAACTTTGGAGTCCAGAAGGGGCCCCCTGACCACATTTTGGTGTTCCAAAGTTCAGATTCAGACTCAACGTCTAAAATATACATGAGAGTTTGACAAAAGAACAACTAAATGCTTTTCCTATCACTATGAAACTTGGTTCAGGTTTTTTTGCATATCTTGGGGGGGGGGGGGATTTGGTAAGTTTGTGGACACTTCTGGAAGTAAATTCAATTATCTAAAACTGCTTACCTATAACTTTCAAGTGTTGGAGTGAGCATTTACAAGATAAACGCATCGAAATCAGGAGATGACTTAAAGGGGTTAAAAATACCTGATTTTTGATTATTGTGAACGAACAACTAAACCGATTTGCTATTGTTATACATCAATCGGCATAGAATTTTATATACATTAATTTTGAATAGAACAATATTTTCAACAAATCAAAATAAAGTTGCAGTAAATAGTTTTCAAGTTTACGGCAAAAATCTAGAGCCAAATTTAGGGGGGGTTTTGGCCCCCCAAAAGTTATGCACAGTCCAGAAACTTTCGCAAACTCAGGGGACTCCTTCTTAGGATGCCTAGAGCGGATTAAAAAAGGTGCCAGCTGTGTACCAAATTTGTCCATCAAGTCTAATTTGCCTGGGCTATACAAACAAATTAAACAAAATTTATTACTTTTGAATTCCTTCATGTGCTATTAATTTATACTGAAGACTTCCGCAATGGCGGATATTGACAACAGTATTGAATAGCTGAGGTAAAGTTAATAAATTCTGTTTCTGTATATTTGTCGGTTTGTTAAATTGTCAGTTACTTCAAACTAAATTAATTTTTTTTCGGAGGATGAAGCCCACATAGGTCTGAAACCTGTGCGTGGGAAATGAATTGGATGCTCGTGATTGATGAGTTGGACTTACAGTTTTAGGTGGGTTCCGAGCTAACGGGAAGTGATTTTGCAGCAGAGAACAGTATTTTTTGCTGGCGAATTCAATCGGTCACCCTTATAAAGAGCGCCCAGGAGTTTCGTAGCTTATCTCTGATTTGAACAGATACCTGCTACGGCACTCGGCTATCACTTACCACAATTAAATCTTGAAAATCAAGAAATTAAGAAAATATAAAAAATTGGAGGAATTATTAGATTGAATTTGACAGCAATCAAAATATATTTAAGAAAACTCAACAGGCGAATAAGAAGAGATATCAAAGATTTTTCATATAAATTATATTTTTCCGAATTCAAATAAGTAGAGATTTTATGAAAAAAGGATTAGCCGACTCTGGCTTAATGGCAGCTCAAGTACTGCTCATCTCTCTTTTTATGCCATTATTGGTATTATTGCTATTGCTATTATTGACTTTGACGTAACATATTGAAGACTTTCCGTGGAGCATTCGATATAAGATTGTAATTATGGCATGACACTTAGGTGAATCCCCGATCATAGATTAAGAAATTAACGAAGCAACGGCCTTGAAAGTCATACATAGTAATTTATGTTCATTTACTTAGATCCTGGTTTTCCAAAGAATTCTCTCCTAGTATAATATAAGTGACAATAGAAGATTACTACAACAGTAGTGAAACAGCATTCGCAAGTGAAAGAACTATGGAATGTTATCAGAATATTTTGATTATTCTCATTGTTTCTCTAGCCACGAGTAAAGGATCTGAAGGTGAAACAACAACTACAACTTCTGGTGAGTTATCTGTGTTGAGTATACGTCAAAAAATTTCATAAAGAAGATATTTCATACATGACAGTACTTGAAATAATAAGGAAAACTTGAATTCTTTGAAAGCAACCTTCTTTATTGAACAGAATTTTTATCTGTAATGTTTTCCATGATGAAATAGTTGATGAATATTAAAAATGACACTGTATTTTTATTTACATTTTCACTAGAAATGAAGTGTCAGTTTTCATATTATGTAGAAAAAGTTCAACAAATAACTCCAAAACATGAAATGGGAAATTTTCTATCGGCAGCCAAATTAATAATTTCAATTTTAAATACTGGAATTTTTCTGAATAATATAGTATTAGTTATTGAATAAGTAATAATAATAATTATAGTAGCTCTCTTTATAGTGGCGAAGGTGATATTGTGGAAGATATACATAATGAATAATAAGACGAAGTAGTCACAACCACATTTATTTAAAATAGTGAGATACTAGTTTCGGTTGTTACACCATTATCAATCTCAAACTCATTAGTTTTGTTGGAGTCTGAGTGTTTTTGAGATTGATAATGGTGTAACAACCGAACCTAGTATCTCAATATTTTCAACAAATGTGGTTGTGACAACTTCGTCTTACTATTCATTAATAATTAGTAGCACTACTTCATAGAAATACATCCACATGAGTTCCCAGCATTATTCAAATTGAGAATATTGTCAACTACTGATCTAATCTTGCCAACTATCAATCGGATTATTTCGAATTTAATATTAAATCAACAAGTTTAATATTACTATCATTAAATACGGTCACTATCATTAAATTGGGCTCAGGACCAGCCTACAATTACTGCAGGTCCACCATGTATACACCATACATGGCAGGTCCACCATAACATAGCTCAAACGGCAAGGTGGAGCCCGTAAGGCCCTACCACTAATAAAAACGATACAATAACAATAATTGTGAGGATGCAACAGATTCAAGTCTAAGACTGCTCTCTTCACAAATTTTGAATATGCTATATAGTTCAAAACTTATAATTTATTCATCCCCACACACAGAGTATTTTTCTTTGCTTGTTGTTTTTCAATACGTTAATTGTATATATTTATTGTATTATGTTCAATTATTTCACTCAAATTTGCAATATCTATCATACATCTTATCATTTCTAAGTCAAATTGTTTTTTCAAATGTATTGAGCAAATTTTGTAAATGTTATCATTCAATTCAGTAAATTTTATTCTTTTCTAGACAATGATGCCCAAGTCATCGTCTACAAGAACGATAGTCAATTAGATAGACTATTTTTTCAACAAGAAATACCAAATGAGTTCCAGCCAATTATTCCAAGCTTGATCACAGAACTCAATAATCTAACAGATGAGCAATTTCTTCAATTTTTGAAAAAAGCTACAGAGAGAGCAAAACAATCCTATGATGAATTGAAAACTATTCATGACCAGCTGGAGAAGGTAAGGCGATCAGTATAGTTAATCTTCTATCTCCTTATTAGAAATTAACTAAATCGAAAATTTGTAAAAAAAATTTCTTTACTCATAGAAGCATGTGACTCAATTCATATTAAATAAATTGATGGAATAAATTTACTACAGAATAAAACATTAGAGTAGAGTAATACCCACCATGGTATTACAGAAGGCTCAAATTTTATTTGCAAAATGCAAATACATACAATCGTTTGACTTTTCATATGAAAAGCGAGTTCAAAATATATAAAATGTTTCTTCATCTTATAAAATGTTTCTTCATTTTATAAAATGTTTCTTCATCTTATAAAATGTTTCTTCATCTTATAAAATGTATTCTTCATCCAAATTTAATTTAAAAAAATAAACGTTCAAAGTGACTGCCCCCAAATCTCAAACAAATCTATTAGTGATTGATTGATTGATGGTTCGATTCCCAGCATTTACTGAATATTTTTGTGTTGTTACATTCATCGATTTCCATTATTATTATTAATTTGTTGCGTTAAGCTGCTTAAGTGAGCAGAGCTCTTGCAGCATGCAACACATCATGTTCTTGTCTTATTTTGTGTTAGCTGCCTTGCTTCTATTGCTTTGCAATATCGCAGCATTCACCTAATGTGTAGGGACATCCGTCTATCAGCTTTTGAGTCAAAGTTCACATGGGTCACATTATTCATGTCTAAATTTTTTAATGGTGTGGGGAGCTGATTAAACAATCGCATTCCAGAATAGTACGGTCCTCTTTCAAGTTGTTCTGTGAACCGGATAGTAAGCCATTGGCTATTTAATCCAATTGTCAATGCCTACAGTAGCGAAGGACTTTGGCATTATTGATAGCATTAAATAGGATTTTTGAAATTTATTACTTTGTTAATTTCTAACTATTTAATAAAACATCTTTCTAAAAAACTTCTTCAATTCTTAGTGTAAAATTTTGAACATTTAAAATGTGTTTTTCAGATGAATGACAAGAACGTACAGGTTAGGTTTTAATTGTACGGTATCTGCGTTTTGCAATTAAAACCCTTCAGAATTGGGACATTTTTTGTAATCACCCGATATTTCTTGGAACTCACAACTTATATAGCCTAACTAAAAAGTTGCATAACTTACAAAATCTTGTCTGTAGAAGAGAATTTTCAGTAATTACAAAGCAAAACTAGTCTAATGTGTTTAATTTTCCTCCATGTGTAAAATCTATCTAACACAGATGAATCGGTAATGTTTACAGAACTTGACCAGTGACCAAGCACCTCAAAGACTGAAGCGCTGTCACGCCTGTCATAAGAAGAGAATGAAATTTATTGATCCAGTGCCAGTTTTTGTTCCGGTACCAGTACCAGTACATATTCCAAAAAGGGGGTGAGTCGAATACTTATTAACTTTCAAACTATGTAAGTCATTATTGTTTTTTTTTACGCAAGTTTTACAACCTCAGAGTCGCTTCTCGCATCCCTTTCGCCATCGCTCTCTATCCCTCCAGTCATCATCTCGCAACTGTCTCCTTTCCATTTCCTGCTGTACATTAGCCATCCATATTTTTCTTGGTCTACCATACCTCTCCTCTTATGCTAGCGTGGGGTCCATTCCCAGACTTCTAATGGAATTCGCTCTGCATCCATGCGGCGAAGATGACCATACCATTTTACTTGACTCCTCCCGATGCTACTAAGTATTGTCTCCTTCACATTCATTTGCTCTCTTATCCTTTCATTTCTCACCTTATCTAACATTTTTGGTTTATATCAATCATATTATTGGTTTTTAATAATTTAAAACTTACATAATGTCGTTTTAGATTTAATTGAAATTTATAAACCATGTAGCTAAAGGCCTTATTGGTCAAGAATCATTTCAACCCTACATGTTGTATTATATTCAATTCAAATTTTAGATTTACTTTAGCCAGTTTTTTAATTCAGACAAAATTCAATTAACAAAATTTTTAACGTCTCTTTCAAAGAAGTATTGGACCAATCCAACTATACTTCACGTTATGAGATAGTCAGCTGGAAGAAATTACGGTGTAGCAAAGTAATAATTGGCTATGGCGACCACCCATATGACTGCAAGCGTCAGACTTGGAGACTAAGCATCACGGTACGAGTAGTGTTGTAAATTCGTGCATTGTGGTTGGTGATTGTCTACTAGTAGAGAGTGGTGTAACAAATCACCTGATGTACTTAGAAATAAAAAACTAAACTCATTATAGCCTTTATTCCTATTTTTTTTATTGCTGATGATGCCCACATAAGTCCGGGACATGTGCGTGGGTAATGAGGTAAATGATTAGACATAGATGACAGACGGAGGAGCGGGATTGGAACCCACGACCGCTGAAACGACAGCAAGCTGAAGTTGTGACGCCCCAACCAACTGCGCTAAGCGGCACGCCGTTTAAGAGCGTTGTGGGATTTTTGGAACCAAGCAGAAATATTTTGAGCATTTGGAAATTAATATTGTCTTGTAAGATTATATCAACAATATTTTTAGAAATCCTTTTTTTAAAGAATGGTAGCAGTTTTAACAAAAAATTCCTATATAAATGTTTGGAACCAAGCAGAAACATCTAACTTGTGCATTAGGAAAATCATACATTTTTTGTAAAATTATATTAACAATATTTATTTTGGACATAATTATTCCAAAAGTGCTATAATGGTTCTAGCACTGGTTTACTATACACAACTTCTAAAAATGAGATTATAACAAATGGAGTTTCTTGACTATTCAGATTAGCTGAAAACTGTTGTAATGGATTTGAATATTTTCTGTATCATGAAATCACACACAAATATCGTTTTAATGGAATAAAATCTGTTTCAATCAGCGGTGGATGCTCCGGTGGATGTGGCGGAGGATATGTACATCCAGCACCACAGACATGCCACAGTTGCGGAGGAGGTGGCGGTTATGGAGGTGGCGGTTATGGAGGGGGTGGCTATGGAGGCGGTGGCTATGGAGGGGGTGGCTATGGAGGCGGTTATGGTGGATCAGCGGCTTCCGCAAGTGCGAGTGCCAGTGCTTCAAGTGGCTCGTGGTAAGTAGGAAGTAGAAGATTTAGTTTGAGAATGATTCTGTTAGTTGTAACTTGATTCAAAATATCGTTTTGAAACTATTTTTAAATCATGTAGATTTATTAATTGCGATAGAGCTCTCACACAGGGCAGCCTACTAGGCTAGTATACAAGTGTACTAGCTAGACTCGTCTAGCTATAGTTAAGATTGCTCTAAAGACCCGTCCAGACATGTAACATCGCATCGTTATCGAACTCTGTCTCGTAACAAAGCATTGTATTATCATCGTCCCGCAACAGGATATTATGAACACAATGATAAGATGATACAAGATGGCACGAGGTTAAGGCACAATTTGTTACAGAATGATGTTACGCGACAGAGTTAGGTTACGGTTGCAATTTAACAAGTCTGGACGGAGCTTAAGAATTCAATTTTGAATTTTACAGGGTAGTCAATTGTGATAAAAGCATGTGAATTCACTTATCGCTATAACATTTGTATCAAATGTTTCCGTTCGCAAAGTGCACACTTAATAGGGTTCAAAAATTTAATTTTAAACAAGATGTACTCATACTTAATTATATTTAAATAGTGTTGCCAAGTCATGAGATAATACTTGGAGAGCAGATAAATCATACAATTGTGATAGCATAACACATTATCACACAATCACCTTGAACTATTCCCTTTGACTTCGCGCTCCACTTGAATAAATGTATTCTGTACGGTACTTATTTTTCGTTTTCATTCAGTGTTCATCAAACTTCTGTCTGTCAAACTTCCCGCTCCAGTTGGATAAATGTATTGAGTACTTTTTTCGTTTTCATTAAGTGCACGTTACAACATTATAAACATACTTTATAAAAAATATAAATTTATTAACAAATGTAAGAATAATTATGACTTGTTCAATTAATAACCAGTAAAAAGTAATGAATAGATCGCTTTGCTTCTTGAAGCACCGAGAACTGTACAATAGCCATACGAATAGATAAGCATTTCAAAGTTGAGAAAATATAAAAACTCACCAGAATACCCTGTGGTTAGTCATTGTTCTAGTATGCTGTTCTGGTGACTTATATGAACTCAATGAGGAAGCTATTGAAATAAGTCTAATCTTCTCATAAATTGGTGATTTCGGATAATGTAGAGTAGGAACCCAAAGAGTTTCGGCCTAAGGGTATACATGAATAAAAAATAATAATCACGAATAAAAAATTATAATAATCAAAAAATAAAAACGTGTCATGAATAATAATAACATTCAAAATAATATAATAATAAAAATCTATGGTCATATTCTCAGACTTCCAGAACACAGATTAACTAACCGACTGTTAGAATATCTACTGACGCTAACCAGCCCAGGACCCTGGGTACAAAATGTTAAAAAGGATCTAATTCAACTCAATACAAATGAACAGGAGATCTTGAACAGAGATTTTCAGAAATAAGTAGATAAGTGGGAAATCCTCTCAGAGTTGCGCCCAAAAAAGTACAGACCCGATGGAATGAAGAAAGAAAGCAAAAATTTTCCCAAAGAATGAAAGAGTACTGGGCAGAAAAGAAGAATAAACCCAAGAAATAAAATATCGTAGGCCTACATCACGAATCATACATTACTTAACGTCTTCCTCTTCGGGAGTTCTATCGCCAATAATAATAATAATAATAATAAAAAACAGCAAATTAAACTAAATTAGGAAACGCGAATTCAAGAGGAAAATTAGTTACAAAACTGAATATTGAGTATTATTTTATTTTTGCAGGTAGCTAGATTGATTGAGTGCATAATGGGAATTTATACTGTATTAGTTTAATACTACAAAATTATGCAGCTCAGTGGATGCAATAGCATATATTTTTGATTCACAGAAAATAAAGAGGCAATTGGGGAAGTGATAGCCGCGAGCCGTAGCTGGTATCTGTTCAATCAGAGAGATAAGCTGCGTTCTCGTAGGTCCCGTTCGTAACGGTGACCGATTAGATTGGCCAGCAAAAATGACACTGTTCTCTGCTGTAAAATCACTTCCCGGTGGTTCGGAACCCACCTAAAACTGTAGGTCCAACTCATCAATCACCATCATCCAATTCATTACCCACGCACAGGTCTCAGACCTATGTGGGCTTCATCCTCAAAAAAAAAAAAAAAAAAAAAAAAAATATATCCAATTCCTATTATGGATGAAAAATAATTATTTATGTTGAAGGACAATGTAGACTAACAACTAATATTCATTTTTTATATTTCAGGGGAAAGAAATAGTTGATTTGATCATCGTGAGACAAATTGATGGAATTTACACTCGTCAGAACACAGCTAAAAACTAAGTGGAGTTGTTCACTTCTACAAGATACAAAAACTACTACAAGCACAAATCAAATCAGTAATTTTCTCCTCAGAAACAGAAGATCCAAAAGCAATGTATCTTATAAAATTATTATATTAGCCGACTAATGAAATGTTTTCATTACAATATTCCTTTTCAAGAATCATATTTTTCATTAAAAATTTATTGAATTTCATACTTGACTATACAAACAGTAATACCGCATACAGTAATGAGAAAGACAAAGAAGTTGAAATAACGAAATTCATCCCTATGGAAAAAAGCAAAATAATAGGGGTAGAATAATAAACATGTGTCATCCATACAAAATCTAATACAAATTTATTTTATACATATATTTTTACAAAACTAAAAAATATACAAACCTTATATAGGAGGACTTTGGTAATCGAATAAGGCAAGTATCAATCTGTGGAGTGGAAATTTGATATGAAAAGAGCAACACTAGGAAGACACATATTAAGCTTTGTACATTCCAATATAGGTCCAACATATTATTAACTGTTCATTTGATGAATTAGCAGAACTTCATAGCAATCCTGAAGCTACATATTAAAGGCTGGATATCACACTAACACTGTTTGATAAATTTGTTTCACCATTTAGGACACGTTTCTGCAGTTTCTGAAAAATACAGATTTAAATTGAAAATATTAGAAACATAATATGGAAGGGCAAAATAGTAAATAAGAAAAATATAAATGAAATGAGATTAAGATTACACAAAGAGTCTGAGATGACTAATGTGTAATGTGTTGTAAGGACACTTCTTCGTTGGTTGAGGGGTCGCAATTTAAGTTTGCTGTCGTTTCAGCGGTCGTGGGTTCAAATCCCGCTCCTCTGTCTGGCATCTATGTGTTATCACTCACCTCATTACCCACGCACAAGTCTCGGACTCATGTAAGCATCAGTAAAAAAAAAAATAATAAATTAGTGCTAAATTGAAAAAAAATATGAAATTGAATATACCAATTTTACATCTGTCTGAAAGACAGTAAATAGTTAAATGAAATGTATCAATTACGAAATGTTAAATTCTTTTCCCTACAGTGACCCAAAAAAGTGCCTATTTTTGCACTAACTGTAGCACGCAAAATAGTATATTCCTGCACCAGTGCGGGAAAGTAAATTCCAGTGCGGGAAAGTACTTTTCCGCACTCCAGATTTGCAACCTAACAACACAGAATAGTGAGCATGTAATACGCAGGTTCCCTATTCTGCATTCAAAAATAGTTTGGCTACTCTGCTTCAGCTGCGAAATAGTTGTTGTAGTTGTTGTTGTTGAAATCGATTTGTTTCGAAGATAGGTTATGTGAGGAATTGTCAGGTTATGTATGTCCTGTTTTGTTCTTTATAAATTACTTTATACATTACTGTAGGAAAAATTTAATGTGTAATACGAGTGCAAAGTATTGTTTCTGCACTCGAGAAACTTTTTTCACTCGCCTTCGGCTCATTAGAAAAACTGTTTCTCTCGATGCAGAAAAACGCTATTTTGCACTCCAGTTACACAAATAGCTTTTGATGTGGTGCTTGAGAATACTTTGGAATTGAAATTGACAAATTCATTGAAATAAATTAAGCTGTAGTAGGTATTTGAAAGCGCTTTCTTAGTTTAATCATGAAAATACCAAAGTCAACTAGACGGAATCTAACCCAGAAGAATTACCATTGAATGTTAAAGAGGGTCACGTAGTTGATGTTATTTATCAGGTTGAATCACTAAATTACAAAAAAAAAATATATAGAAAAAAGTAATATAAGGCTACTGAAGTGGAACATTTTTTTAAACTAATAAACTGATCTAACTATGGGAAGTGATAGCCGTGAGCCATAGCAGGTATCTGTTCAATCAGATAGAGATAAGCTGCGTTCTCCTGGGTACTCTTTGTAAGGATGACCGATTAGATTGGCCAACAAAAAGACACTGTTCTCTGCTGTAAAATCAGTGGTTCGGAACCCACCTAAAACTCTAGGTCCAGCTCATCAATCACCATCATCCAACTCATTACCCACTCACAGGTCTCAGACCTATGTGGGCTTCACCCTCCCAAAAAAAACTACAAATAAATTTCTAACGAGTAAGTCTTGATGTTCTCACAGTCACATTATTTATTTTGAAAAACAACATACTATAGTTTCGGCAGTCTCACCATTCTCAATCTCAAACTTATTTGGAAGAAGAAAGCAAACTCGAGAGGATGTACTTTGGATTAGCAATTGAAACAAAACGACAAATAATGGTTTTAAAAGATGCTTATAATAAACGATAAAAGTTGGGAGGTAGTGCAAATAAATAATTTATAATAATGTACTGTACAAATTTTCAACATAAAATGAATTCAAGAGTTTCTCTTTTTAATAACAGTGTCAAAACTGAATGGTTGGAGCCTAGATGTATCGAAGTGTTTACTTGTAATTAATCTTTCATATCTAAGAAATCTAATAATTGGATTCTAATCATTACAACTAATTGAAATCTAAACAAATCATTGTTAGTGCATAGCTTTATTTGTCAAACTTTTAGAAAGCTATCAAGAGTTATTGAGAGGCAATATCACAGCAAATGTAATTATTATAACTAGGAATCTTTATGAATTAAAATTTGAGTTACCTTTGTGAAGACTTCAGCCATTAACCGATTAGTGCGATATGCTTCTTTTCGCTTCATGTCGATGTGTCTATTTTGCACTTCAGCTAGCTTACGATACTTGCGTTCCGTTTGTCGTCTCATTGTCTTTTGACTGAAGACCCGTTTCATTGCTAAATGAGAAAAGTCAGATCATTTATTAGAAATCGTATTAAAAAAGCAAGATTAAAATAGTTAGTGATTGAAATAAGATGTAAAACTAAGATTCACGAAAATAATTTTTTTAAATAATATTATTATTTAATAATTATATATTATTATTAATAATAATAATTCACGATAATACAACAAGAATAATAATTGATGATCAAACTCAGATGTAATATTCAATAAAATTTTAATTGAGCTGTAACACTACAATTTCATGCAATGGTATCCCACACATTTTTGACCACGGATCTATTACATAAAAATATGATCCATTATTGATAAAATTATTATTAATGCATTAAACAATATTAATATTACTAATAAAACTGAATGGTGTGCCAGTTTGCCACCCTTATCTGGAAGGGATATCAGGTCTCAGACCTATGTGGGCTTCACCCTCCCAAAAAAAACTACAAATAAATTTCTAACGAGTAAGTCTTGATGTTCTCACAGTCACATTATTTATTTTGAAAAACAACATACTATAGTTTCGGCAGTCTCACCATTCTCAATCTCAAACTTATTTGGAAGAAGAAAGCAAACTCGAGAGGATGTACTTTGGATTAGCAATTCAAACAAAACGACAAATAATGGTTTTAAAAGATGCTATAATAATAATAATAATAATATTATTATTATTATTATCAGGATTACCTCCCACCATCTATTTTCGCTCTGCATCACTAGCCAAGAGACTGACACCCGGTATTTTCATGTCCGACACTTATATTCTGGCCTGGCGCGTATAATTCTCTCACTCTTTCTCATCCTTTCTCGCTCACACACTCTCTCTCACACAAACGCACACACTTTCTCTTTGTCTCTCTCTCACTCACTCTACGGTGTTGTCAAGTGTTGATGAGAAGGATATTCTTGAATATCCTCTTCCAAGAATGGACATTTATATGTTCAAACTTCGCCGTTTCATGTAGATACATCACAATCATATTATCGTTATCAAATTGCATCTTATACTGTATACATAGCGTTGATTAATTCTTTAGTTTAGATTTGTAAAATTCATAGAACAATAATTACAGTACTTATATATTTTTAACTATCATAATCTAGAATCTAAGAATGTGCATTTTGTAATCTACATGAATAAAGTAAATAATCTAATCTAATCTAATCTAATCTCTCTCTCTCTCTCTCTCTCTTTCTCTCATTATCCACAAAATGCGTTGTTTTTTAAAGTCCACTTTTCCCCACCGCCACCCTAATAATAAAATAATAATAATAATTAATATTTCACTTAGTCCTCACGGTATATCAATTAAAATCTAATGCAATTTGACGTCTGTTTGATTTCTGTTATAGATAAATAACATTAATATCAACACTGATTCAAACAGAATTTCTTTAATGTGAAGCAGTTTATTGATTTAATAACTGGTGAAAATTCAAAATTGGATCTTTTGGAGATTTGGTCATAGTGTTTGATTTAGAGTGATGAATTCTCAAACAATTTTCAAATTCTCAATTCTCAAGATTTTTTGTGATTCAAAGTGAATGTTGTGATCTCAAGTGTTTGATTTAAAGTGATGAACTCTCAATATATGACAAAAAATTATCATCAATGAAAACAGAAAATCTCAACATTTATTTGATAAGAGAGAAACGGAACCTGCTTTAAGGCCGATTCACACTTATCGGGCACGGCAAGGTAAGGCAAGGACTCGGCAATGTCTAGACCAATCAAAACATGGCTTCATGACATCATCAATGTCTTATCTTGATTGGTCGAGACATTGCCGAGTCCTTGTCTTGCCGTGCCCGATAAGTGTGAATAGGCCTTTATATCCTGATACATCACCGATATCACTCTTAATTATTGGTTTCATAGAATATATTTATTTACAATACATTAGGTGCTGATAAATAGATTTCACATCAACTAACCCAATGGGGGAGGTGGCAATTCCCTCGGCGTTGTAGATTGGCTATAGTCCGAGCTTTCTGGAGCCATCACTATGAGATGTCGCTTAGTTTTATTTCGTAATTCTCTCAAATATGTAAGCTCTGCAACACACTTTCGTCTGTACTCAGCTCTGTTCACATATTCACCACGATTCATCAACAGGTATTCCTGGAATATAATGTAGGAATTCAATTTACAAAAAATCACAGTTGAAATTGTACAAAGTCAAAACAATTTAGACAAGTCAGATTAACAATTATTCAATCTTATATACTAGGTACCATAATTACTATATCAATTAGTTGAGGTGAGTCTTAATTTTGACGTGAAAGGTACATTATAAAACGCTTTATCAACTAAATATTTTTTCAACTGTTTTTTTAAATACTTCTATATTTTCAAGACTGTGGTGACTTGTTGTAGAGTTTCCTATCAATATAACTAGGTTTTTGTTTGAATAAGCTACTATTGCGACTCACCAAGTGATAATCTCCTCGTCTTCATGATGTATTATAATCGTGCACGTCAAAATTTTGGTTAATATCACTCTTTTTACATATAAAGTAGCTTCATACACATATAAGCAGGGTACAGTTAGGAGACCAAGTCTCTTGAACAACGGCCTACATGAATCTAATCTATTTACTCTTTTGATACACCTAACCACTTTCTTTTGGATCTTAAACACCCTATCAAGGTTTTTTTTTTGATGAATTACCCCGTACCCCATTGGGGTAATTACCCCATTACCCCATATAAAATATCTGAGGGCTGTTATTACAGAAATGAAAACAAAATGTTATAGTTAATATTATTTGTAATAGAGTTGGTATAGGCTAATTATAATTTTTTCAAATCAAATCAATTTTATTCAGATTCTTTAAATAAAAATAAAAACTATAACAGAATTAGAACCCATTATGCCTGCAGAGGAAGTCCCGTGCGCAATCCCTTCCCGGAAATCCCTTCCCGGAGGTTCGGAACCCACCTAACACTGTAGGTCCAATTAATAAATCACCATTATCCCCGCACAAGTCTAACGGCTATGTGGGCTTCATCCTCCGAAAAAACTTCGTATGCGTACAAAGTAACTGCTTGGAAAAGCATTGTCAATAATGAAGACCATATACTTATCGGAAATAATGAAAACTCTATACATTAGAAAGTTACAAAGTGTATAACTCATTTATCCTTTCAATTATATAACTCTGGTTATCCCTTCCTGTCCTTGAGCCACAAGGACCCAGGGTGCAGTTAAGAAAACAGTGAAACAACGCAGTCAGACTACAGCAAGTTAATTAGTAATAAAACTATCACTTACCAAAGGTGACTTCAATGTGGACTGTAAGTAGGTGGTAAAGTTGACGTCTTCTGGCATGAGTAGATTTCTTGAATGTATGTAATTTTGAATCATATATGTATATTAATAACTAATACTTTCACGGAACGGAACGCAACACGGTACGAGGTTGACAGTCGAGGAACAAACTCGAGAGTGAAGTGAAATTGAAAGGAAGGGTGAACGGAAGGGTAGGAGGGGAGTAGGGGGGGGGGAAAAGGATGATAGTTTCTTATCTCAACCAACAAGCAATAATCCGCCTGCGCTAAGAATCAACCATCTCCGCCCGCCTTGGATTGCCTCAATCCAAGAAACAAAACTCAAAAGGATTAAAAAATTAAAACACACAATGCACTGAGATAAAGGAAAAACAGGAAAAAAGGGGGGGGGGAACTAGTGTTAAAGAGACACTAGTTTGGGAGTATTGGGGCTAGTTTCCTAACCGGCCTAACATACTCTCCTGATTTGGTTTTAACGTACGCGGAGCGAACAACTCCCTTAGAATCGCGAATGACGCTTGCAATGCGTCCTAATGGGTATGATAGGGGCGTTGAATTATCTTCTTTAATCCACACTAATTGCCCAATTTGTAAGTTAGAGTCGTGCTCAAACCACTTATTTTTCTGCTGAAGAGTGTGGAGATATTCTCTCTCCCATCTCTTCCACAACCTTTGTGTGAAGCGATTCACCTTCTCCCAACGAGATAGTCTGTGTTCATTGGAGTCAGTATAGTCATTTTCGGGAACAGCCAACAAGGGGCGATGGATAAGAAAATGTCCAGGAGTTAAGGCAGCGTAATCATCGGGTGACGATGAAAGTGCATACAACGGCCTTGAGTTAAGTATCGCCTCAATTTTAGTGAGAATAGTGGTGAACTCAACAATTGTAACAGTATGGTTTCCTAATTCACGGAACAAATGATATTTAACATTTTTTATATTGGATTCGCAAATTCCATTCATAAATGGGGCATGTGGGATATTAAACTGGAATTTGATGTTTTTATTGGACATATCATCAATAATTTTTGTCTGATTTTCAGAAACTCGCAAAAATTCAGTAATTTCCTTCAATTGTCGTGCAGCTCCTTTAAAATTCGTCCCTTGGTCACAGAATATTTCTTGAGGTAACCCACGTCTCGACACAAAGCGATGAAGAGTGACAATGAATTCCTCAGACGTCAAACTGGTTAACGTTTCAATATGACAAGCTTTTGTCGCTAAACAAACAAATAGAGCGAAATATGCCTTGTAGGTGTGAGCCTTAGGCCGAACACTCTCCTTAACTACGAAGGGACCTGCGAGATCGACAGCGACTTTGAAAAAGGGTGCCGTGGGAACGACACGAGAGCGGGGCAAGTCGCCCATAACGGGTTCAACAGTATTTGCTTTGAATAAACGACAACGAGTACAATTGTGTATGACATGTCTAATTACACTATGGGCTCCAATAATCCAAAAACAACGCTGGATGAGAGCACGCACAATCCTAGGTCCAGCATGGAGATAGGAGCGGTGATAATATTCAATAATGAGCTTAGTAAAATGACTGTCCTTATGAATCAAGCGAGGATGCTTAGCTTCATATTCCAAATCACTATTCACAAGTCTGCCACCAACGCGAATAAAATCATCACTATCCAAAAAAACAGACAACTTTTGAAAGGCTTTATCACAAGGCTTTCCTTCTTTCAGAAGGGTAAGTTCACGATTGAAATGACACTTTTGAACGATTCTAACGTAGAAATCTTGTGCGGATTTCAACTCTTTAACACTTAATACTCCTTTTTCACGAGAGACACCTTTTATTTTTGCTCTACAATTATTGACAAATCGGAAAACATATGCACAAGAACGCAACATTCTTAGATATGAGGAGAAATGAGTTATTTGAATAACGGCACTATCTTCGGTAAGATTCAAAACAATTTCACCTTGATTATTTTTAATATCAGGTAGACTTTCAGAGGGTATTGTTACGGAAGACAATGGCCAGCATGATAACGGCTCTGAACACCATGTTGGAGCTCTATACCACTCTTCTAACGAACTCAACATTTGAGGAGGAATACCTCTTGAACCCACGTCAGCAATATTGAAATCAGTACCAATATGATTCCAATCA
This sequence comes from Conomelus anceps, assembly GCA_948455865.1. Taxonomy (NCBI): domain Eukaryota; kingdom Metazoa; phylum Arthropoda; class Insecta; order Hemiptera; family Delphacidae; genus Conomelus; species Conomelus anceps. The sequence goes on along the minus strand of OX418217.1, from coordinate 12,408,032 downwards.
TTTAGATTAGTCAATTCTAATATTTTCACGACACGATTTGCAACGAACGTTTGCAACTTATAGGGTGGTATACGCAACCAAGCTAACACAATAGTTGAATCACAGAAGAGAAACGTTGATTGTCGATTAATTTTAGACAGATTAGGAAGCACTGAAACGTACAATTTTGAAAGCAACAACGCAGCTAAAAGCTCTAAACGTGGAATTGAAAGTGTTTTTAACGGTGCCACTTTAGTTTTTGCTTTTATTAGAAAGCATTTAACAACAGAGTCTGAGAAAACGACTCTCAGATAAATACAAGCACATATTCCTTTTTGAGATGCATCACAAAATCCTACTATTTGACACGAAAGTGCATCACCATAAACGCAACGAGGAATTGAAATTGAACTAAGAGCAGGAAGCTCTTCCATGAACTTATTCCAGCATGCATTATAGTCATCAGGAATTGGTGTATCCCAATAAATTTGTAATTTCCATAGCTCTTGTAAAAAACATTTCATTTTGAAAATAACAGGAGCTATAAAACCAAGTGGATCATACAGTCTAGCAATTACAGACAAGACACTGCGCTTTGAGTTTGTCTTATGATACTCCGGAACTGAAACTTTAATTTGAAAACAATCGGTAGTCGGATTCCACATAATACCTAACACCTTAACACTAGAATTAGGTTCATCACTGATATGAAAGGGAACTTGACTGTTTTCCAAACGAACCCGTTTCAGGAATTCAGGAGAGTTACTACTCCACTTGTTCAGTTTGATATCAGCACATTTCAGGAGATTGCATAGTTGTGATTTAATTTCACACATTTCCTCCAACGAGCTAGCACCTATTAGAAAATCATCATGGTAAATTTCATCACGAATTGCGGTCGCCGCTAAAGGAAATTTATCTCCCTCATCTTCTGTCAATTGAATCAATACACGTTGAGCGAGAAATCCCGAGGGTTTCAAACCGTATGGAATTCTTTTTAACTCATAGACGACAATATCCTTTGAAGGATCTTCACGAAACAATATATGAAGAAACGAACAATCTTCTTCATCAACAAGAATAGCTCTGTACATTTTTGTAATATCACATGTAAAAACGAATGAATGCAATCTGAACCTAGTTAAAATATCACAAATATCATTTAACAACGTCGGTCCAGAGTGTAAGACTTGATTCAAGGAAACGTGACCCCTCTTTGCTGATCCATCAAAGACAACACGAACCTTTGTGGTGGGTGATGAAGGGTTGAATACACAAAAATAGGGTATGAAATATTTTCCAGGTCTTCTAGCAATTTCCATGTGATTTAAAAGTCGATACTCTTTCATAAACGATAAACAGTCAGCTCTTAAGCGAGCATCACGCAACATACGACGTTCTAACGAGAGAAATCTATTCAACGCAATTTCATGTGACTCATAAAATTCGAGATTTTTAGTGTCTACCTTGAACGGGAGCTTGACAACATATCTTCCCTGTTGATCACGTTTGTGAGTTTCAACAAAATGTTTTTCACAAAATTCGTCATCAGGATTAGGAAATTTAACATTAGAAATTTCCTCACTTTCCCAAAACTTATGAACCAAACTATTCAACGAGTTCTCAGAATCGGGATGTATCAATAACGAAGGTAATGTCTGGTTATTGGTCACGGAACAACTTGGGAATTCACCCAAAATTATATCACCAAACACGGAAGGTATAACGCAAAACGAAGCACCTTCTTCAGATGTAATTTGGTTATGATGACTTAATATTTTGTTGAATAACTGACAACCTAATAGGAGGTCAACGGAACGCTGTTCATAGAACCTGGGATCAGCCAAATTGAATTTTTTCAATTCATTTTGAATATTTGAATCCAGATACACGGGGGTTAACGGCCCAACTATTTTATCAATCACATAAGCTTCAGCTTCTACATGAGGATGGTTTAAACCTTTAGGTTTTAATAAACATTTTACAACGCCACAGGAATTTCCGATACTTGCGGAATTTAAACCAGAGAAATTTTGTCTGCGATCCTGAACAGATAAACCAAGTTTTATAACAAGATCTTTTGTTATGAAATTAGTAGTGCTACCTGAATCAATAATCAGACGAACGTTAACAAACGAACCAGAAGAACTTTTTATTTGAGCTAAAGCTGTGCCTAAAACAACACTCGTTTTAGGAATACACTGAATAGAAGGATTAATAACATTTTCAGTCATACCGCAATGTTGTGTAGCTATAGGATCGGTTTGAGTTATTGAATCACTTGATTTCAACTTTAAATCGTCCTTAGGGCTGTTATCCGATCGCTTCTGATAACTAACTGGAGAGCACGATCTACTGTTATCATTGCTACGTGGGTAATGCAATAACTTATTATGCATACGATTACACACACATTTTGGTTTGGACTTACACTGGCCGACAAGATGAAATTTAGAAAAACAGTTGAAACACGCTTTCAATGATTTGATATATTAATTTCTATCTTTCGGATCTTTCTTTAAAAAAACAGGGCATAACGACAACATATGATTTTTTGAACATAATGGGCAATTTAGTTCGGAACGATCAGTGAATTTTGAATTATTTGTAGCATTGCGAAAGCAGTTGTCAACCTGAGTAGATAACACAACTTTCTTTTGAAACGGTTTCATTTTACTATTAATCTTATCTACTGGTTTAGTCACATTCATATTCGGTGCATCAGACGCCGACAATTGGAATGTCCTAACTCTTGTGTTTACAAAATCAATCAGCTGTTGACATGATGGAAAACTTTTATCTGCTACTACAATTTCAAAAGATTCACAAGATTGTTTATCTAATTGTCGTATGGCTAACGAATACAATAGGTAATCTCCTAGGTCAGGAATTTTCAACGATTTTAATGAAGTGATGCTATCACCAACTTTCACGAGAAAATCTTCAAGAGATTTTAAAGAAGGTTTCACTGGGACACTAGTGGTTTTTAAAATCTCATTCATATAATAATTTGCTAAAACTCTATCATTTTCATAGCGTTTACAAAGGGCTTCCCATGCTAAATCAAAATCAGCACTAATCTGAAATGATTTTACTACTCTAGCTGCTTCACCAGATAACAAATTATGTAAGATATGAGACTTGTGGACTGACGAATAATATTTATCATTTAAAATCAAAGATGTAAATATATTTCTGAACCTAGGCCAGTCTGAAATGTCAGATCCATCAAACGATTTTATCTCTGCAGGAGGTAATATCATATTTAAGCGTGGTGAATGAGTAGATGGAGAAGAATCATTTTTTATCTCTTGTTTCTGCAGTAATCTATCACGAGAATCAATTATGGCACAAGCTAAGTTATCTATAGCATTTAATGATTGATAATCAGGTTCAAAATCAGGATTAATTTGAATAGAAAGTTCATTTATTTCATCCAACAATGATGAAAATTCACTAACTGTTTTTTCAATGAACCTACTTCTAATCAAGAATTGTTTTTGAACGTTTAAATCATTGATATTTTTCCGTAAGTCGTATGCTTGCTGAACACGGGTGAATAAAGTTTCTTTCTTTTTCAAACGAATGCTTAGCAAGGCTTCGGGTTTTGCAGTTGCCATTGTAGACTATCGGCAGATAAGATAAGGTTGCGGGATACAACAACAGGATTAAGGAAACGGGATTGATCATGAAATCTCAGTGCATGAGTCAACTTTACAAATTGAAATTTAAACTAATAAAGTTATAAAATTTCTGGAAATGAGGCTTTGATCCGGACACGGAGGACAATTATGGTTATCCCTTCCTGTCCTTGAGCCACAAGGACCCAGGGTGCAGTTAAGAAAACAGTGAAACAACGCAGTCAGACTACAGCAAGTTAATTAGTAATAAAACTATCACTTACCAAAGGTGACTTCAATGTGGACTGTAAGTAGGTGGTAAAGTTGACGTCTTCTGGCATGAGTAAATTTCTTGAATGTATGTAATTTTGAATCATATATGTATATTAATAACTAATACTTTCACGGAACGGAACGCAACACGGTACGAGGTTGACAGTCGAGGAACAAACTCGAGAGTGAAGTGAAATTGAAAGGAAGGGTGAACGGAAGGGTAGGAGGGGAGTAGGGGGGGGGGGAAAAGGATGATAGTTTCTTATCTCAACCAACAAGCAATAATCCGCCTGCGCTAAGAATCAACCAAACTCATTACACTGAAAGTAATTTAGTGATTGCTGGTAGATCTATAACAAAGTAATTAGATTGCTAATGATAGATCCATTATAGAAAATACCTAAAATATTGCAGTTAGAAGCCTTTTAGGACTCTTGTGGGTTGATAACAAAGTATTTCAGTTGAATTAGTTTACCACTTGCAGGTTCCAACTTTTTAAATGACAAGATTCTGGAAGCTTTACAGTTGAAATATTCGCAACAGTTCACATAACAATACACACAATCGATGAAATTACTGACAAAATTTTCATTTTTTACATATATATATTTTTTTAATTATTGCTGATTACCTGAAGAGTTGGTCTACATTCATTCTGTTTCCTAAAGTGTTTTGGTTCTCGATTTTCTTTCTCAATAGTTAATTCCTTCTTTTTCAAGTTTGTCCCAGTCGACGATTTATCATGGCTTTTATTTGATTTCATTTTAACCTCTTCCATGGAAGTATCGGTCTACAAAAAACAAAAATCCAAATTGTTTGAATAAATTTTTGCAAGAATATTCATAATGACTGAAGTATTTATTTTATTCATTGATACAAAATTGCAATGCAAAAATGCACCAGGTTTAAAACCCTAAACAGCTTTTATTCAAAGTTTTGACTGGGCTACATTATCCAAAACTTTGTAGGTTTAGTTTAGGTTCACTGGAAATGTTTACTTTAAACAAACTAACATGCTTATTTTTACTTGAAGGCTATTAATTTGAAAATACACTCAAATAAATAACAAAACAAAAAAAAAAAAAGAGTTTATGATATTTAACTTTGATTAAGACGTTTGAGCCAAGAAATACAAAATAGGGTTCTTCGTATAGTATTTTACAAAAGCGCTGGATTGGTTTCATAGCTCAATTTCGATAATTCGTTGTTAACACAAACTTGTTAGATTTTATTGGCTAGAGCAAAGGCACTCTTATTCTAGCCACACCAATGTATATTTAAATATGATATGTGTTTTTTTGTAACAATTATTTCATTGGCAATAAATAATATTATAGAAATCAACAACATCAATAAAAAATCTAAATAATGTCAATTTTGATAAGATTTATAGATTGAGAAAAAATGAGTACTAAGTTTCATACCCCATAAGATTAAAAAAATTCAGGAACTTATTTCTGAAGACAGTAGAGAATAAAATGAAATGTTTATCACTGTGATTTTCTTATATATTTCAGATAGAATTTTTATTTATTACTGTATAGTTTCTACACAGTATAATAATTGAAACATGATGATGATTAAATCCCTAGAACCATCATTTTATTAAAATATAGAAGGATTAAGATACTAAAGCCTTAGCCTTAATGTTGCTTGAGGTGAATTGAGTTTTATTCATCTCAGATACCAAGAAGGCTACATAAATATTCTAAAAGTTTCTGACGAATGATGGTTGGGACGCAGGAAGTAGCTCAGAGATGTGCTAGATGGAACCCGGTGGTTCGGAACCCACCTAAAACTGTAGGTCCAACTCATCAATCACCATCATCCAATTCATTACCCACGCACAGGTCTCAGACCTATATGGGCTTCATCCTCCGAAAAAAAGATAGTATGCTGTGCAGCCAGACTCTGTGTAGAGTGAGTGGGAGTGTGAGTGTAAAGTGGGAGTAAACTGTTAAGCATAGAGCTTCAGGATTTGTTTCAGTGGGCTTGGCATACTGATACAGTTTTGTTAGCTCTGTGAGGAAAGTAATCGAAACCTGCCTCACTCCTCGTTTGCGTTGTTGAAGCCTGAAGTCCTACAGTCGAAATCGGCTATGGTAGTATACATGCAAGATACTAAAAATACGATAAATTACGAATAAATCACTCACGCCAACATTTGAATTGTTTCCTGAAGATCCATCTTCGAACGTTATGAAGTAAGCCAAGGGTTTTTTATTTTTCTCCAAACTTTGATTATTTCTAAAACATTTGCAGGATTGCTTTTTCTTGCAATTGCAAACCGCTTTTTCTGGGCCTGACTGTCCAGATATTGATGATTTAGAAGATTTTCGTGGCTGTGAAACGACTGGCTGTTGATTGCCATCAGTAGCTGGTATTTCATCAGATTCAATGACTTCGTCATTCGATTTAACGGCAGTACGATTTTCTCTCTCTTTTGAAGGATGAGAATTGTTGACTCTGCCACTATCTTCCAATTTGTTTGCAACTGGATCATTATTTTCCCCCGGTTGTTGATTTCTAGAAATTGAGTTGCTTCCATGAACCTTTTTCGATACTGGTTTGTTCATCTCATCAGTAGACGAATAATAATGATGAGAGTCCCATTCTTGATGTTCCTATAATAAATTATATTAACATTCGATGTTGTAGTACTATATAACTTTTTTACTTGGAATTTAAACATAAATAAGTGTTGAAAATATATTACTGGTGGTGTCACTAATAAGTGTTAAATTTACTAGTAAAGTATTTTCAACAATTGTTACGTTTACAATATAATCATAAATTATTTCTATCGTCATAGATTTTCAAAGTCAATAACTGTTAATATATTCGCTCACTAATATTTTATCATAAACAATTTAAACACTTCAATTACTGTATTTTTTGTTGTTATGTTCTTAAAGCAAAGTCATCAAAAGTCATGTGATCAGGTGTTATTTACGTTTTCTCCGCCCATAGGCTTGAGTCAAGCTGCCGCTAGAATTTGCTGCTCCTAAAATTTGCCGCCCTGGGCACGTGTCATGTTGCCCATGCGGTAAATCCGGTTCTGCGTGTGATCTGACTTTAATCCATCTCTTATAGATCAGGGAATGCTTAAGGCTCATAAATGGATTCTTCTAAATTATAATACGAATTAGATCCTAAAATATGTTACATTAATATAATTGAAACTAGAGTTCTAATAAGACGACAAGGTGCTCAAATACAAGTAGCAATGAATTTCTGATGCATTGCTATAATAATTATTGTTTTAATATGATTTCTGTAGCTTATTTATGATTAAAGTCATTAAATCATGCAATATTGAGTTAAAACATGCAAAGTTATGTTGTGTTAAATGTGAATGAAAATCAAGCAATGATACATAACTTTTATGTAAGTAGGACATTTTCTTGTACGTGTAATACAATTTTGGGGCTTACGCTCTTCAATTATTTCAAAGTTACTTATGATTGTATTTTATCAAGCAATCATGATTTTTATAAATTAGGGTCTTATTTCTAACTATAATGAGGCTACCTACCATAACACAAGGGATACTTGAAAAGCATTCGTTCAGAAGGTTTTTCAAGCCTTTTTTGAGTTAAGTAAGCTCTAAGTTCCTAAACACGGACCTTATAATAACTATTAGGCTATTTTTAAAAATGACACTGCATTTCTCAATTGAGTAACTGGTTTCACTTATACCAAGCATGCAAAGAATTAAGAACAAATTAAATTGAAAATTCAAATACAACAATGCAAATATTAAACAATTATTTCAAAGTATACAAGACAATTTTCTCATTAAAAATAACTCTCAATAGGCAATAGAATGCTATAACTCACCTCTATAGTGTACGAATTTCTTTTATGATGCGATTTAGAATATTGTTCAAGTCGACTTTTTATAGAATTGAGCATTTGTTTGTTACTGGAAAATAATAAAACACGATGAAAAGCATATAACTTGTTGAAAATTATAGAACTACATGTAATGAATAATAGATTATTGATACAAAAATGAATACATAATTTGCTTATTCAAAGCTTTGAAATTTGTGGAAGATCAATCTACTCTAGATATTTTAAGTAAAAATGTTGCTAGACCAATGTTTGGAGAACCTCAAGAATATAAATAGATAAACATTATAATTGTCATAATTAGAAATTATTGAAAAGTATGATTACTGCAAATAACTATTTATATCCGTTGTGTACTTCAATTGCGGAATGCTTTTTCATAGAATCGATGTTCATAAGAAGTATCATAACATTGAATAATTTAATTTCGATCGGTTGGGTAGAAAATTAGAATTCAACGATCCAAGGCTATAAAGGTTATGAAACAATACAAAAATTAGACTTTAAAACAATTATTACTTCAAAGTAAGCGAAAGAAAGAAAATTTTATACTGCTATTTTATTCCAATGATGGAGACAGAAACTCAAAGAATTCGGACCTTTCATGCCTATAGCTTTCATTATAACGACCATAGTTTCATTATGCTAAGAAGAGAGAAGGAAGAAGAAAGAGAAGAACAAAGAGTAGTAGGAGATGAAGGAAGAGGAGACCAAGAAGAAGAAAAAGGTAGAAAAGAGAAGGAAGAAGTATGGAAGGCCACAGTTTCATTTTGTCGACAGTACAGTACTATTGAAAAGTAATGCTTCAAAATCGAGGTCCAGAACTCAAAATAAACAGTGAAATCGGCCACAATTTACTATATTATTATTAAGGAGTGTTGAAAATTTGTAAATAAGTTCTTGTTACAGTATATTAATGCATCTTATTCATGAACAATAGAAAATACATTAACAGCAGATAAATTCTATACAGAATAACTACAAGTCTGTCCAAATTTTGAGATGATTCAAATCTTAATTGGACTGACAACGAATACATTAGCTTTCCAACCTACCTTTCATTAGCCGTTTTGCACCTGTTGTAACGTGACTCCAAATGCTTCTTCCTGGTTTTTTGAATTCTAGCTAGTGAGTCCCTCAATTCTTCCTGCTTTCTCAGAAGCCTAAAAATAAATTAACCTCTTTTGAACATGACATCTCAATTTAATTTGGTTGACATTAGTTTCAGTGATAAATGAAAACAATTTTGTCTATTTCACGATTAATAATGGCCCATGCTAGAAACTATGAAATCTTGCTTTTATTTCAATCAAGTGACTAATATCGATAGCTTCATTTGTTTCATCCAACATTTTACTAAGTTTCTGAAAACAGTATCAGATTAATATTGAGTTTAAATTGGAAGAAATAGTGTCTGCAGACTTTTTATAATATCTGGAATTCTCAACAAATGTAACAAGACATTGAAATTGAGAAATAAATACTGCAGATAAGAAGAAAAATAGTTGAAAGACTTGGGGACGGGATACATAAAAAGGAAATAAAACAGTAAATTATTGAGGTATGGGAGCCACCACGGCCCCTATCTGTTTTAAGTTTATAAATATCAACATTGAGTTTGTTCACGGAAATATCAATGGCTTAATACGAACGTTTTCTCACCTTCTTAGATAATCCAAGTGTTCTATTTCAGACTGGATCATTATGCGTTGGTTATCTCTTTCTACACTGAGAAGATCTATCATTGCTTTTGAGTTGCCATTATCTGGCATAGCTCTTCTCGCATTTCCTGCTGAAACAAGTTTTTTTTCATAGCAGATAACATTTTTATTATCAACCTCAGAATCTCTACTGACAACGCTGAATTTTAAATAGTTTTCTACTGCACTGCAGAAAATTTTTAAAGCATATGTTCACACGATTAAAAAACAAAACTTGATTTCTTTAGAGAAAAAATACCGAAAACTTTGAAATGAATTTTTGAATCAACTTTTATCTATACCATATATTTGAATATAATTAAGCATGTATGGAATTTTCTTGTATAAGATTTAGGCAAATGTGTGACATTCAGAAAATATTAAATAAAAGTTTAAGGCATATACAACATAATTCCTGGTAGGGATTTGGAATATTGGTTACCTGTAAACTCACTATTGACAGTACGCAGAAGAACATTTTGATTTGCCTACGCAGCGTACACAGCATTCCAAGCGGCTGTACTAAGAACTATTAAATATTCATATTTATGATGAAGTATGTAAGAACATCTCACAGGATAGACTACTTGTCATTAGTACAGTTCTGACCTGCGCAAGCCAAATTCATGCAACTAACAAGAATGGGTTTATAAGCTATAAAATTTTCATGTAGTATATGATTGTTTTTGAAACAATAATATATCCAAACGCATGAGGTAACCAGCAATGAATTGAAGAATGGAAGCTTGTCTGAATGCTGAACAGATTACAGTTCTTTGTGAGTTTTAGTCGCAATATATTATTATTATTATTTTTATTGTCGCGAATAATAAGGCATTGTTGCCTACGGGAATGGCACCAATTTCAGAAAGTTGTTTGTTCTGTAGAAACTGTTTTTTGAGGTTAATTACTAATGCTCATAACAAACTTCATAGTGAACCCCTATTCAAAAACTTTGGAAATGACAATTCCGGCATTGCATAGGTGCCCAAAGTACTAAGCTAGCATAACTTACAATAATTCTATGCATAGAAATCTAAAACACATTCTTTACACATGCATTCGTTTTCTTGAATGTGGGAAGAAACAATCAATAGAGCACCTGCTCAATTGAAAGAGCGTGAAGTTGCTACTTTTCTAAACATAAAAAATATGTTTATTGATAAGTGCTTTCATAATGCACATGCATTTGTGTTGTAATAGTAAGTGTTTGCTTTGTATTTTTGATATTTTTTCGGAGGATGAAGCCCACATAGATCTGAGACCTGTGCGTGGGTAATGAATTGGATGATGATGATGATGATGATGATTGATGAGTTGGACCTACAGTTTTAGGTGGGTTCCGAACCACCGGGAAGTGGTTCTACAGCAGAGAACAGTCTTTTTTGCTGGTCAATCCAATCGGCCACCCTTACAAAGAGCGCCCAGGATATTCGTAGCTTATCTCTGATTGAGCAGATACCTGCTACGGCACTCGGCTATCACTTCCCTAAATAATACAACTACAGTATTTGAAATGTTTTCTACGATGAATGAACCTTGAATATTATATCAAGTAAGTACTCAGCTGTTATTGATATTAATTTTAGTGTATCATAAGATGGTTGGCTTAAATCTAGAATGTATTGGTATCCATTTATGAAGTAGTAATATGCATTTATAAGTAGTTATAAAGTAGTTCTATGTTCCAAGCTTTGTTTATTATCATTACGTAGTTTTTGATGTATTATAAATGGATGTTCAACTGTACTGCATTTATAAGCTGTGTACTGTGTTGAATAAAAAATATGATCAATTAATTAAACCATCTAGAAAAAATGCATTTTTATTTTGTATAAATTTTTGTTCCAATTAATGTGGATGAACACTATCCATCATACACGGTTACGTAAAGGTTAATAAAAAAAAAAAAAACATTTATAAGTCAATCATTATTAGTGAGATATCACACCAATCACGTACATATTTTTCTTTTTTTTCTGATGATGAAGCCCACATAGGTCTGAGACCTGTGCGTGGGTAATGAGTTGGATGATGGTGATTGATGAGGTGGACCTACAGTTTTAGGTGGGTTCCGAACCACCGGGAAGTGATTTTACAGCAGAGAACAGTGTCTCTTTTGCTGGCCAATCTAATCGGTCACCGTTACAAACAGGACAAAAGAGAACACGAGAACGCAGCTTATCTCTATCTGATTGAACATATACCTTCTAGGGCACTCGGCTATCACTTCCCTAAATAATGCATCTATTTGAAATGTTTTCTACAATGAATGAGCCTTGAATATTATTTCATTAAGGCTGTGCGCTAGGCACCGTGACTCTGACCAAGTCTCGAGTCCCGATTCAAGGCAACAAACAAACGAGTCTACAATCGAGTCGAATCGAGTTTGGTCCGGTTTTGAATCACTCTGGTGGATTTGTACGTAACTAGCTTTCCATAGCCCTGGAACGTTGCCAGATCTCTCGGCTCCCGTCTGCTCCGCTCTTCGCCTGGTCTGACTAGGCCTTCTTGGGAGGGAGGCATAGTCGTTCTACTACTCATAATCTAGTAAAGCAAATATAGTTTACAAGCCACAGCCGCAGATATTCTAATTACCTCAGCTTTCATTCACAAAAGTAATCCGATATGTCTGACGGCTAGAGAGCCTGGACAGTTTTTGCCCTCTGTTCACTTAGGGTGGCATGAGTAGTTTGGTACATTGTTTTGTGCCGTGTTCCATTTTTAACCTAATATTGTACAGAATTCGACAATAATAAAACTAATAATTGATTAATGACATTAATGTAAGGAGTTTTCTGTTGTGTTAATAATGGCAAGGCAAAGCATTAGTTGGGTCATGTCTTTCAATATTTTGTTTTTTATTTTTCTATTCACCCAGGGTTACTCCTAATTCAATCGGTTACATGCTAAACGCGCACAGTGCTAAACGCGCACAACTGAAATTCCATGGAATTCTGTGCAAAACGCGCATAAGTTTTATTGAAGGGTCAAGAAAGGGCCTCGGCTACCTGAAAATCGGTAGTAGATTCGGAAGTATTATTAATCACTTTTAGATCATTACAGTGATCAATCAAATCATAAGTAACAACAAACTGTATACTTTGAATGGAAATTGTAACATAATTTTTTAAACAATATCAAATTATGATTTGATTGTGTGGAGTTTCATCCACATTAATATTATTATAATATTATATTCAGTAATATTATCAATATCATTGAGAAGCTGAAATGATCTTTGTAATCAAAACATTACAATTTTCATTGAATGAATCATCACAAGATCAACAAGTGGTATTTTGAGCTACAGAGAAATTAAAAATCTCAAGATCATCCACCACAGACTAGACTACATATTTTTCTAGAATATATTCTGATGTTCTGGATTTTTCTATCATCCGTTCAATTTTAATAGGTTCTATTGAATAGTTTTATTAAATTAACTTTCGAATGTAGATAAAATTGATTGATTTTTAATTTATTCAGTGAATTATATTTCCATGTTTTAGCAAAACCCAGAATTCTTCTATTTAATGATTCCACTGTTACTGAAAAATCAAAGTAAAAAACAAAACAAACATTGCTATTTTGTTACTGGTACTAATACAGCTCAACTAGAAAATATTTCTTGGAGAGCTGATCAAGAGAAGAGGAAGAGTCTCCTAATTTCATGAGGTAATAAATTCAGTTCCATATCATAATATAGGCTCCCATTGTTTTGTAATATGAATTTGTATAATGAATTATCTTCCGGTCGGTTCACTACCAGAGCGGCAGTTCCAGGTAGTGGAGACCCTTTTCTGACCCTTTGATGAATCTTGTGCACGTTTAGTTTAAAAAATAGTTTCTGAGTGAGTAAAACCGGGGGCCATCACGTGTTTTTGGCGCCCAAGGCAAATATCTTAGATTTTGGAAAAATTGATTAAATTTGGAAAAATATCTAATGTACAGGAAAATAAAATTGACTATTATAATTTGGAGAAGGCTTTTTTACAGACAACCATTTATTACCTCATATTCAAAACATATATAATATTTCCATAATATTCTTGTAATTTTCTAAGCCAATTCTTGGAAATACCAATATATAATAAAAATATATATATAATAAACCTTTATTGCAGCAACTCCTGAGGTCGTCAGAAGCATTACAAATTGTCATATTTCATATCAAAATAATTTTGTCTCATACAACAGTGCTAGAACGTTAAAACAGATAAAAATACAAAATCACATTCAAAATTAGCCTGCCTATCTATAGCAGTGTGTCATTTAAAGCTGTCTATAAATTGTCTACAAAGTCTTTGCCCTTTCATAAAAATCCTCAAACCTATATAATAAATAATAATGGATTATTCATTAAAAAAAAATTCAGTCTATGCTTAAAATTGGATATGGCAGATTATGACCCACTATTCGATTATGGTGGGGGGGGGAGGGGGGTTACTATTCCTTACTTGAAAACCCCCAACATTTAATGTGGACAATGCAACATTAAAAATATTTTTCCTACAACTGCTTGTAAAATAGTTCTTTACGTACTGAAAACTAATTGTAAAATGCCTCTTTACTGCTCTGCAAGCGGTAAAGTACTTTATGCTCGCCAGCTGTTTTCTTTACGCTTCTATTTTGATTTTGATGCCTTCTCATTGGTGGATCACGGAATCCATGAAATTCACATAACCTCAACAATGGCGAACGCTAACCAAATCCGCGCATGGTCTGTGATGTTACAAACTACAAGCTTTTATTGTTTGGAATCCAGAACTGCAGTTTTAGGAGAAATATTGTATGCTTCTTTATCGTGAAGCTTCTTTATCGCTCTCGCAATAGTTTCTCGCCAATGTTTTGGCTCGAGCGATAAAGTCGCGCTTCACGCTCTTAACCTGAATCAATTAGGACAGTAACCAAGTTTCATAAGTAAGTGATATCAGGAAAAACATTCAGTAGTTATTTTCTCAACGAATTCAAAAATGTAGTTGGTGATTATAGAATAATTAATGTATTTATTCAGTCAGAGAACGAATTTGCTGAAGAAGTCAGTATTGTCAGATAAATTATAGTCAGTCAGACAAATGTAGAGTAGGTAACACAAATCGATAGTAAATGTTAAAAGTGCATATTCGTTTAAAGCTGATGATGCACACATGAGTCCGAGACTTGTGCGTGGAAAATGAGGTGAATGCCAGATGGAGGAGCGGGATTCGAACCCACGACCGCTGAACGACAGCAAGCTGAAGTTGCGACGCACCAATCAACTGCGCTAAGCGGCCCGCCAAATAAGTACAATTATGTGTCTTTCAAAGTGCACCAAGATAAAAAAAAGCTAAAATTGATGGAAACAAAATGATAATTATTATTTTGCTTTTTTTCTCATTTTTATTTTATACTTTTATACTAAGATCATTTCGTTATGAAATTGTATTTTATTTTATAGTACGGTATATGTTCACATATTTTTTTGTTGAAACTGATTTTAAAATGTGAAGGTATGTATGTGATAAGTTGATTGATGAATTGTAGCCTATAATAATCACAGCAAGTTACCAAAGACGATGACATTGAATGTTCGTCTGTGGCAATAGGTAATTAATATTTACGCGGACGTTATTTCAAGATGTGAAGTTGAAATCCGCTATGGTTACACCACCCAGATGCAGGTAAAACAGCTTAGATGCTAATAAAATTTTACATCTAAGACTGAAATGAAAAATGTTTTTTCTTCATTGCCTAATTTTTGTGTTAAATAATATAACACAATTATAATATTGAGTATAATAATAGACTACTCAATTGTAATATTTATATTTTCTTTTTTTAGTATTTCATCTCATCATTTGTAGTAAATTTCTGTTTGTAGAGCAACTTTTTCAATTACACTTCTACTACAGTTTTCGTTGGAAGCCTATTTATGATCTATCAAAGAAGTCCTACAATATTATTATAATCCCATTCACTATGTAAATTACCCAATAAACCATAATGTAAATCACAAGAGTAAGGTACAATATATGGAACAATCGCAAAAATCTTATAAATAAAGAAAAATTCGGTTCCTTCCTTCGGACACAATTTGGCATTTGTTTGTTCGAGAGAAAACGAATGAGGGTGAAAGAGAGTGATATAGCGGAAAGGAAATGTGAACGCTACTGGAGACGTGTCATTCAAAGCAATTATTTTTGTCGATCGCATAATTATTCAAGAACTGCAAATAAAATCCATCCGGTAGACAGGCGAGTGCCGGTGTTGCGCGTGAGGGAGCATTGATAAGGGCGAGTGAGTGATGAACGAATATGATTCAAACTGGCAACATAGCAAGTCCTTGCATATGTGTGAGTGAACGTGCTTGCGCATTCGCATGAGGAAGTTGACTCTGTAAAACTGAAGAGAATCCAAGAAAACTTTGGGGCAACGTAGCTACCCAACGATTCAATTTAGATTTACAATAATTTTTCTATTACTAGAAGGGATATCAGGGATTTCAATAACATATTTTGTATTTCAATCGGGAATATAGTTTTTCTGTAATTAAGGTTTCAAAAAAATGATTTTTTTTTAAAATGAAAATTTTGAAAAATGAAATACCTCATTACAAAAACAATAATTTGTTACATTGATCCTGGAAATTACACTTTTCTATTCACAACCGTTCATTATACTGGTTGCCCCCAAAAATTAACTTTAAGTGCTCATATCTCAGAAAATAATTGATGATTTTTTTTTTTTATTTATTGCAATAGACTACATTTCAGTAGCCCAATAATCTCCAGTCAAAGAGACTTTGAAAAAAAAATATGACCAAAACCCTATTGCACAGCCTTAAGTAAATTGTATTAGAAACATATAGAAAAAAATGCATTTTTATTTTGCATAAATTTTTGAATACAATAATGTGGTAACCTTCGGAACACATCCATCATACAAGGTTACGTACAGGTTAATTTAAAAATGAGATATCATACCAATCACATACATCTATCTATCTTACCTTGGTGTTTCCTTTTCTGTTCAAACACGTTTGTAGGAATAGGCATAGCGGGCCTCCAGTCCGTAGAATGGTCAACAGAGCTGCTTCTATTTGAATCAATGGTAGCTGATGATTCTGTAGTCTTGAAACGACGTTCCAAGGCTGCTTGCCTCTTTTTCTCCCCGTTGACAGTCTGTTGTTTTTTTAAATCACGCGACTCCTTTTTATCATGGTATTTACCAGAGGATTTTTCCAAGTATAACTTCGATACTTCATTGCTGCTTATTGACTCACACTGAACTCCAACTGATCCAACAGTGCGCCTGGGTTCGTTGCTGTCAGATTGCGATTGAGTAGTAAACTCTGAAAAAACGAGTAGTTACAATTAGTTGTAACAGTTGAACTTTTATATAAATACTTTGTTGAATATTTGTTCATTGTTTATGTATTTTAATTCTTTTACATAGACTGGCACGTATTAATTGTATGTATTAGCTCATACGTATATTGACATGTCACTGTTTGGTTGGTAAACCTCTGCTGAATTTACACAAACATAAATGTATGATGAATATTAGTTACAGCTGAACTTTTATATAAATACTTTGTTGAATATTTGTTCATTGTTTATGTATTTTATGTATGTGGCACGTATTAATTGTATGTATTATCTCATACGTATATTGACATGTCACTGTTTGGTTGGTAAACCTCTGTTAAATTTACACAAACATAAATATGTGATGAATATTAATAAATAAAGAAATAAAATAACGGAATAGATTATCCAGACAAAATCTACGTTTTAGATAGGTATCCGTTCAAAAAAAATCAAAATTATATCTAATTTCTTTGGACTACTGGACTGTTTAGAGCCACGTTTTCAAAGTTTCAACTTCTAAATTGATATTTTTACATAGGTGATCTATTACATCAGTAATTGTACTACAAAGTGGAATTTCTAGTTTAACTTGGGCGTGACCTAAAATTTGAATTTTTTAATAAATATTCGTAAAGAAAACAGCAGTGGGCTGTACCGTTTGTATCTTTACTTTTTTATTGCTGATGATGCCCATATGAGTCTGAGACTTGTGCGTGGGTAATGAGGTGAATGATTACACATAAATGCCTGACAGTGGAGCGGGATTCGAACCCACGACCACTTAAGCGACAGTAAGCTGAAGTTGCGACACTCCAACCAACTGCGCTAAGCGGCCCGCCAATTGTGTGTGTTTCTGTAATAGGTGGATAAATATCTAAATAAATAAGATGTCGTCTCGCGAAGACTGTAATGTCAAGGAACACCATCAAAATTCTTTAGGTATATGACATCCTTTTTTGGAAGTACAAAAAGAGTTAACTGTATTTCCCTTTATAAGTCGATGACTCAAGCAAAATTGTGTTAAATTATTGAAATTTTACTGCATCAGCTATCATGATTTTAGTGTAGAGTACTTGTCTGTTCCTGGTTACAAAAGCTGAAAAACACTAAATCTCTTAGGTAAGAATTATTATTAATACTTGTGTTTCAGCAAACTTCTGAAACGCAGCATCTGGATGATGAAGTTGGCAATTTGAAACAAATTTGAGTTATTAGTGAAGTTGAGCCAGTTTAAAATTGCTTAACCTTGAGAACATTTGGTTTTCGTTTTTTTTAAATTCAGCAAAATATTGAGTTAATTCAATTGACTTCAGTTTGTAGAGTTATATTACATTATGAATTGCTAATTTAGATGAGAATGTACCATAGTGTAAAATTTAATACTAAAAATGAGACCAAAAAGTGAGGGTTGAGAAAAAGTTTAACAAAAGTTGATTAAAATATAAATAAAAAGATATATAGAATATTATAAAGATGGTTTGGTAATCTATATAAATAAAATTAGAGTTTTGTCTGTACATTTATCAGAATTGTATATTTTTTGGTTATTTTAACGTTTTATACATTAAAGAAGCCGAAAATAGTCTTATCTCACTTTCTGTCTGTCTGTCTGTCTGTCTGTCTGTCTGTCTGTCACGGACGCAAAGGTATTTTTCGCGGCCTTCTCCTCAAAAACGAGAGCATCGATCGGGATTTTAGTTATTGAACAGTATTGAAAACATTATTGACAATGTCTTTAGCTATAAAAAACTAAATTAACTTTATTTTTAACAGAGTAATAAACGTTTAAAAACCAAGTACTGTGCGATTTCGGATACATTTTACGCGGCCTTCTCCTCAAAAACGAGAGCATCGATCGGGATTTTAGTTATTGAACAGTATTGAAAACATTATTAACAATGTCTTTAGCTATAAAAAACTAAATTAACTTTTTTTTCAACAGAATAATAAACGTTTAAAAACCAAGTATTGGGCGATTTTGGATACATTTCTTTCAAGTTTTATTACCACATAAGAATAAGAACAAATCACGTAATTTATCATGATATATCAATCAGCTGTTCTCAAATATAAATGGTGGGCCCTTCGCGGCGTTATTTACGCTGTCTGCAGACTTGTGTAGTCGGAGCATTGCAGTCTTTTACGAAACATATGTCTGGTGAATTAAAGCTCATCTTATGTTTTATCAATTATTTCTTTGTTGAAAAAAAAAAACAAAATTTTCTAATTTCAATTTATCAAAACAAAAATTAACATTTTAGGAAGGTGCGGTTTGTGCTAGGCTCTTGGGAATTCGCCAGGTAGCACTATTATTACCACATGAGAACAACAACAAATCACGTAATTTATGATGATTTATCAATCAGCTGTTCTCAAATATTCTCTCTGATAACTGTCACTGAATTGTTTACGTCCTAAGTTGTTAACTAAGCTGCTAACAACTTCATGATCGTTGCTATCAAAAAAGCCGAAAAATATTTAGTCGTATTTCTAAACATAATCCGTACGAACGACGGGTAGCTGCTAGTTAGAGATAATGAGAATATGAGAGTAATGGCGAAAGCGCAAGAAACATCCAAAAAAGAAGATTTTGTACTCCACTGATTTAACCTACCCCAAAGTAGGTGATACAAAAAATGATTGAATATGATGGATTATAATATCTACTGGATTATATTATACACTCGAACGGCAAAGCCAAATGCAATCGGAGTTACTAGAAAGGAATTGATTAGCGACACATTTGACGGTTACAGCTTCAATTTTATAAATTCCCGTAAAATGAATAGCCTCCAAGAGCCCACTTTAAGCAGTTCTAAAAAGATAATCAAGTTCAGAATATACATGAACCTGTTGAATATAATATAAATGTTGTAATTACCAGTTCCAACACATTTATCATGAGCATCTTTCATGAATTTGTTAGCTGAAGAGAAAGATGATTTCGGTTTGAAGCACTCTGATGATGTTCGACTGGAAGTTCTTTCCGAAGTAAAAGGAGACTCTTGACAAGGAATATCTTTCACTAGACTTCTCCTTGTTTCCCGTCCATTTATATGCTCTCCAAGTCCATCCTCAGACAATGAATGTGATCCTGAAACGAAAAACATGTTAATTAGAAAAATAGAATTGAAAACTTTTTTATTAAAATTTTGAAGAGAGAAACGCCCGATGGGCCCGAATTTACTACATAATGTAGTATAACTCATACAACTTGAATCGGCAAACAGGAATCAAACTGATTTAAGTAATCGTATTAGGTAAATTTCAAAATATATTGCATTTTGAAACATTTTGAATCAATTTGATAAATGCTACCATCAAATTCAGATAGCAATAAAAATATTATCATAAGCCAAGATTTAATGCCTCACACGTTGTGAGCGAGTGACCAAGTTTCTCACTTGGGTTTATCAAACACATGTTAATTGCATGGCCATCAGCTGTTTATTGTGTACAAAATGACTTTTAGAGAAGCCACTCGCTCGCAATCGAGGCATTAGTCAGACATCAATCGCCTTAAAATTCTTATTCAGAAACTTCATTGCTTCTGTCAAGAAAAATGAGAGAAACCTTAATGTATTCGATCAAATATTCAACCTGATTGTGAAGGAATCATAGACATGGATTCATACTTTATAATTACACCCAGTTGAAAAAATCGTAATATGATATAAAGATACATATGAGAGAATAATTTAAATCTATTTAATAAGCTTCATCAATACACATCTGTTAGGCAGCCGCAGTGGTGTAATCATTTCACTTTGTTAACGGTTAACTCCTGCGACCTGCGGTCAAGAGTTTGATTCGCGTTCAGCCTGTGATATTTTGTCATCATTCACAAGACTCCGACTTACATACGAATAATCAGCAAAAATATAAATTTTTATTGGAAAGCTGCTATTTACTGAACTGTAATTAGTCATTTTTACGAATCTTCCTTGGCAATAAGTAAAAACTGATTTGAATATTGAGGCAAATCTTATTGATAAATCATGTCTCACAAAGCTGACACTATTCAGATCTTACCAGCCTATACTGAAAAGTTAAATTAATTGGCTTTGCAAGGAAAAATCGAGAATTTGCTTTCGGTTTTGAAAAAAAACCGTTATTCTAATAATGGAATATAATTGTTTTATGCCCGTATTTATCAACCTACTTTGATGATTCCTCAACAAAAGGGAGACTTGAAAAACTTTCAAGTAACTTAAATGTTTTTTAAGAATTATTTTTAAAAAGGAAGTTTCAATTTAGGTTCATGAATACGGACATTAATGGTGGAGTAGAATTTCATTTGAACTTACCAACTGACGACTGATTTTTACTGTCCAATTTGTGGCCTCCAGAAGCTATATCATTGGAAATAAGTTTTTCAGCAACGCGCTTTATCAACTTCTTCTTCAATTCTGAGCTTTTTACTTGCGAGCTTTGCACAAAATTCAACATCATATCAACTCCTCGTTCAATGTCCCTAGCAAGCGTGCTTGAGTTTGATAGATCCCAGGATTTCTCGGCTTCATCTGATACTTCATTTTGTGACGAGGCGTTGCGATTCAGCGAAATCGATGAGCTTTCGCCTGATGCATCATCTGGTCTGGCTACAGTTTCATACATGTGTCCTGGCAAATATTCAAAGCTGTTCGCTCTATCTTCGACGCCTATTGACTCACGCCGATCAGCCCATGCATGGTGATCGGTTCTCGCGCTGCTCGTCACACTGTCCAGTGTGCCACTTTCATCATTATTGTCAATTCTGGATTCTTTACCATCGGCCATATTCACTTTGCCACCTTTCTGTTGGTCGGAAGAGTTCGAACCAACATTGCTCTCATCTTTGGAAGTTCTAGCATAATTTGATCGTGAAGTATGTCGTTTGCTGACCTCGCCCCTATCAAAAACCTTCCTATGTGCTCCAGTACATACATTACCATTATGTCGATGTAGAGGTGACACTAAACTAGGCTTTGAACATTGAAAATTTTGAATGGAAAAGCCAGTTATTGAAGATGGACCACTCAAAGGATTAGACTCGGCCTTCAAGGACTGACTCCTTTCTCTCGATTGGGATCTAGATTTCTGTGAGCTTCGACTTGATTCAGTAGCCTGAACACCAATGGATTGGTTTACAAACGATGTTTGCACTAGCTTGGAAATGTGTTTCGGCGAATCTTTCCTTTTTTGTACAACGGTGGAAATGGAGGAAGATGAAGCAGATTTTGTAGGATTATGACTTTGCAGTAAATATTTAGGTAACGTGTTCGATTCGGGCAGTGCCACACAAACATTACTATGGCTATGACTTCGCGGTAGAGTATTGAACAGATTAATTGTTGGAGGCGATATAGGTAACTCATTATCCCGAAGATTCTCCATTGAACAATGCTTTCGCAGATTTCCTTTCAAAGCACCTGTATTAATGCTTTCAGTATCTAAGTTTTCTTGTTGCTCAGAGTTTTCAGGTACTTTATCAATGTCTTCTTGTAAAGGTGTGAAATATGAACTAATAGGTTTATTTTTCTGAGATGATTGCGAACTTCCAGCTGATGGAGATGGATTACGAGGTTTAATATCAGGAAAAAGTGGACGTGGTAGCTTTTCGTATGAAGGCATTTGTCGAGCTAGTTCATTTAGCTCATGATATGCATCTTCATTGATAGCAGTTTGTGCACAAAGATGCTCAGATGATGCTGCAGCTGTAATCGGTGACAGTTCATCTTCACTACCCGAAGTGGCATGCAGTCCTAATGGAGTGTCAGCGTTCAATTGGTTTGTACTGAAAGGTGTAGATTCTGCTATAGGAAGACCTAACCGATCTTTTATATTTCCTTTTTTCAATGACTTGTTGGATGGTATAGTATTAGCCAGTTGACTTAAATATTCTGCAGTCCCTTCTGGTTCTAATCTTGTAAGGAGAGCAGCTGACCCTGTAGCTATAGCTATTCGTTCAATAGTGCTCAATTTTTTGTCATCATTGTTATTTGATGAGTAAATTTGATAATAGCCCACATCTGCTCCGCTATCCCACTCAAGAGGTTTTAGTGATACGGAGGCTACACTTGAAGCTGAAGAAGGTGGTTGTTCTTGTTGTAGACTCAGACTACTTTGGTCTGAAGAGCCTTCAGGTGGTTTAACACTAATATAGTCTTCCCTATTCGATAAAACAGCCAATTTCACATCAGTATATACAAATTCATTGTCTGTTCCAACTGCAGAAACACTGACAGGTACATCTTCACTTTCATTTCCAGATGAACCGGATATCACTGAGCCACTATCATTTGAAGATGACGAGGCATGTCCGAGAACAGGTGGCCTTGAGGTCATTTTTTTCTGTTCATTTTTGAGACACCCTATCGTAACTGAAACATTTGCAATTTTCTCTTGTCCAGAGAGTTGCCTTGAAACACGTTCACCAAGCTTCATTTCCGGATACGTTCTATTCGACTCGATATACTTCCTGAATTTATCCAGTCCAGTTTGTTCTAACTTCATGCCTTTGTTCTTAACTCCAGGTGGAGGAACCATACCCAATTCTTGTCGCATGAAAACTGGTAAATCTTTTTGAATAAACTGATTGGGGCCTACCTTCAAACTGCTTCCAACAAACAAAACCTTTGGTGTAATTCTTTCAATAAAATTACAATCATGAGTATCAATACTTGCGGATGAGGTGAAATTAGAGCTTGATGAAGATATGGGTAGTTGGTCCCTTGACAAATGATCAATATCGTTAACTTCATTTTTGTTTGCATTAGTATCAACATCTTCTTCTTTGTCACTCATGATGACATTCAGGTTACCTATTGTAGGAACAAAGAAATTAGATTTCTGATTGAAATTTCTTATCGTATCGATTTTGAAGTTTCTAGACAAAATCAATTCTGAGATATGAGATACCACAAAATCAACGATATAAACAAACCGATTAACCTCAAATTCTAAAAACCAATAGCACGATCACATTTTTCAACTGAAGTAACTTGAAGGCGCTTTATGGGTGCAAATTCAACTAATTTATTCATTCTTCTTATGGATCTATTTAAAATTCACCTCTTTATTTTAAAATAGATGATCAAATAATTAAACACTTCAAACACAAAATAAACAATGAACAACTTTACAACAACAGCAACTGCCAGGGTGATGTCGGTGAAGTGGGGACATTACCAATTACCTTAGGCCGGCCATTCACGTTCCAACTTGCAGTACCACTTGCAGTACTGCTATAAATAGTCGATTACATTGGGATAGTTACTCACTAAGCGAGTAGCGAGTAGGACGTTACTAACCGACCGTGCTACAGCAGCTCAGCATACCAAGCCAAATTATATTAAAAATTTAATTTCCAGAATCGCCCTCATACTATGGAATTTCAAAGACAATAAACAATTTAGTTTGAAGTGACTGACAATTGAATAAACTGACAAATATACGTAAACAGAATTTTATTAATTTCGAATTCCTTTAATTGCTATTACTTTACACTGAAGACTTCTGCAATGGCGGATATTGACAATATCCGCCATTGCGGAAGTCTTCAGTATAAAGTAATAGCAATTAAAGGAATTCGAAATTAATAAATTCTGTATATGTATATTTGTCAGTTTATTCAATTGTCAGTCACTTCAAACTAAATTGTTTATTGTCTTTGAAATTCCATAGTATGAGGGCGATTCTGGAAATTAAATTTTTAATATAATTTGGCTTGGTATGCTGAGCTGCTGTAGCACGGTCGGTTAGTAACGTCCTACTCGCTACTCGCTTAGCGAGTAACTATCCCAATGTAATCGACTATTTATAGCAGTACTGCAAGTGGTACTGCAAGTTGGAACGTGAATGCCCAGCTTTACCACTATAGGCGATCTGGAGATCGACCGACAGCGCTCCGAGCGGAGGATCTTGCACTAGCTTAGTGAGTTAAAATCTGATCGCCATTAATTCGTGTGCTAAATTGTCTCACTTCAAATACGTTTTTTCAAAAAAATATTCCTTTAGACAAACATCCTAAAAATGCCCAAAAGCCGTATTATTTGTTGTGTATATGGGTGCAGTAATACCTATGAGAATACAGAAATAAAAGGTGTTTTATTTTATTCATTTCCTGGTCGACCTTACGAAAAGGATAGATGGGAGAAATGGATCTTCAATGTTTGAAGGACTAAGTGAGGGGGGCCACCATCTGTCCGACTATCCATTTCTCCGAATATACCATTTGTCCGACTTTCTTACGACTTGTAATTAAATAAGAAAAGTACGTGTTACCACTTGACCGAAAATCCATTTGTCCGAATATACCACTTGTCCGACTATCACATGACATCTTATAAGTTCAGAAACCACTTCACCGAATATACCACTTGTCCGAATCTACCATTTGTCCGACTCGACTGTAACGCATTCTAGCGGCGTAGTTTATCACGCCTAACCGAAAATATCGTGTTTTTTTATTTTTTCACACACTATCAAATGTTTACTTTTCGTTATAATAATTTGATAACTAGAAACTGCTGTAATAGTGTCAAATAGGATTAATGAGTATATTATGACTGTGGTGACATGAACACTTGATGGCATTGAGTTATTGGCATGACGCATCGAGAAATCAGCCAATTACCAATCAGCATGAGTTTGCCGTTAAATTTGAAATATTGGAATTGTTCAGATTGAAGTTTTTTTCATGTTTTGATCACAAAAATCAAACCTTTGCTGCTTTGAATTCTGAGTAGAGTATCAGACCATACTTGTATACATCCAAGTTGTGTTTAAGTTATTGCGTGAGTCTCTTATGTATAAAAACCTAGCTCACGAGCCACAAGCACAACACTTACAGTCAACAATTATTGTGAAATTTGTATTGCTCAATAGCCTACTGTGCATAAAACTTACATTACACAAATCAAGTGTTAGATTCTCAATTCTTGAGGTACCGGTATGAGTTAAATATGAGACTCAATTATCCCAAAAGTTCATCTGTTAATCAATATTATATGGATCTTGAAACCCTATCAGAAGTTCCCTAGGCATATTCCTGATAACAATATTGTTGGTCGTTAATGAGGTCATCAAAATCTTCAATTGGGGTGGTGAGAGAGCATCAGAATCGACCTTCTCCTCCATTTTTGAGCTATTTAAAAAGTGCTTTTCATTTTTAGGATAGTGAGCAGTGAATTCGTTGGATCCTACTTCAAAGTACATAAAAAAACGATAGTTCTGGACGCAGACTCCATAGTTCTATAGTTCCTGACCGGTTAGAGCAATAGTTCCGTGAAAGTACCATGAATACTTTCTATTCCTCAAACAAGCCTACCTCATAGTCTAGGTCTAGATACCTTGAAGAAAGTATATCATAGAAATCTCTGTTTGCAAGGTTCATTTTCTTTCTATTCCCACACTTAGTAAAAAATAATTTAGTGTAATGTTATTGGGGAAAAGACTACTTGGCATTGAAATTGAAGTTTTTCATTGGTACTGTTCTTTGTTGGCGTAATATAATGAATGTGATGGCATTCAGTAGCATAGCATAATACTAGTCTCAAAGAGATTTATATCAATAATTTATTTGCCGAATCTGAGTCGAATATCACTAACTCTCAATTTATTGGCTAATAGACAAATATCTAATCTAATGGCTGAACAACAGAGCTAACCTCAAAAGGTGAAAACTATTTTTATTTAATTTTCTAGCTTAGCATACAGAGATAGGCGATAGATAATGCGGAGCGGCTCAGGGCCACCATGGTTGGATGAAGAATGACGTCGTTACTCAGCCGCCCAACGCGCAGGAGCAGCTGATGCCGCTACATCGGTCTCTCTCATGGAATGCACCACTGCAATGCGCATGCGCACGTAACTTGTGGAACTGTTACTGTGACATGTAGATGTAACGTAACGATTAATAGTGCAAAATTAACTGTAACTGGTTTCCCTTCACCTTTGAAAACCAACAGCCAACCTCTAATAAATAATAATAAATTATTACTAATTAACTTTCCATCTCTTGTCTCCTGTCACTCCTCTGTAGAATGAAGCGTGGGTTTAGGTTCTCAAGTATATTGGCTCAAGTGCAAAACTCCTCCAGTTTTTAGGTGTACCATTTAATTTTCTCAATTTGTTATGATGAAGTTGTATTTACTCATGTTAAGTTAAGTTAGGCTACTGAAAATTAAAGAGACTGACCATAACAGGGTTATTACAGAATAATTTTAAGAAATGCAACACTCACTGGGCAAGAGTTGTATTTCTCATAATTTAATTAATAATTTAAAGGTTAGGTTAAAGTCTACTGGATCAATTGAGTGTAACTGTATGTTGTCCAAATTTATATTGAGGTTATCAGGCTGCTGTACGACATGTTGCATTCTTAGCAAGTGAAGGCATAGAACGGTTAGGTTAGAATTATCATTAACGTAATTTTGCTCAAAGGTAATTCGCACCTAAGTATGGGCATACAGTATACATAGCATTAAATTATATTAATACTAGTTGACAGATTGTTGGCCCATCGCACGTTGGCGATCTCCTTGAAGAAATTCTCCTTGATTTCATTATTTAAAGAAATTGAGTGTTAAACAATAATGTTACCATATACATTATTGTCATGTGAATTATAAATGTGTAATAGAATGAAAACCTAGAAAGCTGTTTGAAAGTAGTTGCATCATAGAATAAGGAAATCTTGATGGTTGGTCAATGGATGCAAAAAACATTGGTTGAGTTCATGGGAGCCTCACTGTTTACCGGTAAATAAAATTTCACTATATGGCACCTGGGCATCAGCTGTGAGGAATGCTAATGGGTGACGTCATTTGGGATGCTCCTGCGCGTTGGGCGGCTAAGTAACGACGTCGTTGGGCGTTTTCACACACACCGACACGACACCGGCACCGGGCGCCGATATCGTCACGACATCGTTGAAGCATTTCACACTTACCGACACGGCATCTGGCTGTCGGTGAAGAACTAACCTTATTTTGCAGTGGGCGGCACAGTTCAAAACGGTACGATGGCTGATTACAACCAGAGAGTAAAAGAATTACTTCTATTCTCTCTGATTACAACAGGAGGTTGTATTTGTTATATTTATTATATCTACGACGTAAAAGGCACAGTCGTAAT
Organism: Conomelus anceps; assembly: GCA_948455865.1. Lineage (NCBI taxonomy): Eukaryota > Metazoa > Arthropoda > Insecta > Hemiptera > Delphacidae > Conomelus > Conomelus anceps. The sequence continues at coordinate 12,380,135 of OX418217.1, read as the reverse complement.
AGACAACTTTGAATTGACCCAATAATAAAAGTTCACTATTTTGATGGCTTGTTGATGTATCAACGCCGTGAAAGGAACGAGCAGTGGACTGAGAAAATAGAACAGATTGAAAATAACGTAATAAAATGTTGCGAGTGTAGTTTGAGATTTAACACTTGTATTACTACACCTTATTTGATAAGCTAGTGACAAACCCAACAAAATTTTTTAATTTTTTTCGTATGAGTACTGTAAGGAATCTTTCGACTATATATTAGTGAATTTAAGTGATGAAATCAAAAAACAAGACTAAGATCTTCTTCTTATTTTCTTCTTTATTGTCCCATAAACAGGGCTCGGATTCGACTAATTCAATTAGGGTGACAACATCATACCTATCAGCCATCGTACTGTACCAGACGTTTTTTTTCAGTACCTAACCTCAAACTGTTGACAAAATGACCAAATTCTGTTCAAAACTATGGACGACACACAAGTGTCGGTGCCGGCACCGGCGGGAGCTATGCTGCCAACGACATGCCGGCGCCGGCAGCCGGCTGCCGGTGCCGTGTCGGTGAATGTGAAAGCTGTTCCATTTGGCAGCATTGTATCTCAACCCCCACGACACCGGGACGACATCTTGCCGGCGCCGTGTCGGTGTGTGTGAAAACGGCCGTTCTTCATCCAACCATGGTGGCCCTGAGCCGCTCCCTAGATAATGCAGAAGTATCTCTAGAAGGCGTTGATTAAAGGCTAGAGTACCTAGTGCCTGGGACATGGTAATTCTGCCGCTAGAATGCGCTACAGTCGAGTCGGACAAGTGGTATATTCGGAGAAGTTGTTTCTGGCCTTATAACGCGTCATGAAGAAGTCGGACAAGTGGTATATTCGTGCAAATGGTTATTCGGACAAGTGGAAATACTAAGTTGAATTAATTTTTGACAACAGGTACAAAAGTCGGACAAATGGTATATTCGGAGAGATGGTAAGTCGGACAGAAGGTAGTGAGTTATATTATATTTACAAATTATTTTATGTGTGAAAGATTGCTGATTGATGAAAATTAGACCTTTTCTATGCACTTGTGTGATTGGTATTTGTAATTGAAGAAATCAATCCTAATAACAGCTTTGAGGTCATGTTTTTGTTATTGTTGCAAAATATTAATTTATTGTAAGCAGAGGCGGATTTAGGCAGTTGCCACTTCTAGGCAGTTGACTTTTGATAAACACAGTGGGAATTTTTTGAAAAAAATATTATAAAACAGCATTGACGCTAGTTTGTTTTATCACTTTTCCACGTATAATACCTTTGCACTCCTCCACATCAAAAACATGATTACTCTCTACAAGGTTCTTCTCTTTTTCTACATTAGATTTCCTTAAAAAATCGCAATTGACTTCTTTAAATCCTGTTTTTAAGATAAGTTTCCCAATGTTAGCCATTATAAACAATGCAACTAACTCACTACACGAAAAGTGTTGAAACTTGTAAAAATAGCTTCATTGCACTAAATATTATGACGCTTCCATCTATGTACATATACTGTAATCTAATCTATGTAAAAAAAATTTAAATAACTTTCAACAACACCTTCATCAACATAGCCATCGAACTAGATACAGAGAAAACCTAGTCAAGCCAAATATTAGACTAAGCAAATCATTAAAAAGCCATATGTATCAACAAGGTTTATTGTTCAACAAATTGCCACCCATATTCAGGAGCCTGCCAACAAAAAAGTTCATTTCCACAATATCCTATTGGCTAAAACAAAGGGCTTTTTACTCAATTGAAGAGTTCCTTAATCCTGATATATGTCATCGATAGCTGGTTACAGAATTTAATTTTAATTGACAGTTATAACTGATGGAGTTGTTCTTAACATTCTTAATAATTATGTATCATTACATGGTCTTCATGTATATTTTGGTGTCTGACTATTTTAACTTGTTTGACCGGGTCGCATGTTGCGAATAAGTATAACATAAGTATAAAAAAACACCTCCACCACACCCACTTCCACCACCACATCCACTCCTCCCACTATACCTTCCTACAACCACCAGACCTTACATACCAGAAAACTAGTCAGTCTGCAACCAAGCGCCGAAGAAGAACAACATAGTTCGAAACGCGTCCGCCGCGACTCAAAAAGGTCAGTTCTGCACAGCAAGATAATACATATGAAAAGTATAACTTACTTAATCTGTAGGCCGAGCGCTTTCGAATCTTTGAGATCCATCTTCAGAGGCGTGGGTTCCTAGATCATCATGTCAGTTTTTTGGTTAGAAGTGTTGTAACTTAGTTTTTGTAAAATGTGATCAAAAAGTTTGTGAGATTTAAAATTTAGTTGTTCATTGAGAATGTTTTGTTTATTGTGTTTGGTGTGTTTGTATATTTCAAATTGTTCCAAGGTGTTGAGTTCGTGTCCTTTAGATTTTATATGTAGAATGTGTAGGTTGGTACTGATGTCAGTAAAAGTGTGTAGGCTACAGTTTGAATGATATGGTCGGCAAAATTCGATTCAGCTTTTGATGTCAGGGTTTAGTAGTTTCCTGGATGTCTAGTACTAGACGTAGTTTATAGCTTATGAAGGAAAATATGCATGAAGTCGGCAATGGATACATTCTATTTCATAAACATTCTTCTTTCATTTGATTTTAGTTGTTGTTTCCGTTCCTGCTACAATTAAGGCGAGACTTGCTTTTGAAGTAACATAGACCATAACTTAGCTAGCGGCTTGGGTTGTTCGAATCTTGTTTGTGAAATGGGAGGTTTTGTATATATTTCTATACATTTAAAACTATCTCATTGCATGTACCAAAATTTTATAAAAGCTGGCAAACAAACCATGCACGTTCCAAGCCAAATAAATAAAATATATTGACATTCAATGACCGATTTCAAGACGATAGTCTGACATCTAATGCAGTACAATGTTGGAGGAAGTTGGTAGAAACTACATACTTAAAACTATACAAATGTCATGAAAAGTTTAGTATTATAAAGATTACCGGTACCTTAGTTATAAAGGTACAACAGAACTGGACTAACATCAAACAAAAATTCATAATCTTGAATCGTAATAAAACATAAACAATAATTGGCAATGATGCAGAAATAATATTGACAACCAGCTGACACAAATTTCTTCACGCTTGCGCACAGAATCACGCTTGTATACTGGCTGAGCTAGTCCTGCGAACAAGTAGTTTACTAGTTTTTCTAACAACTGGCATAGACCCGTCATTTCATCTTTCATCGTGCGTTTTTCAGTGTTGATTTCTCATTTTCTCCTATAGATCAAATTTTGAATAGTAGTGATTAGACATTGGAAATTCACAAATTAAACATAATTATTGGGTGAGTCAATGAATTATGTAACTTAGATGTAGCCTAATGAATCTACGAGTTGCTCTTCATTGTGAACCTTGACAGTTTACTGTGATCCTTACAACACATTTGAAACAATATTTTGAAAAAAAAAAGTTTTTGCTGAGGCTACAAATTACTTAACTCTTGAGAATAGCAGGGGCGGATCCAGGATTTTTGTAAGGGGGGCGCACCCTAGGATTTTTGTAAGAGGGGAAGTATGGAATACCCTGCTCAAAGAGGGGGTTCAAGGTACTCGCCCGGAATTTTTTTTTTTTTAATTTTAAATGTTATGGAGAACCCCTCACGGGAAGGTGTCCAGGGTATCTCCCTAGGAAAAAAATTTAGAGAATGCCTAAAGATTACTTTTTTGAAGCACTTAAACTGAAAAAATTGCTGTTAGTTTTGTACAAAAATGATTGTTGGTAGGGCCAGAATTTAGAACAGTGGACTGTATATATATTTTGAATATTTAAAGAAATTTTATGCATCTCACTAGGAAATTCTACATCAGAGTAGCACAGATATAAGAAGACAGCCAAGCAGGAGTTCGGATGACACATAGCCTAATATAGCTGAGTATACCTGTCTCAATCCTTTCTCAAATTCCTATACCTCAGATCCATCCAAAACCCTGAGAATCAGTATTAGTCTGAGATTCGACAGTACGCTAAAAGGTTTAATTATGTTGTTCTTGACAAAAGCTGTACTGAAGCACAAAAGGCTTGACATTCTCAGTCAAGATCTCCTATAGATAAGTTCTCAGTTTTTAACAATCAATCGTCGTCTTCTGCTAAAACTATTATGGATCGTGCTGAAAAACTTAAATCTTTTTATGAAATTGATCTAGTGAAATCATTTTTAAATGAGTGCACACACTTCTCTAGACTTCTAAAGAGTGGCGGTGTTAAGGACAACACTTTATCGATGATAAAGCTCATAAGAGGACAAAATCTTCAATTGACATTTCCCAACATAGATAGAATTCTTCGTATGTATTTTTTTGTGCACAGCTGTTTCAAACTGCTCAGCAGAACGTTCATGTTTTGTCCTAAAAAAGAATAAAATGGTGCCTTAACCCAGAATGAATGAAGATAAACTATAATCGCTGACTCTTCTACACATCGAGGCTGAACTTTTGATCGGTGATCAAATAAAAATTGAAAACTTATAGAGGAGGAGTTCACAATGATTAAAATTAGGGGGAAATCAATTTAAGGAAACATAATAAAGACTTCCTAAAGTAGAAAACATTGATACGTTAGTGATTAGTTTATTTTTGTTAATTTTTCTTTTTATTCAAGTATTTCAATACTAATGTATTGTTTAGTTTAAAAGTATAAACCTTTTCAGAGGTGATTAAAATCCCAAAAAGTTACTCTCAATGTTTTTATGAACCGCCTTTAATTTATGGACTCGTTTGATTTAGTTTTTGATTTAAATAATGACCTAGGCACAAATTTGGCATGTTTCAAGGGGGCGGCAGTCAGAATAGTGCCTAGAGGTTAAAAATTTATAAATCCGTCCCTGGCTTTTTATCAATGAGTTAGAGCTAAGTTTGAATGATAAATTTACGCCTACTTTCAATGATAGTTATTTGGATTTGGTATCGAGAATTTATGAAACAGCTGAAACTCTTAAAAGGAAATCAGAACCTGTTGTGTCAGCGCAATCGGCGCAGACAACTCCTACATGTTCAAATGAAATGCTATTGCCAAAAATTGAGTTAACAAAATTCAGTGATCGTCAGTCTGATTGGGATGTTTTCTATGAATTATTCAAAACACTCGTTCATGAAAATAAATTATTGTCTGAACAACAGAAAATTCAGATTCTAACATCAAAACTTACAGGGGACGCATCGAATATTTGTAGGCACCTACCTGCCGTAGCTGCAAATTATAGTATAATTTGGAATGCTCTAGTTAATCGCTATAATAATCCTAGGGCACAGTTGGAGTCCTATTTAGATGAAATTTTTCAATTTAAAGGGCTCAAGGTAGAATCCGGGGAAGGTTTGGCTTCAGTATTGGATAAATTTTGTAACTCTATTACCGCTGTAAAAAGATTGAAAAATGATGGACTTGTCGATGCTATAGTTTTGCATTTTGGTTTAAAAATTCTTGATCCTGTAACACGTAGAGAATTCGAAAACGCTCACAGAAATACAGAGTTCCCAACTTACCAAGAATTTGTGAGTTTCATTGAAAAACAACTCAGATCATCGCCAATTGACAAAAATAAGGGTGATAATTCTCATTCTAACAGTGGAAAACAGGGAAAGGGCCCATCAAACTTTAAGAATTTTGCAATCCATTCGGGAGATAATGTTAGTGATAGTCGTGGGAAATCTCAGTGCCCAATTTGTAAGGGAAGTAAACATAAGTTGACAGAGTGTGAGTCTTTCTTAAAACTTTCGCCATGGGACAGATATCGACTCATAAAAGATAAGTTTCATTGTTTGAAGTGTTTAATGGGAAATCATTCAGCTCGTGAGTGCAAGACTAATGTAAACTGCACGCAGTGCAAAAAACTGCATCACACCTTGTTACATTTTAATTTTCAAAATAATAATCAACTGAAGAGGGTGGTGTTAGTTGTTGTTCTAAATTGGTTATGAATGAACCCGAAAATATAAGAATACAACCGTTTTGTTGTCAACTGCTGTTGTTCTCGTAAAAAATAAGAGAGGGCAGGAATGTCGCCTGCGTCTGCTGATCGACTCTGGTAGTGAGAAAAATTTTGTGACTGCGCGTGCGTGCAAACGTCTAGGCTTGTCTAGACCACTGGTTTTAACTGTCACTGGGTTTGGAGGTCACTCTAGTCAAGTTCAGGGCCGTACAGCGTTCACATTCTATTCTCATGCTGACAATAAATTTTCGTTCGCCGTTGATGCTTTGGTAGTGGAAAAAATAATTGACAGATTACCATCTGGTGAAGTGGATTATGTCTAAGTTGTTATATTTGAAAACGTTGAAGTTGGCTGATGATAAATTCTTTATTCCTGGAAAATTAGATGGTATTCTGGGTGCCGAATTCTTTCCCAATTTAATAGATACTACCAATCTCATCAAAGGGTAGGATTAGTCAAATTGGTCAACAGTAAGTTGGGTTGTATTGTCATGGGTCGCGCCCCAGTTTTGGATTCGTCACAGGATAATCATTCTGATAGTTGTTTGCTCGCTTGTAATCCAGGGGTGCCCACCCCCCGTAAGCCTCATGACGCACCCGCCCCTAAATTTAGCACCAACCCCCCCCCCCCATAAATTAGGCAGGCCTTCCCCCAAAAAATGCGAAAAAAGCCCCCTGTATTCTTTCTAAAACTAAAAGAAGATTTTTATAACTATTGAAAAAATTCAAACCCAGTCGATAATATGTATGTATTTTTCTTGAGATTCTTTACATAGGTAACATTTTTTTGTAAAGGTAAAAAAGAAATATCAATGAAATGAATATATGAACTTCTGCTCAATAAACTTAATTGCAAAATAGCTAGATAAGAATTTGAACCTAAATGGTTTTTAAACAATAAAATATTATTACAAACACACAATGTTCAATAAAAATGAAATACCTATAAGTTTATGTTCGGTGTACCAATTACATTAAGGTTAAATAATTCTACAAAGTTGTTCCTTTAAAGGAAGTGAAAACAATGAGTTGATAACTTCATTTGTAAAACACAAAAATTCAAAATACTAAGTCATTTATTGGACAGTAGTTAAACAACATGTTATTTACTTAGTGTAGTATCTTGGGAGAATTTATGTATGGATGAAGTACATTAAAGGCACACATTTCATGTATAGTTATTTAAAACACACAATCGAAAGAAGTGTCTTTCAAAAACAAAATAAAGACATAGTTATGAAAAATTACTGAATTTGTAGTATTTAGTAAGTTTTGCTATAGCAGTTCTTACTTATTAGTAAGTAGTTATCGTAAAATACATGAGAAACATCAACAGTTTGAAGTCAAACATTTTAGATTTGTAGGCTGTGACCATCTACAAGTTAGCTAGGCACATTCTTTGTAAACATCTGTTAAGAGTGGTGAAATATTTCTTTCTAAAAGGAGACATACTTCATTTTCAAATATAGAGTATCCTTATTAATTTGAAACGAAATCTCAAGCTAATATTAAAACTGACACTGTATTTCACTTTTAAATAATGTTTTACTTACATATATTGGAGATGCTTGAGGAATGCATTTCACTTCTGAAAAGAAGCTTCGTCAGCCTGCCGCCAGGGGTCATGCTTTGTTTAGGTTAGGATGAGCAGCCATTATGTAGTTAAAAATTGCGTTTGATTTGAATTGTATTTGGTCATTGAGTACCGGTATGTTGGTTCTATCTTGTTTATGGTGTTTGAATATTTCATATATTGCTCCAGTGTATTTAGTTTGTGGCTTTTTTGGAATGTGTGTAGAATTTCTAAGTTAGTTTGGATGTTATTGTGTGATGCCCCAAGTACTACATAGGACAAACAGGCAGATCATTCAACACAAGATACAAAGAACACATCAAAGCACTACATTCCAACACTGACTCAACATTTGCAGATCACTTAATCAACACTGGTCACTCACACAATAACATCCAAACTGACTTGGAAATTCTACACACATTCCAAAAAAACTAAATACTCTGGAGCAATATGAAATATTTAAACACCATAAACAAGATAGAACCAACATACCGGTACTCAATGACCAAATACAATTCAAATCAAACGCAATTTTAAACTACATAATGGCTGCTCATCCTAACCTAAACAAAGCATGACCCCTGGCGGCAGGCTGACGAAGCTTCTTTTCAGAAGTGAAATGCATTCCTCAAGCATCTCCAATATATGTGAGTAAAACATTATTTAAAAGTGAAATACAGTGTCAGTTTTAATATTAGCTTGAGATTTCGTTTCAAATTAATAAGGATACTCTATATTTGAAAATGGGGAAAACTCATTTAGAGATACTCCATATTTAACTATACAATTGCCATAATATTTATAGCAATATTTATTTTAAATATTCATTTGTACCTATTTAAATACAATTTAAAATTCTCTTGAAAATAATTCGTTAAGCTATTGGAACTGCTATCGGATAACCTTTTTTCTTACATGCACATAAGCATTACCACTGTGCGAGTGAACATAAGCTTACCTACTGTTATATGAAATCAATATAATCTAGTTTATTAATGCTCTTAATAGAAAATCAGCTCAATAAAATGAGTATAAATGTACTTTTCCCTTCCCTTTATTGTTCAAAACGTGTGCACTTCTGAATAAATTAATTTCTTTCTAGATCTTTGCGGTCTTTTTGGATAATTCGAAGGATCATGGATTTATTCAGGTAAAATATTTATCTATCTAGCGGAAATTTGTAGCTTGCTAATGAAAACTTGATACTTTAGTTTTCAATACTGAATTCGAAACAATAATAAATAAATTCCAAAAATGAAGCAATAGCTTTCATATCCCCTTATTTTAACTTCAACATATTTAAATCCTGACGTTTTAAATTCTGTATTATGAACGACAAAAATGTTTTAGCTGTTTTTGTTGCATGGATAGATTACTTCTTATCCTCTTTATAATGATTATTCCACAGTATTCTCATGGTAATCTGTAATATACAATTTATTTACGACTTAGTTAGAATATTTGTCTGTCAATGTGTAGCTTGATAATGAAAATTTAATACTTTAATTTTCAATACTGAATTCAAAACAATAATAAATGAATGCCAAAAATGAAGCGATAGCTTTCATAACCCCTTATTTTAACTTCAACTTATTTAAATCCTGACGTTTTAAATTCTCCTGTCTTATGAACGACAAACATGTTTTGAACTGTTTTTGTTGCATGGATAGATTACTTCTTATCGTATTTTATAATGATTATTTATTCCACAGTATTCTCATGTAATTGTAAATATAAAATTTATTTACGACTGTGCTATAAATTAGATTTAAGAGGCTGGAAAGTGATGTCAGTACCAATTTACATCTCACTTGTGGCTTACAGGCAGACATAATAAAATCATTGGATAAACTAATATTTTATTACAGTAGCCTACCTATTAATATTTTACCGATAAAAAGTTTTAATCCATTTATACCTAGTCATTAGTCATTTGTAATTTTATACATTTTATAAAAAATGTATTGTTTTTGTCATAGAACTGATCTTTATAACAATTTGGCAAAAAGCTTCCTTTGAACTTCATTCAGTGCACCTCAAAGCCCGATTTCTTCATTCATTTTTCATCATGGTTCAAAATTTCACATCATGGTTGTTGTCTGTAGTCATGAACCATAATATGGTTCATGACTACATTATTATTATTATTATTATTATTATTATGACTACTATATTATAGTACGGTATCAACTTTGACTTTGAAGGGGTATCTTGTGAACTTAAATATCCAGCTTTCAGAACTAATGTCTGGGAAGTAGTTTGTGATCTTGTTTTTCTAGGAGCGCTCACGCCTCTCCTGAAATCCTTCCACGCCCCCCAGGTTGAGAACCGCTGTTTTAAACAATTATTAACCATCACTTGTATAGTATATTGGTATAGATGGAGTCACTATATAAAGTCACTGTAGTCTAGGTAGTGTTGATTCAGTAGAACACTTGATTTGCGAATCCATCTGAGAGTTATTTCATGTACTACATATATTTTTAATCAAAGAAAAGTAAAATGTTTCTTCCAGATGTTGAAATGTATATCTTGTAAAAATGTATCAAAGTATAAACCTTCCAACAAGGGCGGGAGAAGCACAACTAATGGCAAAGTATGTTTTCAGGACAAACATTCTTCAAGATCGACCAGAGCAAATCAAGGGCTTGGAGACGGCCCTCAAACAAAGAGCACAATGCTAGTTTTCTGTAGATCTGTGCAAACAGAGACATTTATTGTGGTAGCGCTCTCCTACAGCCATGTAGATTCGAGTGTACACTTCTGCTGGACTAGAGCGAGAAGTCTTCATTTATTCAACGATAGGCTTGTTTGTTCTAAGAGAGTGATATATTGAAATGAATCTCCGTTTGGTTGTGGCATCCATTTTGAGAAGGCCCCATGCTGGTTTAGAATAAACCAAACATTTACATAATGATTTGGTAAATGTTGTCTTCGATTTACATTTCTAGCATACTAGCTTACTCAATTAGAAATTTGCAAAGAATAAAACGTTTGCAAAATCCTGATTTTAATTTTGATTTTAGTTCGCAGGCTGCAGTTGACATGAATGAACCCACCGCCAAGAATGTAGAGGATATGATCATGCAGGATATGGTAGTCATCTTCTCCAAGTCTAAGTGTCCGTTTTGCAGATCAGCTAAGGAGGTTGGTGTGAAATTATAATCTTAAATTTTATAAAGTTATTTCCTTTGTTAGTTTTTAACTTCTATTTATCTCTTCACATTTAAACAAGAAATTAAGTGGATTATTTTCTTAATAAATAAAAAAATTATTACCAATCAAAAAAGTATTATTTTTATATTAAAATTGGTTCAAAAGTGTTTGAGTAATTGGTGTAGAAACATAAAAAACAATAAGCACTTGAAAAACATTTTCAAGTGGAAATTAACTCACGTTATGGCGTGACGGCTGTTTCTCTCTGTTGTCAAGAGCATCGTCAGACGACCCACATTGTGTGAAACGGTCTTCACGCCATAACGTGAGTTAATTTGCACTTAGAAGTGCTTTTTAAGTTTTTATTACATATTAGTGGAAACAAGATGGATCTTCAACATCATAAAAAACAAGTCGAATTGAAAACCTCTTTTTCGGAAATTGGGTAAAAATAACCATTCATACGTGTGATGGGCCGTTTTCTTTCTTGGTATAGCGTCGCCTCACATTGACTCACCTTCATTACTGTAAATTGAGAGGAGTTGCAGTTTATTCTTCTCTTCCTCTCCCCGGTGTGCCTCACAGCGTCGGGGTAGACTCGGACATCCTCCTCCAGTTATCTCGATCCGCTGCCAGTCTTCTCATTTGCCCCAGGGTATTACCTCTTTCCCCTCCCAACCTTCTTTTGTGCTCATCATATGAGTATCTGGGACATCCTTTTTTTCTTCTCCCTCCTACAACCACGTTTGCAAACTGTTTTACTTTCCTTTCATCATGGCCCCACCATCCCAACTGTTTTTATCTATTATTTCCTTCATTCCTATTTCTCAGATTCGGTCACTTCTTATTCTATCTATCAATGTCTTGCCAGCCGTTTTTCTATGGAACTTCATTGTCACTGCCCTTAATCTTTTCATATCCTGTGCTTTCAAGGGCCAACTTTCTGTTCCGAATAAGACTATTGGTTCTATAATATTTTTATAGACTAGGTTCTTAACTTTGGTACTCACTTCTTTCTTCCCAAAAATGCAGTCTCTGGTTGCACAGAAAGCTTAGCTAGCTTAGAGATTCTATTTCGTAGTTCCTCATACATTCTACCATTTTCATTTATGATTCCACCCAGATATTTATCTGCTCCATTTACTGTCCCTTCATCTCTATCCTTACTCTCTCTCCTTCCATTCTCTATATATACCTTCTTTTTGTCTTTGACCTTTTGCTTGACTTCTTCTGTCCACCACATCGTACTTGAATTGTCCCACTCTTCTTTGGCCACACACTCTACTAGCTGCTTTTATTAGCGCTTCTTTGATAATTTTCCACTGAGACTCAATATTTGTGAACTCAGCGTCATCTGCAATTGCTGATTCCATAGAAGCTTTCTCTCTTTATTTCATCCTGAAATTCATTTTGCTTATCTATCTTTTTCAGTCCTTCACATTTGATTCTTTCATAGGTTTTTTGCTTTGTTGTGGCTTTCCGTTGGACCCCTCGGCGTTTCTGCACCCCTTATAACTTTCCCATCCTTCTCAAATAAAATGGGTATAGACGGTAGTCAATGATACTTCGGATGTCTCAAAGTGATTTTGTGGACAGTTTTATGGATAAAGCTACCGATCAGAAGCTGGTGATCAATACAGAATTCCGAAAGACATTTTCCATTATCATTCAAAACAGACTCCCCTGCAAGCTTTCCTACACAACCATGCATCTTACATCTTCCTATTCTGCCATTAAAATCACCCATTATGAAAGGTTTATTACATGGCTCTACTACTCCTACTGCTCTACGTAGGTCTTCCCAGAACTCATTTTTTTTCTCCAACATCTGTATCATCAGTTGGTCCATAAACCTTACTGTTGGAAAGCCTTACTGACAGTTCGAGATCTATTATTATAATCCTGGGACTCTTGGCACTCCACACACTCATCAAGTTGTTCATGTTTTCATCCACTATGATACCAGCACCTCCCTTTAATATTGTTCCTGAATATCTTAGCACATATCCATTATCCAACTTCCTCTCCTCCGAATCTCACTAACTCCCAATATACTCATTCTATACTTTCTCATCTTCTGTACTATTTCCATTTCCTTTCCATTCAAAGTGCGCACATTCCAATTTTCAAATCTCAAATTAAATCTCGTCCAATTTTTTATTCCAAAAATTCCTGTCCTGTCCTTGTCTATTTGTTGTACTCAGAATCGTTTTTGACCCTGTGTGGATGATTAGCCCAACACAAGGATGCTAGATATGGAGGGGCCGCCTTCTCAACTAAGCTTTCTAGCTCACTAAGTGGAGATGTTCCTGTGGGATCGAGGCATTCGCCCGTCAATAGGAGTCAGATCTCCTTTAAACAATGCTTGGGAAGGTGTTATGAGAAACGGAACATAGACTAGAAAACATAGTTGAAATATGTTGAAACAGTGAATAGAAAAAATAATTTTATTGACTAGATTGATAGCAGGAGAATGCCAAGATAATTGCATGGCAGGATAATTGGAAGCTTTTGAAAGAGAAGGGAACAAGGAACAGAAAACGAAATTGAGAAGGAACAATTATTATCACAGCCTTGAAAATAGAAATTCAAAATAAAAATTGAAAATCAGACTCTAGCTTAATATTACAGCTGAGCAAAAGTAAGCCTATCAAAAATTAAACTATGCTGTTATCTCAGAACGCGCGATAGGAAATCCTGAAGCCGGCTGGCATGAAACAAAAATTTACAACTGTATAGTTGGTTATTTCAGTTAAAGTTACTTTAGAATCACGAATACATAAAACTGTCACTACGTTTTCAAATTTCAATTCTACCGCATCATAGAGAAACACTAACACTAGAGAAATTCACTTTTCAAAATCACAAAAGTGCCAAAATAAACTATCAACGAGAAAAATACACAGAACACAACCGGCCGATAACTGATCGACCGGCCTCCCCCGACTAATTTTAGTTATTGAAGTTGAAAGCGTTGTGTTGCGTAATGAAGCTATTGTAACACTGGAGTCATTTCTAAGTACAGGCACTAATCCAATGCTTGTTTTATGTTTCAATCTGTATAACTACGGTAATAAATATTATAAAATAGTCGCATCATTTCACATTTGAGCATTTCAAATTAAATGAAGTTCGAATTTTACTTCAAACCCATAACATATCGTCAAAAATTATTTAGCATTGTAGGTTATGTTAATTTGAGTAAGTTATCCAAGTTATTGGTAAGTAGAAGTAAGTTATTGTTATTTGTAGGTAGAATTTTTAGATTGTACTCAGCCTTCAAGGCACTTGTGAGATTTTTAGACACTCGCTTCGCTCATGCCCTAACTTACTTCTCACATGAGGTTTAAAGGCAGTCTTAATAATTTATTGTTGCATAAACTATTATTGAGTTATTAATCAAAATCATTTCTAAAGGCTAGACATCTAATATTTTGCAGTCTTTCTTCGCCATTTGAGCAACGGCACTGCAAGTTATATTGATAGGTTGAAAACAACTTTCAATAAATAATCTGGAGCTGTTTCAAAAAGTAGAAATAAATATATAAATTTTATTAAAAAAGTTTTTGTTTCAAATTGGCTAGTCATCACTATAAATTTAAGGAAATTGTCTAATTAAAATTTTAGAAAATTAGGTTGAAAAAACTATATACCTCTGTGTTTTTGTCTTTTTTTCAATTTTAAGCTTCTATCGTCGCTTCCCATCGTATAATTTTCTTCATTCTCAATTTCAATTGTCAATGCACATGGATTGACCTTAGTCAATTATATTTGACTGATTGGAATTCAATGATATTTGTTACATGCGGCTCCCAGTAAAAGGCATTCCTATTGTTCATGACATTATTGTGTCATTTCAATAGATATTTAGGAAGTTTGGTCCTTTTGGTTAATTTACCTAGAAAATAACATTTATAGCAATAAACAAAATGTTATATATGTTACAGATATTTGATAAAATAAAGAAGACATATGCCTGCATAGAGCTAGACAACAGAATTGATGGCGACTCAATACAAAATATATTGGCCGAAATTACTGGAGCCCGAACAGTAAGTAAACTTTACAATAGCTCAGACAATAAAAGCAAAAAACGGCAAATGTCGGGACAAGCTGGAGACTGCAAGACTAAATAAAATTAATTTTCGATCGGTCTCGCTTATGAACATTTTTTTCCAACTATGAGTATCATTTACAGATAACCATTAAATGTTTTTTAAATAGGATTCTTAAATAATTATTATTTATGAGTATGAATATTGTGAAAAATTATATAAATGTAATTAAAAAATGACAAGGAGTAAAAATAGGTGCTTCCACAACAAAATGGGTTGGTTAGTGGACCTGACTGAGCGAGTATATTAAGGGAATCAAGGGTGGCCAACCACTGAAAGCAGTGTTGAGTTATGCGCTGTGTGACGGCAGGTTTTAAAACTTGACCAACGTTTTGTTTTAAAAGCTGTCATTGCACAGCGTAGCGCAACTCCACTAAGCTTTCAGTGACTGGGTGCTCCTAGTCTGTTTGTGTCACAGTCTGCAAAGCTAGTTTTGAATGGAGTCCGCTTTCCCTTCCGCTACCTATTAGGGCAACATATTTGTTTGGTAAGGTACTTTTTTTAATTTTCATCATGTGAATCTACGACAGGAAATTTAATAAAAGCTGTTCGTATGAAAGCAATCTAATGAAATGAAACTATATTTTACAATATTTGTTTGTTTCTTATGACGTTTTCAATTATGTTTATATAATATTTCAAAATATTCATGAATAAGAACTGTATTCAAGAATATAATTATAATCAGTTAATTTCTAGACGCGGAAGAGTAAGCATCGAGTTGTGTTTGAAACAACCCTTGAAAGGTTATTTAAAGAATAATTTAGATACTAGAAAAACTAATTTTGATTGGGTTGAGTACTTAGGAATGGTTGTATGCATTTATCAAATCGATTCTTATTTTCTAGGTGACTTTTTTATATGACATTTTAAAGAAAACAGCTGTAATAAAAAATTAAGATTCTTTCTGAATGTAACTACTGTATATCTATAGCTTTAAGTTTTACTAAAGCCTCGGTTTCCAACTTCGCGGATTTGGACAAACCGTACATTGGACAAGGCTAGAATACACCACGGTTTAAACCCCTATCTGGTTTTGGCTAAAATATTTAAAGAATAATTATATTATGCAGTTTTTTATGTTCGAACAGAATTATTCTGTATTATGTAGTTGACGAAGCATTTTAAAATTTTTCCAGCTCTATTTCCAACAATATGAAACCATGTTGTTGTAAAAGTGGTTTCCAAGAACACACTGATCGGCCATGACATCGTGAGCCCAATGCCTCACTTACTCGTGGCACAGATAAAGATCGCGTGTTATTGGTCATCTTTTTTGGTCAATTTTTGAAAAGAGGAGTTATATTAGAAGATATTATATGAATAAAATAGCAGATTATATATAATTGATCGAATAAATCATAATATAAACTAAGTTTCGTAAGCAAATCGAGTTATTGTTTAATATTCCGGCGTTGTCCACTGTACATTTTTTCCGAATCCGTGATTCAACCTCCAAACCAGTGAGTTATTAATGATCGGAGATGTTCTCTAGGGAGGGGAATTAGCATTTCTTTACTATGTGTCGTGGTCTCCCTCTTCATTACTGGTCATGGTAGGCACATAGAAATAAAAGGATAATTAGAAATACCTTTATTTCTATGTTTAGGCATTGCACATAGCATTGATAAAGAAGTTATAATTTTTTGCATGTTGTTGCACAAAGTGACATTCATTCTCTGTAGGGATTGACATTGAGATACAGGGAGCATTTCGAAAGTAATGCAATTGAAATTAATAGAACAGCTTTGCTCAACACTCGAGAATCTTCAAATTACTGTTCTTGCGCAACTACTCAATTTTTCCAGTTACGCGCCCTGTGAAAGACGTATTTGGGAGACTTTGGTCTTTGTCACGGCTGATTGGATCACTTTTATGGATAAAAATCGGTTCTTTTCAGAGCTGCCTCAATCTAAGGGAACATAAAGAAGTGTGCTGAGACGATGTCAAGAATCTAGGGGAGATGGGCCAGCTTTGGCAGCTGGTATTTAGCTATAGGAACTTGTTGACTTGTAGTGTGTTGTGCCAAGGCGCGTCATTGTTATGGAGTTGCATATTTTCCTCACTGTTGAATCTTCAGTTACAATGCAAACACAGCAGTAGATGATAAGTTCAGTTCATTGGCAATTTTGCTCAATCAACGGCCAGAGACCAACAATATATTTTTGAACACAAGCCTCTTGTCGGTTTTGTGGTTGATGGCTGCCCTGAAAGTTGTTTGTCGTGAACCTCATCCCGGCCCTTCTTAAAGGCTTTTAACGACCTCAAAACTTGTGCGTATGACAAAGCAGAGTCACCGTAAGCATCTCAAATCATTTTGTTAGTCTCCTAAAGAGATTTTTTTAGTTTAGCCCATAACTTGCTAATCGCCTAACATTGGATTTTGTGATTACGTTTGATTTTTTTCGTGACAGTCAGCGCGTAGAGGTTTACAATGACTGACGTCCTGGAGCTTCCACAGCTTTGAGAGCTCAGACACTGGTTTTGCGGCAAAGCTTAGAGCCCTGTCTCCAAGTGATTCGATCCCACTCTGACCAATAGGACTGGCGCAAGAAATTCAATTTCATTACTTTTGAAATGCTCTCTGTATAGGAATCATTGTGCCTTTTTTTAAATGGCATAACCTTGAAGTTTCATCAACTCAAGGAATACTTGAAAAACATTCTTTTGATAAGTTTTTCAAGTGTTCCTTGAGATTAGGACGCCTCAATGGAGGTTCATTAATGTGATTATTTAATTAGTATAACTGCTATTTAATTACACTTCAAATATTGATTTGGATGTGTCAGGTTTATTATTAAGGTGTTCCATTGATTGGTACGACTATTGTCAGTTATACGTTGTAGTGAATGTATTGCAGTCTATACTACAGGATTTTTTCTCAAGTTCGACTTGTCATTTTCAGGTGCCACGAGTTTTTGTGAAAGGAGTTTGCATAAGTGGTGACTCAGATGTGGAGCGCCTTCATGAAAATGGAGAATTGGAGAAGATGCTGGCTGCTTAGTTGATTAAACAAGAACACCAACTTAAATTATAATAGAAAATAAGCATTAAACAAACATATATGGTGATATAAACTCTTTACAATTCCTTGTTTCTATCTTGCTTCTTGATTTGATTTTATTTGTAATAAATATTGTTATTATGATTCCTTTTTTTCTTTTGACTTGCAGCGTAAACTATTTATAACTTCTCATTTTGAGCTATTATGCGCTGATCTTTCACAAGTTCTTCTTTATCAAGCTGTCTCATTGCAGCTCAGTATTCGGTCAATCATCACTCACAGAGATTCTTGAATGTTATGATTTATTTATTTATGTTGTGTATTTTGTTATGATTAATATCGTACAACAATCAATTATCCTGTTGAACGAGCAAACATCAAACATTCCTCAACGTCTGGAACCCCCCCCCCCCCCCGCGCCTATAAAACGGTCAATCGCACACCACCTAGCGATATCTCAACTTCTGACGCCCCCCCCCCCCCCGCACATTTAAACGGTCAATCGCACACCACCTAGCGATATCTCAACGTCTGGACCCCCCCCCCCGCCTATAAAACGGTCAATCGCACACCACCTAGCGATAGCTCATTCTTAATACAAAGCTATCTAATTCCTATCACGAACTCTCTAATTTACCTACACAGGCATTATAAAATGAAATTTGAATGTTGGAAGAGACACTGATATTATTTATTTGATCTTTCTGCATAATTTTCTTATTTACTGGATGTCAACAGTGCCATACCAGAAAAAATTTCGGATGAGATTAATGGCCCTCACTAGGGCCATTTAACCCTGTCTGAAATTGGGGGTATTTAAAACCCCCGTAAGACGCATTACTGTATTTTTCATGATTATGAAATAGACAAATATGAACATTTATTCATATGATGTTGAAGATCTATCTTGTTTCCACTAATATAATATAAAAACTTAAAAAACACTTTAGTGGAAATTATGACTCACGTTATGGCGTGACGGCCGTTTCACACAGTACACTGATTTAAGGTATGAGTTTGAGGGTTATGGATGTTGCCAACAAGTGAAGTGTGGTAGCGGGCCAGCAGTTTCAAAACACAACCGTTCGAACTGCAATACTGCCAACTACATCCAGATGTGCACATCCCCCCCCCCCCCCATTTTATACTGCCCCCTTTTTTCACCCCCCCCCAAACTTGGGTATCTGCCCCCTTCCCAAATACAGAAGACACTATTAGGTAGGTACTAATGTAAAAATGAAATTCTAATGATTTTCAAATTCAAATTTATCTCACCAAATTGATACAATAATAATAATTTAATTCAACATATTTATATACATATCATGCACACATTACATTCTTTAATATAAAGTTTGGGGGGGGGGTGAAAAAAGGGGGCAGTATAAAATGGGGGGGGGGGATGGGCACATCTGGATGTAGTTGGCAGTATTGCAGTTCGGACGGTTGTGTTTTGAAACTGCTGGCCCGCTACCACACTCCACTTGTTGGCAACATCCATAACCCTCAAACTCATACCTTAAATCAGTGTACTGTGTGAAACAGCCGTCACGCCATAACGTGAGTCATAATTTCCACTAAAGTGTTTTTTAAGTTTCACATATAATAATTCATTGAACATAGATAAATTAAAAAATTATTTGTGCACGGTAAGTAAAGTAGGATAATTGTGTGCTGGCTGCAAATTTAAAACAAAATGAAAAATCAATTACCTCCTCAAAAAGCAAAGTAATGAAGTTCTCTAACTGAATTAAGCATTACTTTTATTCAATTGCAATGTGGGTTTCACAAAATACTTCTCTACATTAACACTTTGAATTTCACAAAATAAGAATTATTTCTTTCAATGTTGAAAATAATATTCATTTATTAAAACACCACAGCATAAAACTGGAAATTTCAGATTAACATGAGAAATTGAAATTGTAAATACTATACACAAAATAAAATGGAAAATATTGCAATAAATTTGCTTGTTATGAGTTTTAAGTTAGGTAGTTATTTCACTATTGATGAATTCCATTTTTATGCAATTCAATGGCATACTACCTTTATAAAGACACATTTGTTAGGGATTGACATTAAATAATGTAATTTCTATCTGTCAAATGACTCGCTTGCATCCCTAGAGACTTTAGCCATTTAGCTGAAATTTTCCAGGCAATAAATAGTCCCTCTAAAATCGTAGTCCAAGAGATTCTAGACTCATGTCTAGAAAAGCTTAAATCCATTCATTTTAGTCCTCATTATGGATTTTTGTTTTTGAATTTTCGATATTGAGAGCTTGATTTGAGGCTTAAAATCAGTAGTTTTATGTGAATAATTATTAAAATGAGGTTTATAAATTGGGTAAAGTGAAAGCATAAATTCAATAAATCATTGCTTTTATGAATCGTTTGCCTAAGAACTTTAACCCACTTTTTGTATATTGTTGGTTCATTAATTAGTAGTAAATAAATTTTAATGTATAAAATATAAAAAATACTTACTTTTATAAAGTCATTTTAACAAGCTATAGTGGAACTAGTTTTTCCGGTTTTATATTTACGAATTTTGTGTCAGAGAATAAATAATATATTATGGCAAGAGGTCTTTGTGTCTGACACCACCACTACTACTATCCGTGTCCAACCACCGTGACACCACCAATGAGTATATTATAATCATTCAAGTCTCCTCTATGGAATACATATTAATATTATACATTTAAGTCAGCAAAAAATTGATTTATATGTTACCGGCTATAGAATGCCTAAACATTTTAGACAAAGTATGAAATAAAATGAATTTGCTAGTTCTTCACATAAACAGCGTAGGACGTCTAGACATTGAATATAATGCCTAGGCATTCTATAGACTAGTGCTCACAGTTCTGCGGCAAAGTATACAGAGTGAACAGCATTGCTTGGTAACAGGAGCGTATTTAAGGTGGGGGAGTGGTCTTTGAGTCCGGCGCCCGAGTCCCAAGAAATGACTTCAAAATCTACCCCAAAATTAACATGTTTTGAAAATTTAGTTGGATCACAATTTCTCAAGTCTAGAATCACAACACCAAAAAATAAGACCAAGTGAAATTCGGTATTCAGGTTTGATAAAACCCTAGATGCGTGATAAGCAAGAATTTCAAAATTTTCCATTAAAAGTTTATTTTAAAAAGTGAAATTTGCTATCTTGACCTTTTGAGGCCCTAGACGCGTAGGTGCTCAGAGAGGGTTTCAAAACACCACGAAATAGGACCAAAGGTAACGATTTTTCTTTGCATGCGGAATTCGCATTTTTATTTATCTTAAGACAATCATATAACAACACAGTAAAGCCTGGTTCACATTTTTTGCAAGTAGACCTTGCAAGTACAGGTCGGGTGCAGGTGATGACAAGTCAATTTACTTATTATCAAATTCTTAACAGTATGTAGGCCTACCCCTTTGCAAGTAGAGTAGTTTGCAAGTACACTAGCAAAGTCTAGCAAGTAATAATATTGGCAAAGCAAAACTATAAACGCAAACTATGGAATCATATCAATAAAACTAAAAGCCTACACACGACGATAAGAATAAGCATAAAAATAAATAATTATCTGGAAATAAATCCATTTGAGTTGGATAAATATTTTTTTTTTTAAATTTGGGAAAACATGGCTGCTCATATTGATTAAAACTACAAAATAGCTTGTTAACGTATAATGACAGTTTGATATATTAATGGAATAGTGTTTCGAAATTAAAATTGCATTAACATTGGTCTATGGAAGAAACAGCTGTAAAACTGATCTGTTGCTTGTAGTCTAGCATAGCCTTTTTAGGGCCCCTCGCTGCATTTTAGACAAATAAAACTAACAATAGGTAGTCCTAAACAAATTGTATCATAATTAGCCTAAGTTTCTCTTGATGGCATAATCCACTATTTTTAAATAAGCATTTACATTATGCATTGACATTACTTATGCTTGTGCAGTAGCCCGAATCAAAATATCATCATTACAGATGTTATGTATCATCTTATTATCATTATAGATGTTATGTGTTATGATAATACCCTTGACAACCTGCCTGTAGCCTATATTGTATGTCTTTTTCTTACAATGATCTAACAATAGAGGATGCACAAACGGTCTGAAAGTGTAGTTTTTTCGTATTCTTTTTGGTCAAGGCAAAACTAATATGGTTTGAACCTTGCTTGAAAATGACGACTTGTTACGAAATTAAAAAATATCGATATAATTAAATATGGTCGATATATCGAAATGTCGACCTTGGATGATGGAATATCGATGTACTGAAGGCAACTTTCAACAATCGATATTTAGGATATATCGATGATATGGTTTGTCATTTACGCGCAGCGCCAAACTTAACCACTCAGACGGAAGGTGGACCAGCTTGTCGATGGGAAGGTTTGTCGTTCGTTGACCAAAACTCATTTGGACCAGTTTGTCCTTTGCATGCAGCGTCAAACTTAATCACTCAGATGGAATGTGGACGGGACCCCGACAAACCATCCCAACGACAAAGGATACCAACGACAACCTGGTCCAGATTTTCTGGACAAGGTTGTCGTGTGCACGCACCGACAACCTGTACCACTCTGGAATGTGGACAAGTTTGTCGGTGGGACAGGTTGTCGTTCGTTGACCAAAACTGATTTGGACGTGTTTGTCGTCTACGTGCAGCGTCAACCTGTACCACTCTGGAATGTGGACCAGTTTGTCGGTGGGAACGTTTGTCGTTCACTGAAGAAATGTTCAATATATTTATCTGACCAAGCTATCGATATACCAACATATCGAACTACCTATTCTTTAATAATCGGTATGTTGGAGATATCGATTCTTCAATAATTTATGTATTGGGGAAATTGATATTACAAGGAGTATTCATAAAATAAGTTTCCCTATCCAATAAAAAACTTAAAACAAATCTGAACACCTTCAAAACTATTGATTATAATTATGTATATCATTTTTCAACATAGTTACCATCCCTTTTCAAGCACTCTTCATATCTATTCGGTAGCTTTTTTAGCCCAGCTGCATACCATTTTGCCGCCATTGGTTTAAACCAAGTAGTGGTTTTTCGCTGCTCCTTATGCACGTCATTCAGTAAGCGAGACATCTACCTCGCACAAACCATTGACAGCTGAAGCTCTTCATAATGCTGTACACAGATGTACGGCTTAATTCAATGTTTGGTGGCAATTGATGCATGATTTCAAATGTGATACTGTGATGCGCTTGTCGGAATCAACAATGGCTTGCACAGCAGCAATGCAGTAGGTCGCCGAGGTCGGCCACTTCGCTCATCATCGTGCACATTATCCCTTCCTTCCAAAAAAATTACTCGCCAAAGATCAACCATTTGTAGGCTACTGCAGACATGACATTTTCACCATATACATCACAAATCTGACTGTAAATTGCAGTGGCAGTCAAATTTCTTGCAGTCAAGAAACTCGTAAAAGCTAAAACATTCTCAAACATCATAGAATTTTTTTTAAATTCAAAACTACTCATGTATGCTCGCTCTAAGGCCGCTGTTATACGATCACTTATAGGTTCAGGCGAGAATTAGGATCATAGATAGGTCTAATCTTTAATTTATTTACTTTTTAGCTCGCAATATTTTATGAAGCATTTCTATTTTATTCAATAATAGTGAACAAAATAGTATATTTCGCACCTAGGGCCGAAAATGCAGTTTACCTAAATAGAGTAAATTCCAGAACAAGGAAAAGACGACACAAAAATTCATAGAGAAAGCAGATAGCATAGAGTAGTGTGTCAATGCCACTTCAAGTCCAGTATAAGGCAATATTGCTGCAGGATATGCTGCTAGCTGAGTTGAAATAGAGACAACTACTTGTGCGCGAAAAGTATGAAATCAGTACTGTATAGATCAGTACTTTGTATGGATCAGTACTAAATGAAAATGAAAATAAAATTTTTGCCTAATTTAAATAGCATTAACTTTTTATGGAAAATTCAACGACTTAGCAGAATAGTAAAAACGACTTAGTTAAATAGTAAATTCAATGACTTTAATTAACTTCCAGTTAATTTCAATTGAGAATAAATAATATTTCTACTCACTTCAGGCCAAACGTTTTCAAGTCATGGAGACTCATCTTCAAAGGCCTGCAAAATTGACTGCGATTCGTTGAATTTACCATAAAGTTGATATTAACAACACAGATCGGTATGGATCAAGAAATCCGGAAATAAATACATTGTTATAGATTTTCAATGTATTTTATTGTACGAGATTATTTTTCATGGAATATTCTGTTGAGTCTCCCATTGCCATTTCGGTTTATATCCCACGCAAATTAAACCAAAAAAAGGCCGTCCTGTACAAAGCTTGATTTTTTTAATCCACTCTAGGCATCCCCGAAAAAATTCCCCCAAGTTTGCGAAAAAATCTTGCTTGTGCAGAACTTTTTGGGGCAAAATACCCCCCCAAATTTGGCACTTTTTTCAGTTTATCGCCTAAAACTTGAAAACTATCTTCCGTGTTGAAAATATTGTTCAATTTGAAATTGAAGAATATGAAATTCTACGTCAATTGATGTACAGCCGTACCAAATCGGTTCAGTTGTTTGTTCACAATCAATTTTCAAAAATCAGGTATTTTTAACCCTCTTTGTGAAAAATGTGTCACCTCAATGTTTCGATGCATTAATTTTGTAAATGATTACTCCAACACATAAAAGTTATAGAAATAAAATTATAAACTTAAAAAACACTTTTGAATGGAAATTGACTCACGTTATGGCGTGACGGCCGTTTCGCTCTGTTGTCTAGAGCATCATCAGACGACCCACAGTACACTCGGAGTGTACTGTGGGTCGTCTGATGATGCTCTAGACAACAGAGCGAAACGGCCATCACGCCATAACGTGAGTCAATTTCCATTCAAAAGTGTTTTTTAAGTTTATAATACATATTAGTGGAAACAAGATGGATCTTCAACATCAGAAATAAAATTCTATATCATTAAATTTACTCCCAGAATGGTCCTTGATTTGAAAATTTTGCCAATGCAAAAAAACCTGAACAACTGTACAGCGACGCTATTAGGCCAGTAACCAAGTTTCATAAGTAAGTGATATCAGGAAAAGCAATTAGTAGTTCTTTTCTCAACGGATTCCCATGTATTTTAGACGCTGAGTCTGAATATGAACTTAGGAACTCCAAAATGTGTTCAGGGAGTCTTCGAAGGGGGCCTTCGTCACAGCGATGGACCCTTCTTCCCCCCCCCCCTTGTTGAACGACCCAGTGACCACAGGAGTTACAGGGAGTCAGAGAGTCTTATCCCAGAGATAACGTCCCAACCCTCAACCGTATACACCACTGCAATGTTACTTGTTAAACTAAAATGCTTCATTGAAATACAAACACTCACCACATATTTGAGCTTAAAATTGTGTCATAGTGTAAATTAATTGAAAGGCAGCTCTACCTGGCAGTCTTTTCAGCTCTTTGGTGGTTTTGTAGAGTTATTTTTACTTTGAACTGTTTCTAGTGAGGCGTAGGCTACTTCCCACACATTTTTAAATTTTATTTTTATACTGGAGACAATTAATGGGGCATTATTCATAGCCACCAGCCAAGTATTTAGTCTGTTGCATTTGTGCAATCGTTGTAGTTTTGTCTCAATAAGTATGTAAATAAATAATAATGAATATTCAATTGATATTGATCAAGTTTTGATTTTTAAAATTGTGTGAGATATATATCTAACAAAACGTCTTTCTCTAATAATTTGTATTTATTGAATCTGACTATTGCTTCCCATAACGTCTTCACCATTCTATATTTACCTCTGTGGTTTCTCAGCTATTCTAAATGCCAATAGATAGATGCTTGTCACGACTCAGTCGTGAAACAGCTATATAAGTGAAATGTAGATATACAACCTGCTGCCAGTTTAGCTCTTTTGGTGTCATTGTTAATTGGTAATTGGTTTTTGTAACTATCAATTATTAATGCCAACAGTTTCTCATGCGAAAATGACGATTGCCCATTAACCAATGAAGTAACAATGATATTCGCTATTGTGAGACTGATTTGTGTGATCAAAATCCCACAAACGGTGATCCGTTAATCTAATAGCTAACTTGCTTCTTATAATTGGTAATTAGTATTTTGCTGGTAAATCTCAACATCACAACATTGACAACAGCTCACAAACAATATTGTTCTGTTCATCTGTCTAATAGCTAACTTGTAACTTGTACTTCTAATTGGTAATTATTTTACGGCTGGTGAATCTCAACATCCCACAAAAAAGTTTGTTTTGTTAATTTGTCTAATAACTAACTTATAATTGGTTATTATTTTAAGGCGGGTAAATCTAAAGTATTGCAATAGATGAGACAGCTTCTTTTTGATTTAAAATGTTTGTTTTATGTTCAATTCAAATTTATTTTTATTTTTATTGCATGAAGCATTTTACAAAAAGAAAATTATCATTCACCAATTCGAACACAACAAAAACGACATCATAGATATCAAATATTACATAATATATATGAATAATACAGACATAACTAAGTATAACTAACATGTGAAATATTAGTCATGCGACTCATCCACGAAGGCCAAAGCCTGTGTGTGGATGGGAGTCTGTACTCTAATCAATAACTACAATAAAGTAGTAACACAATGTAATGTAGTAAAACAATAAATAGAAATATGCTTACAACAGGAACTAAACTACAAAAATTGAAAAAAAAACAATAATTATGTTTCTTTAAAAATTCAATAGTTGAACTTCCAATTATCAAGAGTTAATTTAGAAAAATCTAAGTTTCAAAAAATTGAAAAGAAATTTATAGTAAGAGCTGTTGTTGGAAATTTAGTAAAGAATGAAAGAAGAATCAATGAAAGGATAGTACTGAGTAATATAGAAAGGTGTATTGGGTTCATACAACGAAAACTTGATGAGAGCTTGTCATGGGAGAAATACGATATAAGTTATGTATAAATGTGTATAAACATTTCTATTTCATTGAATGAAAAATGCCCAAATATGTATGAAATAAATGATTATTGAGAGAAAAAATATGATATTAAATAGAATATAACAGAGTTATGTACTGGATTTTTTAAGACTTTCTAGACAATTAAACTGATCTCGATCCAAATTTAAAATAGCGACTGAACTAGACTCTTAAAGTAAGTAAAGAAAATAAATGAAACTAATCCTCACTTAGCCTACCTATTCTAAGAGGTGGCACAATTGAATAAAGTAGTGATAGGAAGGAAGGCAACTCCCGGTATTAGGAGACCGCTGTCACGTTGGGATCGTCCCAGCATAATGATAATCCCATGACGTCATAGCCGGCTGATGTGTGTGATGGTGTGTGTAGGTGCACGTGCGTACAAGAGCGGTTCCCCTCCCATTAAAGTGGGACATCATCACAGTGATATGTTAGCATGGATTTTCATTTTCAGGCTAGTGGCTACACGTGTTAAGTGTTCAGTGTTATGAGTCGTGAGCAAGCATTTTGTCTTCCGATTTCTATCAAAATGATTTCTAATTAATTACCGTAAGTTATTATGTGGGTGGCTTTATAGTACAGCCTTCTATCCATCTACACATGCTTATCTACTCATCTACACATGCTCTACTGTTGAAAACAAAAGGTTAGTACCTAGTTAATACATTAGTTTTAATATATGAATTCGTGGTAATCCACCTCTAACCTCTATTTCTATTCTATTTGAATCCTGTTTCCAAAGTGTCATTGACAAAGTATTTATAGAACGATGTAGGCTAACTTATTCTTACCATATATCAATAGTTTTTCATAAAGGTCAGTTCTGCACAGCAAGATTCTACATATTAATAGTTATAATTATACTGCAATTCACGAAAATGGACATTCACAACAATTATAATAGTTTTTCATTCTCATAAATGGCTTATAACATATAATATAAACAGAATTTATTAATTTCGAATTCCTTTAATTGCTATCAGTTTATACTGAAGGCTTCCGCAATGGCGGATATTGACAACAGTATTTAATAGCTGATGGAAATCGATGAATGCTATTGTACAAAAATATCAGTCATCACCGGGAATCGAACCACGGACCTCCCAATTGCCGGTCGGGCGCCTTAACGACTAGACCATGGAGACCTTTCTGCACAGTAGCATTCATTTTTAACTTGGCCATATCGGCTCTGATAGCAATTAAAGGAATTCGAAATTAATAAATTCTGTTTAAGTAAATTTGTCAGTTTGTTCAATTGTCAGTAACTTCAAACTAACTTATATAATATAAGTAACAGTAGCGATAGCTTTGAATTCTTGGATTTTTTGTTTCATAACGATCTGCATTGTTAATATTAACTCTTTATTGTAAATTAAACGACTTGCATTCAATTTTAAATTGTGAATTTATAATAATTGTACTCACACTTGACCGTACGTAACTCTAGATAACTTTTGTTCTCTTGAATTCTTTACCTATGAGGTCTATTGTATATTCACAATTTAAAACTGACTGCAAGTAGTTGAATTTACAATAAAAAGTTGATAACTTAGTAGCTTTGACTTTGATGCTGACTTATTTTACTCTTAATGAATAAAGCATCCAAATTGACACTCTTTGAAACGGTACATCAAGAGGTAACTTAATGTCAATTGCGATGAATGTGAAACGTTTTTAAGTGAAACATATCCCATAACCTAACCTATCTCTATGTTTGTAGAACATAGGGTTCTACAATAACAATAGGATATAGTTAATATATTATGTATGTTTTCAATTAAATTTGAAAACAAAACGTATAGAAACCTTTCCGTGGCTGGCGGGGGCTAAATGCAAAATACATCAATGAAGAATCATCAAAATTTGATGAATGCAAAAGGCCCTAGAATTTCTTTAATAAGGTAACCATACCAATTATCAATCCCCTACCAAATATTGGCTCCTTTCACTTTAACCTTGAAATTTCATAGTTTCTGATCAGTTTTCAAACTTTTAATCTTATTTTTGTTTGGAAAGGGCAACTTATTTCTAGCTTATCCTAAGAGAAGGTCGTATCGAAAAACGGCCGTTTTGAAGATAATGATTAAGATAAAATTCCCAAGAAAGTATCGCAAATAATAATAATCATATATTATTTGAAGTTCAAAAAAATTCACAGCTAATCATGCCTACTTTCCCCAATTCAAGTTTTTTTTGCAAAATTAATAACTTAGATTTACATGTACTTTATGATTCACAAAATATAATTAATTTACAACAAAAAGTTAATATTAGCAACGCACATCGTTATGGAACAAGACATCCAAGAACAAAATATATCTAGCACCAAAATATTCAAATTAAAATCCTTGATTGTTTGCTTGCCACGTTTCAGCTTCTAATTACATTGAAAATGACGCAGATTGTTGTCCTGATATGCAGACATATCTACGGTACATTATCATTATTTGCATTATTCATATCATCATTTACTGTCACATTATTCTCATTACCTCCTACACTATCATCGCAGTCATTATATTGTGATTGAAATGGTTTCTGATGCCTAAATTGAAGCAAATGTCTTCTGTTCCTCTCCACTCTTTGTCCCGATTGTAACTGTACTTTATAAGACCTGGGTCTATTAGCTAAGCCTACTACAATACCTCTTTCCCTTTCCTGTGAGTGATTTTTATCAACAAATACGTGATTGCCTACCTGCAATGGTATTTTATTCTTAGACCCCTTATCATAATAACACTTTTGTTTAGACTGTCTGTCTTCCAAGACTCTTTGAAAACCTATCTCTATCTTGGGGGCAAGTGATTCTGCAGTGAAGGGTAGTATACCATTCAATTTCCTGCTGAAAAGCAGCTGAGCTGGTGATGGTTCCATATACCCTAGTGGACTATTCCTGTACTCTAACAAAGCCAAATAAGTATCTTTCCCATCACTCATAGATTTTTTCAACAATCTTTTAAGTGTCTGTATATGTTGTTCTATAAAGCCATTAGACTGAGCATATGCAGAACTTGACGTCTTTGTTTGAAAATCCCAATGCTTTGCAAACTCTTTGAATTTAAAACTGGAAAATTGAACACCATTATCACTATAAACTACAGATGGAATACCATGTCTGGCAAAAATTGATTTTGTGTGCATAATAGTACATTCAGAGGACAAATTCTCTAGTAGAGCAATTTCTGGGTACTTAGAATAGTAATCCACTACCAGTAAATAATCCTTCCCAAACAATGTAAAAATGTCCATTGATACAATTTCCCATGGCCTACTTGGCAATTCCCTATTTAACAGTGGTTCCTTACTATTTTTTCTTTGAGTTTTCACACAAATACAACACTCTGAAATCATTTGCTCAATCTGTCTATTCATGCCTGGCCAGTAGATTGCATCCCTAGCTCTCATTTTCGATCTTTCCATGCCTAAATGACTGTAATGCAATCTTTGTAACATTTATTTTCTTAACGATGGTGGGATGAGTAACCTATTGCCTTTGAACAACAAATCATCAATCATAGTAAGATCTTCCCTCACACTAAAATATGGCCTACATTCTGGATCCACCTTAGCTATCTCCTTTGGCCAACCCAGTATATAGTTCCTTAATTTGTTCATCTCACTATTACTTTTTATTTCATCTTTTATGTATTGTAATCGTTCTTTTGTTGCATTGACTGACACTAACTTAACCTGTGCTTCAATTTCCTCAACCGAGGTTTCCTCCAAGTCCTCCTCACTTTCATTTACCTGTGCTCTAGACAATGTATCTGCTAAATACAATGATTTACCTGGTTTATAACAAACTTCAATGTCAAAATTTTGTAATTTGATTCTCATTTTCTGTAACCGGGCTGGGCACTGACAGAGAGGCTTTTTGAAAATAGCTTCCAATGGTTTATGATCAGATTCTACAATAATATGTTTGCCAAACAAGTACTGTGAAAACCTTTCACAACCAAATAAAATTGCAAGACACTCTTTTTCAATTTGTGCATAGTTGGTTTGTGCTAGTGATAGAGATTTACTGCTATAAGCTACTGGCAAGTTATTTTGAATAATTACTGCACCTAATCCATCCTTAGAACTATCAACAGATAATACAATGTCATTCTTAGAATTAAAATATTGTAATACAGGGGGCTTACTTATCAAATCTTTCAACATTTCAAAGTCAGACTGATGACGTTTACTCCATACAAAATGAACATCTTTTTTAACCAACTCTCTCAGTCGACTAGTGTGACTTGCCAAATTTGGAACAAATTTGGAAATATAAGTTAGCATACCCAAAAATCTTTGAAGCTCTGCAACATTTGCAGGAGCTGCCATATCCTGTATCGCCTTCACTTTTCTGTCATCAACTTTTATACCCTTGTCAGTGAAAATATGTCCTAAGTATCTAACCTCCTTCAGTTTAAATTTGCACTTATTTTTATTAAATCTTATATTCATATTTTCAGCTATTTTGAGAACTTCTTCCAACCTATCATCATGCTCCTTTTCGCTGGAGCCCCACACAATCAGATCATCTATAAATAAAGAAGTACCCTCAACATTCTCAAATATTTTACTGAACACCTTATGAAAAATTTCAGGACTACATGAAATACCAAAAGGCAGCCTGAGAAAACGATACCTGCCCCAATCAGTCTGAAATGTTGTTAGCTTGGAAGATTCTTCCTCCAAAGGAATTTGGAAAAATCCCTGACTGGCATCCAATACACTAAAATATTTTGCATCTTTCAATTTTGCAGAGATTTCTTCAAACGTTGGTAAAATATAGTGTTCCCTAAGTATGGCTTTGTTCAGTTGTTGTGGGTCTAAACATATTCTTATTTTTCCATCTGGCTTTCTGGCACAAACTATTGGGTTGACCCATAATGTGGGTTCATTATCTTCTTTGATAACTCCTAAACTAACTAGCCTATCTAGCTCAGATTTCAATGATTCTTTTAGGTGGAGTGGTGTTCTTCTATTAATACACACTACAGGAGATACATCAGGTTTGGTTCTTATTGTGTATGGTTCCACCTTTATACAACCTAACCCTACAAACAAATGTTTATATCTTTCAAAAATCTCATTACTATCTATAACTGAAACCTTTTTTAGCAAATTCAAAATTTGAATCTCTTTGATACCCAAAACCGGTGGTGCTGCTTCATTCACCACTTGAAATTCTAAAACAGCTCTATTATTATTACACTTTGTGGTACAATTTAAGAAACACTTACCTAGCACTTCAATAGGTGTATTGTTATACCCAGACAGTTTTACCTTGCTTGGCATCATATGCTTGTTCAGCTTATCAAACTCAATTTTTGGTATGCATGATACTTGGGCTCCTGTATCCAGTTTGAACTTAATAAACCTTGTTTTATCATGATTGATATAAACTTTTTCAGTCCATTCTTCCTGTTCTCCATTGTGTAATATATTCCCAACAAACATGTTGCCATCCCCCATTGTTTCTTTGTTGATGCCTCTCACTTGTTCATTATTATCATTCTGTCCCAACCCAACATCAATCTGCCCCACTCGCTGCTGGCGATATCCATATGGTCCTTCCACCTCACAAGATCCAGTCTTTTTCAATTTACATTTAACCGCAAAATGATTGAGTTTTCCACACTTAGAACAATTTTTTCCATAGGCTGGACAATGCTTCACTTCATGGTTTCTCCCACAGTAATTACAATCTTTTATTAACCTGCCATTTCCCTGTGTGTCCTGTCTGGTTGGTCGAGACCTATATTGGATTTTGTCTATGTCCTTGCACTGATTACTGGCATTATCTGAGAAAGTTTTCATCCTAGCACTTGTTATCTCACTAGCCCTACAAATGTCAATCGCTCTATCAAGGGTAAGATTCTTTTCTTGTAACTTTCCACTATACAACAGATTGGTGCTAACTTTAGGGGTGGGGGGTGCGTCATGAGGCTTAGGGGGGGTGGGCACCCCTGTATACCGCACTCAACTTCATCTCCTGCGTTTACTTATCATATATTTTCAGTAAGCACAATATTTTCCACACTTGTAACGTAATATAGGCCTACTATTTCAGTGTAGGTATATTCTGAAAGGGACCACATCAAAATGAATCAAAAGCCATTTCACTTTTAAGAAGACTTTCGCTATTATAATTTTCCGAAATACAATATTCCACATTAAATAAAACGTTGTAGAATTTTACTTAGTTTATCTTTTCTTATAAGTGGATTTTCAGTTACTTAACTTTCCATGTTATAAATTAATTATTGGCTTCCTAATTCGATAAATATTTCATAATGTAGGCTTTAAGAAATTTCTCATGTTTTCAAAGTTTGAAGATTCAACTAAAAAGCTTAAAATAAAACATATTTTAAAACAAAAAAAGAAACCGACTTCAGTGAAATGATTAAATACTCACGTACTAAAAAGTTTAAAATAAAGTATTTACTTTAAACTGAGAAAATTTTAAATTTCATACAAGTAATCTTTTGAAGTCGGCGCCAAATTTCCCATAAACTTCTAAAATATAACAGAATTACTCTGTGATGTTTTCCATGACGAAATGATTGAACAATCTAATAGCAAAACCAGGGGTGCCCACAGGGGGGGGGGGGCTATGACGCAGACTGCGTCATTGAAATTCTTGGGGGGGGGGGGGTTCCAAAAAACGTTTTGGGGGGGTCGTAAAGTTGATTGAAACCGTGTTTAACGTGACAACATTAAAAAATATACTAAGAAGTCACCAGATAGAATGTCAATTAATGAAAATATATTTATAATTATTATTATTATTATTATTATTATTATTATACAATTGAATATGAATTAGCTAAAATAATAATGTTTAGGATTTGTGCAGGAACTTGTGCAGATGTACTTGAGTCTATTTCTAACGAAGAAATAATTGAAAGGTTTTCTGTTTCCTCATCCCAAAAACTTCTATGTGGGGTTTAGAGAGATAGATTTAACAATAGATTTTAGAGGGAAGTGATAGCCGCGAGCCTTAGCAGGTATCTGTTCAATCAGATAGATAAGCTGCGTTCTCGTAGGTCCTGTTTGTAACGGTGACCGATTAGATTGGCCAGCAAAAAAGACAATGTTCTCTGCTGAAAATAACTTCCCGGTGGTTCGGAACCCACCTAAAACTGTAGGTCCAACTCATCAATCACCATCATCCAACTCATTACCCACGCACAGGTCTCAGACCCATGTGGGCTTCATCCTCAAAAAAACAACTTAGAAGGTGCCTAGCTAACTTGTAGATGGTCACAGTCTACAAATTTAAAATGTTTGTCTTCAAACTGTTGATGTTTTTCATGTATTTTACGATAACTACTTACTAATAAGTAAGAACTGCTTTTGAAAAACTTACTAAATACTAAAAATTCAGTAATTTTTCATAACTATGTCTTTATTTTGTTTTTGAAAGACACTTCTTTCGATTGTGTGTTGTAAATAACTATACATGAAATGTGTGCCTTTTATGTACTTCATCCATACATAAATTCTCCCAAGATACTACACTAAGTAAATAACCTGTTGTTTAACTACTGTCCAATAAATGACTTAGTATTTTGAATTTTTGTGTTTTACAAATGAAGTTATTAACTCATTGTAGTTTTCACTTCCTTTAAAGGAACAACTTTGTAGAATTATTTAACCTTAATCTAATTGGTACACCGAACATAAACTTATAGGTATTTCATTTTTATTGAACATTGTGTATTTGTAATAATATTTTATTGTTTAAAAACCATTTAGGTTCAAATTCTTATTTAGCTATTTTGCAATTAAGTTTATTGAGCAGAAGTTCATATATTCATTTCATTGATATTTCTTTTTTACCTTTACAAAAAAATGTTAGCTATGTAAAGAATCTCAAGAAATATTCGGTACATACATTTTGTATATTATCGACTGGGTTTGAATTTTTTCAATAGTTATAAAAATCTTCTTTTAGTTTTAGAAAGAATACGGGGGGCTTTTTTCGCATTTTTTGGGGGGCCTAATTTATGGGGGGGGGGTTGGTGCTAAATTTAGGGGGGGGGGGGGTGCGTCATGAGGCTTAGGGGGGGTGGGCACCCCTGTCAAAACTGACACTGTATTTCAGTAAAAGTGAGTGTAAATCACATTTAATTGAAATACAGTGTTAGTTTTGATATTAGATCGAATTTCTTATCAATTACTATGTATTTCAGTAAAAGTGAGTGTAAATCACATATTTAATTGGAATACAGTGTTAGTTTTGATATTAGATAGAATCTCTTATCAATCACTTCCCGGTGGTTCGGAACCCACCTAAAACTGTAGGTCCAACTCAACAATCTCCATCATCCAATTCATTACCCATGCAAAGGTCTCAGACCTATGTGGGCTTCATCCTCCAAAAAAATACATTGTTAGTTGTGATATTAGATAGAATTTCTTATCAACTACATAAAATATTTGGCACCGACTTCAAAAGATTACTTGTATGAAATTTAAAATTTTCTCAGTTTAAAGTAAATACTTTATTTTAAACTTTTTAGTACGTGAGTATTTAATCACTTCACTGAAGTCGGTTTCTTTTTTTGTTTTAAAATATGTTTTTTAGTATGTGCCGTGAAAATGGTATTAGACTAAAATGGGAAAAATGTGAAGTACTGTACTGAAATCTGAAATTACTTATTTAGGGTTTAAAATTGACAAAGATTGCATACATAAAACTGATGATAAGATTGCAGTTGTTAAGAATGCAAAACGTCCTACAAATGTATCAGAGTTGAAATCTTTTCTAGGGTTTGTTACATATTACTCAAGGTTTATACAGGGCATGGCTAATTCTCTCTCACCTTTATACAACTTTCTCAGGAAAAATGTTTTTTTTTCGTGGTCACAAGAGTGTGAAACTGCATTTCAAACAATTAAGAAAGATATTGAAACAAAACTTACTCTTGCGGATTTTGATGTCACTAAACCTATAATTGTTGCTACTGATGCTAGTAAATATGCTATTGGTGCGGTTCTTTCATGTTTAGATGAAAAAGGTGTGGAAAGGCCCATAATTTTTGCAAGTAGATGTCTCACTGCAGCTGAGCGAAATTATTCCCAGATAGACAAGGAAGCATTGTCAATTTATTGGGGAGTTAAGAAATTTTTCAATTACTTGTTTGGTCGTCATTTTACTTTACTGACTGACCACAAACCATTACAAAGCATCTTAAATGCTCATATGCTGCTACTCCATCCATCAGTGCTACACGTTTATTACATTATTCATTATTTTTACAAGGTTTTGATTACACCATACAATACCGTCAGACCACTGAACATATGAATGCTGATTTTTGCTCAAGATTTCCTATGGAAATGGTTAATGACAATACTATTGATGAGGTTCAAATTGTACAAATGAATCAAATTAATATTTTACCGGTTACAAGGGAACAAATAGCTCATGAAACTAGAAAAGATATTAAAATTCAAAGATGTTGAAGAATTTGAATAGACTAATCAGACTTCACCAGTAACATTTACCAGTAAATGAGAAGGCTCCCATAAACTCAACCAATAATCTACTTTTCAACCTGATTTTACAAATTGTTTGGGGGGGGGGGGCTTGAAAACGCTTTTGGCACAAAATGGGCAATCAAGAAGTGGAAGGGCGACGACTGTATTACTAGTAACAATACTATTTGATCTAAAACTGTTATTTTTCTAAGAAAAATTTTGAAAATCCAAAAATATATAGTTTTAAAAAGTACAATAATTATTATAGTTATTGTCGATTTGAGAGCGTTAATATGGTAACATCAGCTGATGAACCGGGTCCACTTTGATTCGGTCTCCTGTAAACAAAAACAGTCCCAGTAATACCAACTAGAACCACATGATAATCAAGTTGGCATTGCTACCAGTTACCGGCTTTCATAATCAGCTGACTGCCTCCATTTTTTTCAACGTCATCGTCAAACCTCAAACCTTCATCAGTTGATGTCTAGCACTGATAGAGAGAAGAGCTGTTTTGTGCTCCAGTAGATTTTTCAACACACATCACTGGAATGTTACCTTAAATTTGCTATTTAAACAGTGCCTACTGATTAAATACTGAAGTGCTCAAATGATTTAGTGATGAATAAATGGAAAATCAATTCTGGATATCTTTCACAAGGTAAGCAGTTTCATATCAATTTTTGCAATTTAGTCTATTTTAAGACACCCTTAAATACCATAGTTTCTTAATTGCATAGCTTTGCTCCATTATTTTGAAGTGAGAAATAACTAAAATGAAATGGCTAAAATTTAACCTAAAAAGTTCATCATCACTAACTCTTTGAAATCTGTCTAGTCATTTTCAGTTACCAACTCTAATTCAATAACTATGTTTCAATACTCGGGTAGGGTAAACTCTACTAGTTTTCCCCTTTATTAACTTATTTCAAAGCCAAGCTAAGAAACTATTTAATAACTACAGTTTTTAATATAAAAACCAAGAAAGAATTGTTATTCATTTTTAGGTAGACTTCTCGCTATTCATTATTATACATTGACCTTGACTACGGTACCAATTTATTTTATAGATCATTAGAATTTATAAATTTTATTGGGACATTCTCAGTGAACATGCATTTTCTCATTTTGTTAGTTTTAATCTACCAATGCTGCTTGATTTCAAATTTCTCATGAATTTATTTTTATTATTGCTTCTATTTTCCCTTGGACATTATTTTCCAGACAGTGTGCTTCAAAAGTCAATCTTAAAACTATCCATCAATTGAAACGTCCTTCAAAAATCAAAAGCAGAGAATTTAAATTGTTTTTGTCTGAAAAAAGAAATAATTCATTGTTTGAAAAATAAGTTCAGAACTGGTCGTCGCCTACATTATAATTATTATAAATTGATAGTGATATTATATAATCAAATTAAAATTAGTTATCACACTGGTAGCCTCTTAGTGGAATTTTAATGAGCTTTTATATCATGATGATCATCCAAGTAACTAGTAACTATATTGATAAACCTCTTATTAGAACTTGTATGCATACTGGGCTAATTTAATCTTATGATTTCAAGAAATGTTTCTTACAAGCCAGCAGCTACCGTACTGATTTGAACCATGATCTACCAATAATTGATTCAAACTATTCCAATCCTTATAGATAATTAATCCATATTCTTTTCAATGAGAAAATGTTTTTCAGTCTCATTTAATTATTATCTTTAATCTCTGTCCTTTTGCTCAAACTCCACTTACTCACTACTCAAATATATACACATCCCACTTGCAATTTGACATGTTCAGTGACTATAGATAGGCCTACTGTACTAATCCAACATTTTCTCAAAATTATGTTGCTGCAACCCAAATTGACCAATTTCTTTGATTATTTCACAATTATTTTTAGGATATTATAAAATTGGGTTCCACTATTTGACGTCGTTTCAGGCATTGCTGAATATAGTTAGCAAGATTATTAACTTGAAGCTAGTTTGTAAAATATTTTTTCAAGTTTGGTTTCTCAGTCTTTTAGTAAATTATTCAGTAGCTATTGATTCATTAGCGGCCCTAAGGCTTGTTTCACACACACCTGGCAGTCGGGTAACTGGTGTTGTTTGCCCAGCTGTACGAACATTGCATTATATGGGACTATGTAATCATACCGGATAAACAATAATGGTTACCTAACTGCTGGGTATGTGTGAAACAAGCCTTAGGGCCTCTAATGAATCAATAGCTTTTGAATGATTTTCTAAATGACTAAGAAACCAGGCATGAACCATATATTAAATTGATCATGATGTTATTTCCATGCCAGTGAATCGAAATGACTCATTCCAAATTCAATTCCATTGGATCACCAATTAATTCTAATATATACTAATGATAGTCTTATTGGGATTGAATAGGAAATTTTAATTCATTCCAAGTATCCTCCAACATTATTCTCAAGGGCAGAGATTGTTCATTGATATACTTGATGAATGAAGTGGCTGTTTTACCCTATCAAAATTTCAATATAATTATTGTTGGAGCCGTATTGATACTGGTTTATTTTGTATGGCTTTCCATTTTTAAGAACAAGTATTTCTGAGTTTTCAACAATATCCAGCAAAACATATGATGCAGTATCAGTATATTAGGACACATTGTTTAATGCTCAAGATACTTGATCTTAATCAACATCATCACTTCAAACACATTCTATAGTCAATTGAAACCCCCAGTGGGTGGGGGTAGTAGAATTGCACCCACAGTATCCCTGCTTGTCATAAGAGGCGACTAAAGGGGCAACTGTCCGTTGACCTCATTATCCTAGAAACCTATCCTTTATCCTGCTCTTCATCCCAGCCCCTCCCTCCACCCTTTCCTCTATCTAACGGTGCCTGCAGGACACCGGGCGACCTCCTGCAGTATGTAGCCTTGCCCGGGCATGCGGGGCTCTGTCCGGGTTGACTCCACTTCCCTAGCTGCTCGTGGGAACCACATGAATTTCCAAATACGAACCAGAACCAAACCTCAAGGTAACTCCAGAAGTTGCCTTGCCCTCAAACCTATCAGGTTCCACCCCATCAGGGCAGGTTCCTCGATTTGAATCAACAGTCAAGGACAATGCCCAGGGTCCTTCAGATCAATTTACATCACAGTAAAGCAGTCTCGGCTGCTTTCTGCCAGTTCTTCCTCAGAGAGGGATTTGACCTAGCAAAAGGCTGCTAGCAGACACAAGCTCCTACTTCACCAACTGGCTGGTGAGGCTGGGTAGAGGTCAGGTCAAGCAGTTGATTGCTCTGATAACTGGACATGGCCACTTCAGGAAACATCTCCACACAATTGGACTCAGAAATGAAAGTCAGATGTGTAGGCTTTGCAATCAGTCTGAAGAGACTGCCAAGCACATCATACTGGATTGCGAGAGACTCGGGGCAAGGAGAAGGGCTCTGTTTGGCTGCAAACAACCAGGTGATGAATGGGACGTTAGCATAGGGAAAAAACTCCTGGATCTTGTAAAGGGCACAGGTATTGGTTTGCCCAACTAACGTACTAGGGACACACAATAAGCTTCGGTTGACGTGTGAGGATCTTTGAATCTTTGGATCTTTGAATCCGTCCCTTCATAACATAATAATAATAATAATAATAATAGTCAATTGAATATTGCCAGCACATATCAATTTCCAATCAACTTTACAAACTTTTATCAATGTAACACCACCACATATTTTGATATAATTGAAGCAATCAACACACCTCCAAATTTGTAATAGCTTAACTGAACTATTTTTTTTTCAACAGGATGACTGATCAGTTCAACCTACTTCAAGAAGGAGATATGAAAAGACTCAACTTCACGGTAACCTCTTCAGTAGGTCAAGATGGTGGAGTACAAACTGGCCAGGACGTGAAACTGGAGATTTGGTATTATGTATCTTGCTTTTATAGTCAGTTAGGTTAGAAGTTTCCCACCATTCTCCTGCATATGCTAGGAGGTTTACAGTTGTTAGTCAAGTACCACACTCTTCAACCATGCTCTTGGATTGTGCCACAAAGTCATATTTGTGGCTTCGATGGCAGGGTCTGCATCTGAGAGTCCATGTCTCTCTTGTAGAGTTCATGACCGCAGTTGTCAGATAACGCTGCTATACGTCCGTCTTATGATGGAGTGGTACTGTTTATTGTAGCTGGTGGGATGTGTTATGAGGCTAACAATTGTGAATGGAGATTTGTTGGGTTGTAGGGCATTTGCAGTTGTTAATCATGTATCACACTTTCTATCCGGGCTCTTGATTTGTGCCATGACATAATCTTATCGCGCTTGATGGTTTTTTGGCTGGGTTCTGTGGCTCTCACGGATGCTTCGAGAGTCTCTCTCCTCGCTAAGGCCTTGTGACTACTTGTTAGTTCCACAAGGAGAACAGGGTGCACTGCTCAGTCGCCACAACCATTTTATTATGGTGTGGTACATTTCATTGCAGCTGGTGGGTTGATATAAGGCTAACAAATGTAAATAGGGATTTGCTGTTAGGTCCCTGTCAGGATTCTCATGTCACATTCATTGTGCATGGACTGTGTTACCCTGTGATCAAGAGATGCCGGTTGCCAGGTGAAAACCCTGGAGTAATGATGTCTCCGACATATGTTGAGTGCAGGTGTTAGCACCTTTATGTTTGGTAATTGTGATAAGAGATTAGATTAGACATTGATTATGCAAAAATTGTGGGAGTGGCTATCACTTTAGCTTTGGCTACTGGCTTTGTGCTTAGAGCTTATGCCGTATTTACTGTTGCCAGTGAAAATGCCATAAGCTCCAACACACTGAGAATAGAGTTCACTAAATCAAATCATTTATATATCCTCCTCAACAAAGATAGAAACATAAAAATATAAAAAATACATCTGAATAATATAAAATAAAATTGCACTAAATCAACAAATATATAACTAGTTTATATGGTATTTATATACCATTTTCAAAAGTACAAATCATGATTTGAAAGAATCAAAAAATTTCTGGGGCTCTTATACACATGCTAGGAAGTGGAAATATGTGATACTATTTATCAATTGCTTAGAGGCGCTTGCCTACAGATGGTAGGAATGCAAATATTTGAAACTATTTATTGATAGATTATTGGCGCTTGCCTACAGATGTAGGAGTGCAAAAATATTTGATACTATTTATTGATAGATTATTGGCGCTTGCCTACAGACGTAGGGGTGCAAAAATATTTGATACTATTTATTGATAGACTATTGGCGCTTGCCTACAGATGTAGGAGTGCAAAAGTATTTGATACTAATAATTGATAGATTATTGGCGCTTGCCTACAGATGTAGGAGTGCAAATATATTATACTATTTATTGATAGATTATTGGCGCTTGCCTACAGATGTAGGAGTGCAAATATATTATACTATTTATTGATAGATTATTGGCGCTTGCCTACAGATGTAGGAGTGCAAAAATATTTGATACTATTTATTGATAGATTATTGGCGCTTGCCTACAGACATAGGGGTGCAAAAATATTTGATACTATTTATTGATAGATTATTGGCGCTTGCCTATAGATGTAGGAGTGCAAAAATATTTGATACTTTTTATTGATAGATTATTGGCACTTGCCTACAGATGTAGGAGTGCAAAATAATATATTATACTGTTTATTTATAGATTATTAGCGCTTGCCTACAGATGGTAGGAGTGCAAAAATATGTGATACCATATTTATTGATATATTATTGGCTCTAGCCTATTCATGTACGGTGAATGTGATAAGAAATTAGATTAGACATTGATTATTCAAAATTTGGGGAAGTGGCTCTCACTTTAGCTTCAGCTACTGGCTTTGTGCTTAGAGTTTATGCCATTCTCTCTGGCAATGCTTTGGCAGTGAAAATGTCATAAGCTCTACCACACTGAGAATAGAGTTCACTTGGGTACATTCAAGCATGGAAGCAATAATTCAAGGGTAGTTTAAGGGTGCTGTCCTATACTTGCTAGGAAATGAAAATATGTGATACTATTTATTGATAGATTACTGGCGCTTGCCTACAGATGTAGGGGTGCAAAAATATTTGAAATCATTCATTGATAGATTATTGGCGCTTGCCTACTGATGTAGGGGTGCAAAAAATTTGATACTATTTATTGATAGATTATTGGCGCTTGCCTGCAGATGGTAGGAGTGCAAATATGTGATACTATCTATTGTTAAATAAGGAATTTTCCCCATTTAATCACTCTTGCTCAAGTCTGTTTCAGCCACACTGTGTTGTTGTCATCACCACTTCTTCTCGGGTATTCTTCTCAAACAGATTCAACTCCATTCGTGCTACAGTCTTTTTTTAAGCTTCATCTACTAGGTAATTAACTGTTTTTTTTTCTTGTAGAATCTATTCTAAATAACTGAAGAAATCACAATAGCCTTCATAGCTAAACAGATTCGGTTTCAGAGCAATTCAAATATCTAATCCAGTGCTGAGTTTCATGCATTGCATTTTGAGATTTGTCCAGATATCTCAACGCAGTAATAATTGAATGTTTCCATGAGTGATGATTCTGAATCTCCATCAATAAATCAGATAATAAATCCAGCCAATCCGACTTAGCTTTTTTAAATGCTATCCAGTTCTAAACTATTCTTGATTATTTGAATTAAAAATTAAATTATGTTGTTTTAAAACTATTTAGTGGACTTTATGCTTTGAAAATTTCTTTTATCTCTGATTGTTTTCTAGGCTAGTTTGCCAGCAGAAGTGTTCATCTAATTGCTATCAAAGAGGATGGAAACTCCAATACTAAAACTGATAAGATATATAGCAGTACCGGTAGCTTACCTGAACAGAATTTTTGTTTGAAGCTTGGTATTTGATGATCCAGACAAACTGCTAGCTGGACAGTTACTTGAAAAAATAATATCAATATTATTGTTGAAAATGATAGAATAATATTCTTCAAAAGATTATATTGTTATCATATTGATGCAGGAAATTTGATGAAAATTTCTGTAAACATGATTAGGCTACCAATACACAGTTTCAGTAGTTCGTTGGTATTATAAACCTTTTAATCAGAATTGAAATGCAATAATTTTTGTTTAATGTTGAAATAATAATTTTATTTTGCTTTTCTACTGGTGGGGAAGGAATTATGCACAAATTCTGGAACGCAGATTTCAGGGTTATACCGGAACGTTTTTCTAAGTATGTCGGGAGTTAAAAAAATATTTTTTAGCAACTTTTTATATTGTACTTGTAATTGGGCATGCATTTATGTTGTTACAATTCTTTGTTATATTGTGTTTTTCATGGCATTGATTTAAAAAACGTTATGTATTAATAATAGCAAAAAAAATCATTTTCTATTTAAATTCAAACAATGAAAATATATATAGTTGATAAAGTTTCTATAGAGTGACCTTTTCAGATTATTTAAAGTCTCAACTTTTGTAATTTTATCGATTGTGGCTATTGTAATTTGTGAATACTGTTT
Organism: Conomelus anceps; assembly: GCA_948455865.1. NCBI lineage: Eukaryota > Metazoa > Arthropoda > Insecta > Hemiptera > Delphacidae > Conomelus > Conomelus anceps. Next base: position 12,336,340 of record OX418217.1, on the reverse strand, counting down.
GTATTGACTAGTCTTAATACTTCAAGGCATGATTTTGAAACATAGTTTGTACAATCCACTACTAGGTAGGGCATGCAGTTCTCTGTTACTTCGTTTATTTGTTTTATTGTGTATTTCTTGTCATTGATTTTACCAGACACTTTGTATCAATCATTGTTAAAAAATGTCAGCTCCCACTTCAAACAATTGAAGATATATCTATAGTTGATAATGATTTATAATTTAAGTATAATTTCAAGTTTCAACTGCTGTAATTTTATCGATGGTGACTAATGTAATGTGAGAATACTGTTGGTATTGACTTGTCTTGTACTCCATGTGTGGAGTTTTCAAGGCTTAATCTTTAAAAAATTCAAATAATAATAAATAAAAATACAGGATGGAAAGGGCAGAAGAAGGAAGAAGCGAGAAAGGTGGGAGGTCTAGGCCACGGGCTTCTCCATCTTTCTTAGTATATTATATTGAATGATCAACATTTAATTTAATTTCCACTTTTAATAATATTTTATTGTTATATAGATAGGAAACATTGTTTTTTAAATGTTATGATTTATTCAAAATTATTTTCTCTTTTGTATGAATTTCATTTATAAAATCTTATACTGGGTTCTCTGCTGTACAAACCGATGGAGAATTTTGAGAGGCTCTTTTTGTCCATCTTGAATTACATCTGAAGTTCTGCTCTTCTGGTGTATTTTGATGATGTTCTCTTTTTGGTGTTTAGGGAGGGGGGTATTGTTTGCTGGAGGGGGGTATTGTTTGCGGTACTGGTTCTATTGTGTTGCTACGGTGTCAGTTTGTAGAATAGCTTTTGATGTCTATTTGTTGTATCAGAGGAGTACTGCAGAAAACCCAGCAAATGAGATTTATATTAAAATATATTCTTTTTAAAACAATTATTATTTATTAATAGAAAATGTGGTCAGGGGATACTGTTTGGTTGGCAGGACAGAGGTGATCTCTGGAGGTACCCCAGGGATTGCCTCTCAACTCCAACACTACTTCTCTCCGTTAATGGTGTTGATGCCACACCTCGTGTGGGCTGGGAAACGTACGTCCTGGGTGCCCTCGGTTTGGTTCATCTCTTGACTGGAGGCAGTGTTGAGATGTCCCCTGACGGTGGGATACCACAGTGACTGCGGCCGACAAGGCTCTGGCGATTGGCGAAGTTAGGGACACCCAAAGTTAGTAGACAGATCTATCTGCTACTAATCTTGGTGGTCTCTCACTACCGCTTTCATGAATTTTTACTATTCTTCCTTTCTGTTCTCAATTCCCTTTTGGGGCCAAGTAATAGGTGTTGTTAATTTTAATTTTTTTATTTTCTCATGTAGGCATCTATTATTTTATCATCCTATCATTCGCAGTTCTTATTTAGATTGTTGTGTAATTTAATTTATTTTAAATTATGTGAAAAAATTGAATTAAACTTAATATTTTGAGCTAGTATTCATGCGAGCAGCAGAACATATAGGACGTCTAAAGAATAGTAACTTTAAATTCTTGTAATGATGTGAAAATTCTTTAGAGTAGAATTTGATGTGGAAATAGTGCGTGATTTGGATTTCTGCTTTCCATTTTCAGGTATCTGTTCAATCAGAGATAAGCTACGAAACTCCTGGGCACTCTTTGTAAGGGTGACCGATTGGCCAGCAAAAGAGACTCTGTTCTCTGCTGTATAATCACTTCCCGGTGGTTCGGAAACCACCTAAAACTGTAAGTCCAACTCAGCAATCACCATCATCCAATTCACTACCCACGCACAGGTCTCAGTCCTATGTGGGCTTCATCCTCCAAAAAAAATCATGGGAATAAAACGCAAAAACCTTCATATCAAAAAACTAGGTCTAAGCAAGGGCGTCATTTTAGTCCAGCTTATGAGGGGGAAGGGGCATTTATTAAAAAATCTATCTGAAGAGTTTCTATTTTGTCACAATTTTGTTTCTTATTACTATTTTTTCAAGTTAATATCTTATTCCAATAAAGTAATTTTGTTGTTTGGTATAATAATATAATAATTATCTATACCGCTTTTTTCACTTTTGGCTTACCGTATATTAATAATAATAATAATAATTTCTCTGGTTGTGAGTACAGCACTGCCAGAGGAGTTTATTCACAATAAATTTAAAAAATTATCATTTAAGAAAATAAATTAAAGTCTTAAATCTAAAGTATTGCAGTTGTGAATTTTGTGGTTCCCACTATATCAATATGTGTCGGGATTCCACTATTTTGTCTATTTCTTTATAGGGTATTAGAACATGCAAAAAAATATTACGTTAGTTTTACAAAGTTACATGTTACTAATTTATTGAGTATTAAATTGATAAGTATAACAATAAATAATAATATTTTTAGACTACATGCTACTAGTTAGTAATATAGTTATATTGGTGGCCACTGTCCTCCCCAAGCAAAATGAATTTACTTCACTATCATTCTGACAAAATCAATTGTCCAAAAAAAGGACTTGTACATTTGTGTTAGATCGTGTTTGTCAGTACATCCAGCTCTTGAATAACTTAACTATCACTGATTTTTCAGATTCACGTCCTGCACATGCCGCCCTACAAATACCTGAAGGAGTTGTGCGGCCAGCGCCCGCGCATCGGCTACGTGTCTTCCGACTTCGGCAACCACCCCACCTCGCATCTGATGCAGTCGATTCCCGGCCGGCACGACCGCAACAAAGTGGAGGTGTTCTGCTACGCATTCAGTCCGGACGACGGCACCACGTTTTGCGCCAAGATCGCTTGCGAGTTGGAGAACTTTGTCGACCTGTCGCAGATTCCGTGCAATGGCAAAGCGACTGAGTCGGATCACTTTGTCGACCTGTCGCAGATTCCGTGCAATGGCAAAGCGACTGAGTCGGATCACTTTGTCGACCTGTCCCAGATTCCATGCAACGGAAAGGCGACCGATCAGATCAATGCGGACGGCATTCATATCCTTGTCAACATAAATGGCTTTATGAAGGGAGTGCTCAACGAGATCTTTGCACTGCGAACGTTGGCTATTCAGGTGAGAAATGCAAACTGTCAAATATATAGAACATAATTTATATCAATTTCGAAGTTTTATCAATTAGGCTATACTTAGTAGCGCTCATCGATTTCTATCAGCTATTCAATACTGTCGTTAATATCCGTCATTGCGGAACTCTTCAGTATAGTTATTGATAGCACTTTTAGGAATTCGAAAAACATAATTGTTCTGTACAAAACATTGTTTTACAAAATTGTTACATAGTTTAAATGTGATTTTAACTGTTACTTATACTAAGTTAACTCTTTTAAGGATGAAGCCCTCATAGGTTTGAAGCCTGTGTGTGGTTAATGAGTTGGTGGTGATTGATAAGATGAACCTACAGTTTTATTTTATTGAAATTTATTTATTTAGTACAAAGCATAGATGGAAGCTTACAGGCCTACACCCAACAAAGCTTCCTTAACACAGTTCACATAAAATCATTTAACTGTACAATCATTAAAATCAAAGATACCGTACATTTATACATTTTTAAGACAGAAATGGAAAAATACTGTAAAAGTCATGCAAAGAATGTAGAATAATAAAAAGAGAGGAAAACTTATCATGAGATATAAGTACCTTATTATGGTATAAATTATTACAGATAAATGTTAAGGTTGCAAATAGAACATACTGAAAAGTAATATAAAAAAGGAGATCAATAAAATAGTAGAAAAGGTGGGTTCCAATCCACTGGCAAGTAATTTCACAGCAGAGAACAGTCTTTTGCTGGCCAATCCAGTCGGTCATCCTTACAAAGAGGTCCCAGGAGTTCTTAGTTTATCTTTACTTGACTAAACAGATACCTGCTATGGCTCACGGCTATCACTTCCCTAAAGCCTCGCACACATGAATGGAATTTCAACTGAAAAATTTACGTCGATTGCAGTTGAACTGCCGCTGAGTTGCCATCGAAACCAACTGCATTTCGACTTCATTTTTCATGTCGGGCTGTCGCTGGCTTGCAGTTCTGTTGCCATCGTGTGTGTGTTGACATGACTGCAAGCTGACAGCAGTACAGCGTCATCTAGGCAGCACTAGGAGCGCTGAAGATGAAGTTGACGCTGGCTTGCAGTCCTGTTGCCACCTGTGTATGTTGACTCGACGGCAGTTTTGCAGTCGGCTTGCTGACAATACCGACGGCAACCGGCGGCAGTTGCGGCTAGTTGCTGCTCTGTTGACATCGTGCGTGTGTGTGCTCTATTACATTTCGTATCTAATCCCATTGAATTGTGTTAAGTTACTGTCAGCAACCGACAGGGCAGCAACCCTCTGGGCAGGGGTTAGAATATGCCCAGGGTATGCTCTGCCTGTCGTACGAGGCGACTAAAAGGGCTGCCCCTTCCCTAGTCTGGACGAGAATGATCCTCGGCTAGTGTGGGAGGGGCCCTACCCCTCTAGGTTGGGGTTAGAATAGACCCAGGGTATGCTCTGCCTGTCGTATAAGGCGACTAAAAGGGATGTCTCCCTCCTAGCCTGGACGAGACCGATCCTTGGCTATGTGTGGGAGACCCCCCCATAGCACCTCTTCTTTTCCTTACATTAAATTCTATCTGCTATGGTCCTTTTTTCTGGGAGACACGATTTCCATTGACTTTGCTTTGTGTCTCTCTCTCTCCTGTACACATGGTGATCTCCTAGTGATCCCCATGACCTCTTTTACTGTCGGCCTACTCTTGGTCACTCTTCTTGGTGGGATGCTATTGTTTCTGTTTTGGGAAGTCTTTCCGAAACGCCCTGGTTGGTTCCTATTCTGCCGTGGGCCATGACTGGTATGTGAGTCTCTTGCATACCAGTCATGACCTGTGACACATGAGTTTCCTCCCGGGCATTTTCCAAGTCTCCTGGGGCGCTGAGGAGTACGTCCGGGCGTTTTGTGCTTGCAGCTGTTGCTTGCAGCTTCTGCTTGCACATGTAAATCCGCCCACGTCCCGCCGGAACTGTAGCACTTGTGTCACACTTGTGTAGCAGGCCAAAGCTTCGATGAGGCGCACCAGGCAAATTGACAGTGAGGTTCCTAGATAGTGCTGCAGCCCCGTTAGCCGAATTTGCCCCTTTGGGGATCTGGTGTCGGTGGGGCTCAGCATTGAGCAATAGAAGCTGAGTTCATGTCAGCAACCGACAGCAATTTTGCAGTTAAATTGCCGCTGGATTGCTGTTCATGTGTGTTGGGCTTACAACATATTAAATTGTATAAAGTGATTTCAAAAATTGGGTAAGTGTGAAGCGCTCCATATGACAGTGTCCCTATGGCCAGGTAAATGACACCGGGTATGTGTGAAACAAGCCTTAGTAATATAATAGATTACTTTTGTTGCCATTCATGAAATACAAAATTCAAGTAACATAAAATGTACACAATCTTCATAATCAAAAACTACACTGAAATATAAATAAAAATGAAATTTATTTCTAGAATAAAGCTTAAATATGGCACTACTCGCAGAAGTGAAACTTGATCGCCAGCAGTGAGTTCAAGATAATTATTTTAAAAATAATCATAAAATTTAACAAAGAATCACAACAGACAAGCTCAGAATAAGTTATGAATGTAATGGGTCTGTTCCATCAATGTCACATATCTTGTAAGTAGTTTTTTTGTTCTGTTACTCTTGTTTCGCTTGTTAGTCTTTACTATTTTGTTAGTTATGGATATATAAGTGTTTTTTTTCTTTTTGTACATTGAATGCTTATTCTTAATTTGAATGGTTATGTGTTCTTTACTTATATGAAATAATTTTTAGTTAATTATTATTTGTATTTTATTACTCTTCAAGTTCAGTGTTAATTAGAAGGATATAAATTTATGTATTATTCACTGTAGCCCGCCATATTTAGGTGGGCTCCTTCCCCAAGCTCGAGCTTGCTCTTTTGGGGGAGTAATTCCTACATTTTCAGTTGTTTTTTTTTTTATATGACAGTGTTTATGTTTATTTTCTTGTATTGTATTTTATAATGTTTTTTTCTATGAGGAATAAATGATTTAAAAAAAAAATGGTTGGCGAGCGTGATGCCACGTCATGAGTACCCAAGACTGCGATTGGATGGATTACCGAGCAGCTTACTGTTGTGTTATCACTAAACTTGTGATTCCAAGAGTACCTAAAATATATTGCAGGTTTCTTATAACCTGTCAAATTCACAAAAGACCAGCAAGCTCGTTTTGCTCGCCTGTCAAGGAGAGGGAAAATTTTCAGTGAAAATTCTAAAGGCTAGAAATGCGTCTAATTTATGTTTTTTTGTGGAAAATTTTTAAAACTCAGTATGCGTCTAGTGCCCGGTTTCTGAGTTGTTCATAAACTTAATGGACCATTAACTCAATGCTGGAGCAATGGGTTAATGATCCATTAAACTTAATTAACAACTCACAAACCGGGCATAGGTCCAATAAATATAATTTCTTTATATAAATTTTGCGAACTTCATTATTTTCATTTGAAAATCCTGTCTGTTTTAATTTTAAACACTAGATTTTCGTTTACTTTAATTTACTTATCCCAATCACAAACTCTGACGTTCAAAAGTAATAGCAGAACTATAGTCACCGGTATAGAAGGTACTGAAGCCCATATTTATGAACCGACCTTAAGGATTCTTTACCTTGTGGGAGACTTGAAAAACATCAACTAGAAAGTTGGTTGATTTCATGGGAGCCTAATTAAAATAAGATTATTTATCTGTTGAATAGAGCATACTTACAAGAAAATACTGTCGAATTTGTTCAAATGCATCAGAAACTAAGGCTACATGCATAGTGGAGCTGAGAGAAAAGCGAAAAAGAGCCTAGAGTCCGCGATGAAATAGCAAAGAATGACTGTATTCATACTGAGGGGTTGAAGCAGCGAACATCAAGGCAGTTCATCTCCCCAGAGTCCAGATCGTTGACAACCAAATGAAATGTATCGCAATTACAATCGCGATCACATTCGCAAGTATTTTTTGTTCTATGAAGCGTCTTCACTCAATATAATATTAATCGATTAAAAAGAAGTAAAGCAGTTCTTGTAATAAATCTGACGTAAAATGTAAAAGACGAATTTCACCACCTATTTCGTTATTTAAGAGAACATTCTGTTTAGTCCAATGAATATTTTTGGATGAACATAGATACTTTTGATTATTTGCTAGCCAAAATAGAACACATGCTGACGAAGAATTGGACAAATTTTATTTTGAACCCTATTACACCATGTGAACGTCTTGCAGTCACTTTAAGGCACGTAACAAAATGAAAAACTCAGCTCTAACCCTTGAAAAAAAAATTTATTGGAAACTATTTTATTAACTTAAAAAAAACACTTTTAAATGGAAATTAACTCACGTTTTGGCGTGACGGCCGTTTCGCACTGTTGTCTAGAGCATCGTCAGACGACCCACAGTACACTGACTGTGTACTGTGGGTCTTCTGACGATGCTCTAGACAACAGAGCGAAACGGCCGTCACGCCAAAACGTGAGTTAATTTCCATTTAAAAGTGTTTTTTTTTCAAGTTTATATTACATATTAGTGGAAACAAGATGGATCTTCAACATCACTATTTTATTATTAAAGCTGTAAATTTTATAATATAAAATATTAATATGTGATAATGATACGGTATGCGGAAAAATGGCAGGACCGGCTGGCGTTGTTGAGAGAGCAAAGCCGAGAAATCAAGCTTGTTTTAATTCGAAGCTCTGCTCTTTCCAGGCCTCGCGCGAATTGGACGCACTGCTCCACTATAAACAACTGCATTACCACAGCATGTGTTTGAATTCGAGACGTTGCTCTATGCGCTAGGCTCTGTGTTCTTGGACGCTCCACTATGCACAATTAACAATAATTATACTATCTTATACACTAGTTACCATAATTACTATATTAATTAGTTAAGGAGGCTTAATTTTTATATGAAAGGAACTCCTACCAATATAACTAGGTTTTTTGTTTGAATAAGCTGCTATTGTGACTCACCAAGTGATAATCTCCTCGGCTTCTTGTATTATAATCATGTACGCCTAAGGCATCTAGTTAGTCTATTCAAATTGTAAACGTCTATTTAAAACCCGTCTCTAAATGATCTCAAACTCCTGATTCAAAATGGCCAATCAGATAATTCCAAGACCGGCAAATTCCATTTACCGGTAGATGGTAAGGTTCCCCTGAACTCAACTATTGTAGGTGTCATTAATTGTTCTACGTTTTATTTTGTTTTTGAGTGACAATAACTTAATTTTATTACAGCTTGTTTGAAAGCGATGAGAGCCGAGATGTGGCGAGCGCGCACGGAGAGTCCTCTCTTCAACTGCTGGAAATACGCGCAGGGCATGCAACAGCTTTATGACGTCATGTGGAAGAGGTACACTCGCGGAGAGAAGCCCGATCATATTCGCGCCATTGATTCAACACTACATCATCAGCTTAAACATCAAACACTGATTTACGTGATGTATAATGTGCATCAAAGACTGATGTACATTAAGTATTATTTAGAGTGTGTGTGCATGAGTGCATGGGAAGATGAAGATCAGTGGGTGTTTGTTCATCAGAAATATGTGTGTTGACTTATTAATCTTATTTTTATTGTGCAACGTTATTTTTTCGTTGTTGGTCTCTACAGAAATCGAAATAATCCAACATACTATTTTCGTCGAGTTGGTGTATTTTGTTCACAGTCTATTACCATGTTAGTTATAATACTGCGTTTGTATCAAATAAATGAGTAAAAATCATTGGCTGAGTTCATGAAAGCCTTAATGTTTACCGGTAAATGGAATTGATGATATTAAAAGTGATACAAGTGATAACGAACTGCCTGAACAGTTTTGTCAAAATCATGAGGTGTTTAGCAATCTGCTGAGTATGCAAAATATTTTATGACTCGAGCCTGTATGTTGCCGCAAGTATTGTATGCCTTCAATTATGATTATGTATACGATTTTATAAATTATAAGTCTTTCGTGTTAAAATGCTTTTGTTATTTTGTATTGTGTGTTTGTTTATGGAAATTATGACGGCCATTATACTAAAGTGATTTGCATCTTGAAAACATCTATAATAATGCAATGAGTTCGATCTACATCTATTCATCTGTTAAAGAAGGTGTAATGAATAGGAGTAAAAATCAAACAAGTAATCAACAAGACAAATCATATAATTAATAATTCACAAAAAAGAAAACTGAAACAAATACACCCTTCTGCACCATCACTTCAAACACTTCCCAAAATTCACAAACCCAACATACCTATTAGACCAATTGTAAACTACCAAGAAGCACCTGCCTATAAACTAGCAAAACACATAGATCAAACACTGAGAAAACTAATTAATATCAACAACAACACATACATAAAAAACAGTAGTGATCTTATCACAAAAATAAAAGACACAAATTCCTCACAACTCCACTCTTGCATCTTTTGATATAACAAACCTATACACCAACATACCTGTCAATGAAACAATAGAAATAATACAGAACATCCTTATTCACAACAACACAGCTACAGAACATATAAATGAAATAATAGACATCCTAAAAATCATCACTCAACAAAATTACTTTACCTTCAACAACAAATTCTACTCACAACCTGATGGACTGCCAATGGGCTCACCAATCTCAAGCATATTTGCTGAAATCTATCTCCAACACTGCGAAAACACTCATATACTCTTTAATAACAAATTTTCACAGAACATAATATACTGGCACAGATACGTAGATGATGTTCTATTGCTATACAGAGGAAACAAAAGACAATGTGAACAACTTCGATCATACATAAACAAAATACATAAGAACATTCAATACACAGCTGAATATGAGAAAAACAATTCAATAAACTTCCTAGACCTCTCAATTACAAAGAACACAAACCAACAACACAGCTTCAACATCTACAGAAAACCAACAATGACAGATACCCTAATACACAGCACCTCCAATCATCCAACACAACACAAACACTCAGCATTCAGGTCAATGACTCAACAACACACCGCTTTCCACCAACAATTACCACACTGAACTAAATACAATAAAATACCTAGCACAAGAAAACGGCTACAAACACGACCTAATTGACAAACTCAATCATAAAATAAGAAACAAAAAACAAAACACCAACACCACTGACAAAAAATACATCACAATGACATACATTAATCCACAATCACACAGACTAGCAAAAATCTTCAAAAAAGCCCGCCACACCATCTCATTCAGAACAAAAAACAAAATAAAAAATGCACTTACACTCAAAACCACACTGAACACAAACAAATACGATCTCCCAGGGATCTACAAACTAAACTGCTCTAATTGTAACAAATTCTACATAGGACAAACAGGCCGCACATTCAAACAACGTTACAAGGAACACTTTCAAGCCCTCACATCCAAAGCTGAATCGAATTTTGCCGACCATATCATTCAAACTGGACACACTTTCACTGATATCAGTACCAACCTACACATTCTACACATAAAATCTAAAGGACACGAACTCAACACCTTGGAACAATTTGAAATATACAAACACACCACACACAATAAACAAAACATTCTCAATGAACAACTAAATTTTAAATCTCACAAATTTTTTGATCATATTTTACAAAAACCACAACACTTCTAACCAAAAAATACTGACATGATGATCTAGGAACCCGCGCCTCTGAAGATGGATCTCATAGATTCGAAAGTACTCGGCCAGATTAAGTGAGTTATTATACTTATTCTTAACAAATATTTGACTGCATGTTGTTAAATTTCAAATGAAAAGTTAATTCAAAATTTAATGGGCTACAGCTTTTATTCTGTGGTCTTTTCTTGTCAGACAACAAACAAAAAAGTTATAGCTTTGTTCGGCATGTGTGAACGCACTTTTAGGTAATGACGTTTGTTTCAAGACCAAGGCGGCATTCTATGTTCATTCTAATCTAATCGGAGTATTGATTATTTTAAATACAGTACTGGTAAGTTCGACGATCCTGCATTAATCGAACAACTCACAGGATAGTGATCCTGATATTTCATAAGAAATTTATTCCAAGTGAGTAATATGAGTATTACATTTTTCTGGTACCTTGCTTGAAAATCTGGTGTGGCGCACTCACAACAGTTTTCCTTGCCCTTACGATATTTCCGATTAATAATTTAATTGCATTATTTTACACAGAATTGAGAAACTCTCAGGGCTCACAATATAAACGATAGAATCTTGTGAAAATTACAATAAATTGATCAAGTAATTTAATAAATATTAATTATTTCGCATATTTTGTTACTTAAAGAAGTTACAAAAGGAATCCATTTCCTTTCCAAACTTTTTGAATTTGGAGGCCCAAGTTATATTGGCCTTGAAAGCGCGGCCTCAGCCGGTAAATGGAACTTTCGTGTTGCAAATGTTATACTAGGCGTTTTCGATGTGTGCGTTTTTTTACATAGAGGGAATATAAAACATCTGATAAAATCAACTTTTGCATGGATGAGGCGGAGCCCTTGAAGTGTTTATGTTTATAGATATGCGACTTGTGGCAGTTGATAGAGCTTACCAAAGACAATTTAGAGTATTTTTCAACAATTAACAATTTTTCCTAGGGGATATGCCCACATGAGCTCTAGGCTTGTGCGTGGGAAACGAAGTAATTATTTAGTTATTAAATAATGATCTGATATGCCAAAGCTTCCGGTTCGAACCCAGTTGTGACCAATATATTTCCTGGAGCCACTCCCGTGTCGGAGGACACGTTAAGCCGTCGGTCCCAACTGTCCAGAAAGGAGTCGTTGAATTTGATCTCTCATCATCACCCTTCCCATTTCTCACGCACAAGCCTAGAGCTCATGTGGGCATATCCCTTAGAAAAAATTGTTTTTGCACCCATGTTGCCAGAATCTTTCTAGGTTAGACATCATATTGAAATAGTGTACAACAATAAAATTTCAATAAACATTTATTCCAAATTTTAATGATATTAAGGAAACCACAAATAAACTCAAGACATAATACACGTTTTGTAGTGTACAAAATTATACTATTGCTATGATAAAACTATGTGTGTACAGTTTTAAACTTTGGAATTAGACTTTCGCTTCCTTTGCAGAATGAGCACACATGATGAGTTGTCTGTGTGGAATTTGTGACATGTTTTGGTGTCTGAAATGAAAAATAACAAAATATATTAACAATAGTATATTACATAACAAGGGTGGTAAGACGGTGTTTACCGTACGAGTATGGTTGTTTATGCACGAGATGAAGTCGAGTGAAGAATTATCATAAGAGTACGGTAAACACCTTACCAGATGTGTTATGTACGCTATTTTTCGTCAATATAGTCTAAAATAGCAGATAATTTGAAATAAGAAACTATAAATCATTGTTATGTTAGTATAACCTCAACACATTGAATACCAGCATTGTACAAAAATCATGTTCAAAAGCCAGCTATTCAGCTTTCAGTCAAATGGTTTTGGGTGCAAAAGTAGTCAGTAGCATCCCATAACAGTGTGGTAAAAATCATCTGATTACCTTTACGAGTCTACTTAACTCGTAAGGATCATTGTGTCATGATTGGATCTGTTAACAGAATTAGCATGAGAAATAATAATAATTTCTCTGATTCTGAGAGCAGCACCACCAAAGAAGTTTATCTTCTATATGATTATGGTATATGGGCAGATTTGATGCAAGAAATTTCACAGATCTAAAAACCAAAGGACGGAAAATACATACACATCCCGATCAGCTGCTCAGCTGAATTAATACAAGTGTTTGAAATCTGTCGCATCGAATCTGCCTGTATAATCAGAGCCTTAGAATATCATCTGTTTCATCATACTTTATCATACCTTTTCATAATGTAACATGTGGTTTTTATCTTACCATAAGATTCTTTTTGGTCCAATTGAGTTAGGACGAAATTGATGGCGTATAAACCTTCTCCGTGAAATTTTACATAATATATATACCAAGTTTTATGGAAAACGGTCCAACGGTTTCCGAGTCTATAGACTCTATACAAATAAACCAACATCCTCTTTATAAATGAGAATTAATATTAAGAATGCAACAGTTTTTAATTCATTATCTCTTCTTTCACTTTCTCTTACGTCATTTTCTTTTCTCTCATCTCTTCTGTGTTTTAGAATTGGATAAAAAAAATTTCGTTTCCATCAATACCTACTATAATTTAAAAAAATATATATTGAATGAACTCACGGCTAGTACTCAAGTTTTTCTTTTTGTGGCCGTGCTACAAATATGTATGTTTTGGACATTTTTGCTTTTGTAATTTTGTTTGCTTGTAAAATTTTCATTGTGATTTTTTGATGGCAATGAATTTGAATTAATAAATATTTTTCACCTAAATAGAATTTATATTCTGTTTAAAATTCGATTAGAATGATTATTTATGATGCTTTTAACCAAAGTGTACAGTGAGATGATTTTTTTGTTGAAAAGATGACTTTCCTTTTTTTTTAAATGCGGTCTACCAGACCCCATGATACCAGTTATTGTTACTAAAAAGTATACCAGTTGAGAGTCAATTATTAGATTTACAATGAAAATCTATCAGTGGAATGTAACAATATTTTTATAACTATTAAATTATTGGAATTAAAAGCAACTAGGTGAACCTGTGCGAACTCGCACGATTATTAAATGTTAAAAGTTTTCTTTTATTGAAACCATTTAATGGTCATAATTTTAATGCTACAATCATTTAATGGTGGCATATAAACCATCAATAATGGTGACAATCATATAATAGTACCAACAACTGTAGAATTTGTTTATTTGCGCTGTGCCCCCTGCACACCTTGCAATTTCTTGTGCGATAGACATTTTTTGTGGGGCTTTGCCCCCTGCAATTCCTCGTGTTGGGATGATATGTGGGGGTAAATCTTAAAACAAAATATCGTCATGGTTTACAAAGTTTCCATGTCACGTATTAACTATATAGATTTGTAACTTTCATACAGCATCAATAGAAACAAATCATGATTTGGTAGGTTGATATTGAAAAGAAAGCTCACCTGATACTTGATACATTGTTCATAGACTAACTTGTCCCGGCAGCACGTTTCAATAACATCAGTCAGCAGGTGTTAATCTCTGAAAAAAAGTAAATACTCAACTGATATATTCTAGACCTGCTACAAATGCATATGTGAATACCTGTATTAGGCCTTGTTGGTTAGTTTTTATCTTACCATTCAGCAAATAAAAAGTACCATAATTACCTCATATTCTCAAATTCAATATACAAGATTGTACATCTTGAGATACGGCCAGTAAAGCACATTGTATTTTAAATCATTGAAGTACAATTATTTAACCTTCACTAAAAGCTCATTATTCCACATTGAAAATTTTTCCCTCATCTCCAATTCAATTTCAAGACCCAATTCGATAGAGAAATTCTTCTTCAACTAGTTTCTTGGAAGGCCTCCCCTATTAAGGCGAACGCACACAGCAACAGACGGGCGTATACACACAGACTGAGCAAAAATCTCTCTCCATGTTATTAAATGTTGCAATGCACTCAGACATCCATCTGTCTGCGTATGTTTGCAAGTGCGTTGCAAAGTTTGATAACATGTGGAATGATTTTTGCTCCGTCCGTCTGTTGCTGTGCGCGTTCGCCTTTATAGAACATGATTAATTCCGTTGACTCTTCTGGCTAACCATGGATTTGAATTGAAGCTCGATTTGGAGAATTTGCATTCTGATAGAGAGAGAGAGAGTGAGAAAATGAAGAAGAAAAATAATTTTGCAGATTGCAAATGAAGTAGAAGTGCTAATTTATTCTCACAGTAAATCCTGTTCCACTATTCAATGTACTTCATTCAGGAAAAAGGTATTAAGTTCTCCAGGCCCAGATTCAATATTATTAACACTGTATTCATATTCATTTTATTGAGCCAAAATAACATATAACAGGCTAAGTCAGAATCATTAAAAACAACACACAGCAAATAATAAAAATCCAACAAAATACATCAATATTGAATACAATACTGTAATACATGCATAAATAATATAAATATCTATCATTTAATAGTCAAAACAATCACCACAATTAAAATCGGAATCATGATGGAAAGGGACATGGAATAGCTATTTGTGTAACAAGAGTGCAAAGAGAAAAAAGTTTCTTGAGTGCAGGAAGAGTACTTTGCGCTCGAATTACACATTAAATTTTTCCTACAGTAATATTAAATGTAAACTAAACATAACAAAACAGAACAGAACATGCTCTATCAGCTGGCATGCGGAAAGTAAATCAGCTGTTTTACTTTCCAAACGCCAGCTGATCTGAGCGTGGGGAAAGAAGATCTGGTTTGGAATTACCTATTTTGCGTACTGTAATCAATTAAAAAAATTAAAATTAAAAAATTTAAAATAAACATATGCAGAAAAGCCACTTTTTAATGCAACTGTAGGAAAATAGACTTTTTAAAGCCTATTTCTTACTGTTTATAAGTACATAAGTGTTGTAGGGGATCCATCATATAGTTTGGTTTGTTTTTGTTACATGAGTGATCAATTCATATCATAATGTTCAGGTTTCCATAAAGGCACTGAACTCGACTAACAGACAGTTAGCAGCAAACTCGATGTAACCCAACCAATGAAGAACGGTCCTGGTTTAAACATTTTAGGGATTGGTTTGGATGCATCAACAATGTATTGTTTTGGTCGGTATTCAATAAAATACGGATAGTTGTGATGATAGCAAACCTCCGACAGGAGATCAAGGTACCTAGTATCGATATGGTAGAATGCAAGAATCCATTAAATTATTAGCATTAATAGCAGTTTTTAACTTTAATACAGCATCAACAGAAGCAAAAAATTAAAAGAAAACTATATTGATGTTGAAATTGAAAAGAAAGCTCACCTGGGTGATACATTGTTCACCAGCCATAAACTAGATTGACCCAGCAGCAAGTTTCAACTACAGCTCAATCAGCAGCTGGTATTCTCTGAAAAAAATGTGCACTATAAGTATTATATTCCATTAGACCTCCAAATTTATATGTCAATAGCCTACCCACATAAGATGCATTTTTAAGAAAATTTAAAAATACGTTCTTGGAATGCGTATTGTTCCAGAAATGAACATATATACGAGTATTATTATGTATATAACATTTTACTATTTTGATCTAGTAATTTTGAGGTTCGGTGTTCAATCAGTGAGTCAGGACTGACTGACTGTTCGGAACAAGTCAGGCATGAGGCATTATAAAGTAAAGTCGAAGTTGGAGAATATGAAATATTCATCCTATCTATCATGTGATTTACTCACTCGCATTTTACTCAGCTCTTCAAGGCGGTTTCAGTGCATATATCGGTTGCCTTGGAGTCGGCGTAGCCGAGTGGCTTATCGCTGGTCTGATAAGCCAAAGGTCCTTGGTTCGATCCCAGTTGAGTCAAAGATATTTTTCTCGAGCCACTCCCGTGTTTCGGAGGACACGTTAAGCCGTAGGTCCCAGTTGCATATAAAAAAAGCAGTCGTTAGAAGACGGCGAGGTGGAACTACCCGTAAGGGTCTCCCCACCACTAAAAGCCATACGAAATTACTATCGGTTGCCTGACAAAACCTTACCCAACCTTAACGCATGCCTTCAGCAAGCCCTAACCTCACCAGACATGTGTATTTTAAAGAAATGAGAGTAAACTCAACTTCTTGGAATAGGATTGCTCCAAAAGCACTTTCAATGGAGCAGCTCGGTTAGCCTAGCATTCATTAGAAGCATTAGCAGGAAGAAAATAATTTCAGTTTGTTATGTAAAATGAATATGTTATTGTGAAATAAGGATGATTTGATTTGGCTGCTGTCATACCAATCAATTTTTAATATGAATAAATGAAGAATTGCGAATGTGGCGGTACAAATTCCGAATTTATACTATCAATTAGGTTAATTTTAGGATAGCTTCATTGTTGATCGAATAATTTGTGAGGTAGGCGTAGGCCTATGTAATGACCATCAAACTGAGAGGGGATAGTAGGCCAAATTTAAATTATTTTTCAAAAATTAACGATAAGTTCATTGAGCGCCGCAAAATAGTCATGGTTTTGCCATCAATTGCAAACAGAAATTTAAAGCCAACCAGCTGGGCATGTAAAGTAAAATATAGCCCAAGGTTTCGTCAAAATTTTGTGAAGGTTTCAATGTTTCAAACGATTTCCTTCTGAAGCCCTTAATATAAATAATTACCCTTAATTATAAGAATAATAATAAGAATAAAGATAAATAGATGAACTTGATTCAAGTAACTTATAATTTGGGTAATATTTGTTTGAAGGTTCAATTTCAGATCAAATGTATCGTACCTGGTACATTGATGAGTTATCACATCAAAAAGTTAAACTTTAAAGTACAACTTTCGGTTTTTGACGAATTCATCATAATTTTGTAAATGTAAATCTTCTTGTTTGATCACCCTTCTCCTATGAAGGACTTAGTTTTTGAATTACTGCTGTGGATAATAATTAATATTAATCAAAATTATTTTAGCTATGTATGTATTTTACAACTTAACCTCCAAATCCAAACTGAAATCCTCTCACTCTCACTCTACTCGAAAATTAAAGCAATGCCTTATTGATCTTCTTTATTGCGTTGCATCTGCACAAAGACATTGTAATACTATACTAGACCCACTCGTAGCGCTAGTGTAGCACTCCAAATTGAACGGTCTGAAGTCGGCCATATTGGCGTCAACATCATTTGCTTATGTTTGCGATGAATATTGTATTATTAGTTCATTGACTCATTAAATTTATATAATAAATTTACATTCTTCACATTCTTGAAGAGATTTACCTTCAAAACGATATCTTTCAAATTGCAAAAGCAGTTGTTGACTTGTACTTGACAGTTAAACTTAGCCACATAGCAAAGTCAAAGAATAGTTTATTGCATAAGGAATCTATCAGGCAGCATTGCAAATAAGACAGTACTGTTCATGAATCAGTAAATTGTATTTAATACCTTTTTAGGATCAATCTAACAGTGGTTTTAGTCTCTTCAAATTCTATTTTTAACAGTGTTTTTTTCTATTCGATCTAAATCATTAGCTATAGAACAAAATATTGAAGCATTCTAAATTAACTGGTCTTGTACAGCCCATCATTGGGCATTTTCACACACACCGACACGGCGCCGGCACGACACCGGCACCGGGCGCCGATATCGTCACGACATCGTTGAAGCATTTCACACTTACCGACATGGCATCTGGCTGTCTGTGAAGAACTAACCTTATTTTGCAGTGGGCGGCACAGTTCAAAACGGTACGATGGCTGATTACAACAGGAGGTTGTATTTGTTATATTTATTATATCTACGTAAAAGGCGCAGTCGTAATAGACAACTTTGGATTGACCCAATAATAAAAGTTCGCTATTTGGATGGCTTGTATTACACCTTATTTGATAAGCTAGTGACAAACCTAACAAATTTTTTTAATTTTTTTCGTATGAGTACTGTTAGGAAACTTTTGACTATATATTAGTGAATTTAAGTGATGAAATCAAAAAACAAGACACTCGGATGAGATTGGCTTCTGTCTCTAAAGATTTTGTTCTTATTTTCTTCTATAGTTTTGTCCCATATATAATAAACAGGGCTCGGATTCGACTAATTCAATTAGGGTGACAACATCATACCTATCAGCCATCGTACTGTACCAGATGTTTTTTTTTTTTTCAGTACTTAACCTCAAACTGTTGACAAAATGACCAAATTCTGTTCAAAACTATGGACGACACACAAGTGTCGGCGCCGGCACCGGCGGGAGCAATGCTGCCAACGACATGCCGGCGCCGGCTGCCGGTGCCGTGTCGGTGAATGTGAAAGCTGTTCCATTTGGCAGCATTGTATCTCAACCCCCACGACACCGGGACGACATCTTGCCGATGTCGTGCCGGCGCCGTGTCGGTGTGTGTGAAAACGGCCATACACTGCTAGTCATGTCTATTTTTATAAATTACTAGCTATTGTGCCCGTCCTTCGTACGGATTATGTTTAGAAATAAGACTAAATATGTTTCGGCTTTTTTGATAGCAATGATCATGAAGTCGTTAGCAGCTTAGGCCCCGTTCAGATGATACAGTTTTTTTGCGGTACGGTTTTTTTACTGTACGGCGTCAACTGTACTGTGATGTTCACACGGTCCGGCTTTGCTGCTTATTGCTGTGCTCTCCTCCTTCTTCCATTGCGCTTCCTTCTTCTTCTTCTTCAGTGGCCGACGGGTCTTGGCCTGCACTAGTAATTGTCGCCAACGGTCCTTATCCAGCGATCGTTTAAATGTCTGTTCCTTTACTAAATTCCTTGAGGGCCTTCCGTTCCTATCATTTTGTGCTTCCATAACAAATGTTTTTTTTATGGAGTGGGGGAGTTAGCCCCACATCCAACCCCCAACCTGGAGGACCAGGGAATTTTTTCAGGTTTCCTTCCTTAGCCTTTAACAAACCAGTGCTGAACTACAAGGCAGCAGTCAATTTTCTATTGGGGGTTTCTTCCCCTAGCCTTTGGATATCCATTGACCTCCATCTGCAAGGCAGCAGTTTCTATGCTGGTTTTGGTCCACCCCGGGTATTTCATTTCCCCGGTACCACCTATATCTAGGAGGCATCCCCCAATCCGCCACCTGGGGAGGCGCCCGATAGGAGACCAGCAACTCCCACCATTGCGATTCCAGTTCAGTTTTATTTATTCCAGTCCAGGATTTTTTTTATTTGTATAAGATTTTTTTAAATAAGTTTCTCACAGAAGGTTTCTCTTAAAATTTGATCAAAGTACGCAAATTCTGGTTTCAATATTCTACACATTTTTCTCTCATTATTTTTATATTAATCTTAAGTCTTGTCCCACAAGGCGGGTCTCTCATATATTAGAGAAATTAAATTTTCACAATTAATATCTTCCACTTCTGGACACTGGAATTCACTAATAAGAAGATCAATGCTGAAGAAGATCAATGCTGACGATCTGAAGACTGCTTCCAGCGTAATAAGCATATCGTTTGTACATATCCATTACCGGTACAATACATGTGTCACCGGATAGGGATAGTTATTTTGCGGTACAGCTGATTTTAGTGATACAGTTTTAGAAGACAAAACCGAATGTAGAAATCGGCTAGAACAGCTTTTTTACTGGATCCAGTCGAAACAGTATTGTGTGAACATACAATATGAAATGTACATGCAAACGAAAGCACTGCAAAATAACTGATACAGCAAATTTACTGTACCGCACAAAAACTGTATCGTGTGAACGGGCCCTTAGTAAACAACTTAGAATGTCAGCAATTCAGTGACAGGTATCAGAGAGAATATTTTTTGAGAACAGCTGATTAATATATCATGATAAATTACGTGATTTGTTTTTATGTGGTAATAATAGTGCTACCTGGCGAATTCCCAAGAGCCTAGCACAAACCGCACCTTCCTAAAATGTTAATTTTTGTTTTGATAAATTGAAATTAGAAAATTTTGTTTTTTTTTCAACAAAGAAATAATTGATAAAACATAAGATGAGCTTTGATTCACCAGACATATGTTTCCTAAAAGACTGCAATGCTCCGACTACACAAGTCTGCAGACAGCGTAAATAACGCCGCTAAGGGCCACCATTTATATTTGAGAACAGCTGATTGATATATCATGATAAATTACGTGATTTGTTCTTATTCTTATGTGGTAATAAAACTTGGAAGAAATGTATCCAAAATCGCACAATACTTGGTTTTTAAACGTTTATTATTCTGTTGAAAAAAAAGTTAATTTAGTTTTTCATAGCTAAAGACATTGTCAATAATGTTTTCAATACTGTTCAATAACTAAAATCCCGATCGATGCTCTCGTTTTTGAGGAGAAGGCCGCGTAAAATGTATCCAAAATCGCACAGTACTTGGTTTTTAAACGTTTATTACTCTGTTAAAAAAAAAGTTAATTTAGTTTTTTATAGCTAAAGACATTGTCAATAATGTTTTCAATACTGTTCAATAACTAAAATCCCGATCGATGCTCTCGTTTTTGAGGAGAAGGCCGCGAAAAATACCTTTGCGGCCGTGACAGACAGACAGACAGACAGACAGAAAGTGAGATAAGACTATTTTCGGCTTATTTAATGTATAAAACGTAAAAATAACCAAAAAATATACAATTCTGATAAATGTACAGACAAAACTCTAATTTTATTTATATAGATTTGTGATAAGCGATCATGGCTAAGCCAAGCACTTGAATAGTCTCTACTACCTTGGGTTTCATTTATTCCAAAATTATCCAACCTATAAATAATAGAAATCACGCCTGAAATAATATTATAGATGAAAAAATTAAGTTAGTTCAAAGTTACTGACAATTGAACAAACTGACAAATTTACTGTCTTGTAAATTGGCTGTGCAATAGGGTTTTGGTCATATTTTTTTTTTCAAAGTCTCTTCGACTGGAGATTATTAGGCTACTGAAATAAAGTCTTTTGCAATAAATAAAAAAAAATTTCATCAATTATTTTCTGAGATATGAGCACTTAAAGTTAATTTTTGGGGGCAACCAGCATCATGAACGGTTGTGAATAGAAAAGTGTAATTTTCAGGATCAATGGAACAAAGTATTGTTTTTGTAATGAGGTATTTAATTTTTCAAAATTTTCATTTTTAAAAAAAAATCATTTTTTTGAAACCTTAATTACAGAAAAACTAGATTTCCGATTGAAATACAAAATATATCATTGAAATCTCTGATATCCCTTCTAGTAATAGAGAGATTATTGTAAATCCAAATTAAATCGTTGGGTAGCTAAGTTGCCCCAAAGTTTTCTTGGATTCTCTTCAGTTTTACAGAGTCAACTTCCTCATGCAAATGTGCAAGCACGTTCACTCACACATATGCAAGGACCTGCTATGTTGCCGGTTTGAACCATATTCGTTCATTACTCGCCCTTATCAATGCTCCCTCACGCGCAACACCAGCACTCGCTCTGTCTGCAGGATGTATTTTGTTTACAGTCTTGAATAATTATTATTATGCGATCGAAAATAATTGCTTTGAATGACATGTCTCCAGTAGCACTCTCACATTCCTTTCCTCTCTCTCACTCTCTTTCACCCTCATTCTTTTTCTCTCAAATAAACATTTATGCCAAATTGTTTTGGAAGGAAGGAAACGAATTATTCTTTTTGCGATTGTTCCATATATTGTACCTTACTCTTTTGATTACATTATAGTTTATTGGATAATTTACATAGTGAATGGGATTATATTGTAGGACTTCTATGATAGATAATATATAAAGAGGCTTCCAATGAAAACCGTAGTAGAACTGTAATTGAAGAAGTTGCTCTACAAACAGAAATTTACTACAATAAATAATGAGATGAAATACTAAAAAATTATGTATAAATATTACAATTGAGTATATTATTATACTCAATATTATAATTGTGTTATACCCTATTATTTAACACAAAAATTAGGCAATGAATAATTATTCAATAATAAAAATAAAAATTCAATAATTAGGATGAAGCCCACATAGGTCTGAGACCTGTGAGTGGTTAATGAATTGGATGATGGTGATTGATGAGTTGGACCTACAGTTTTAGGTGGGTTCCGAACAAACGGGAAATGATTTTTACAGCAGAGAACCAAGTCTTTTTTGCTGGCCAATCCAATCGGTCACCCTTACATAGAGCGCCCAGGAATACCTGATTTTTGAAAATTGATTGTGAATGAACAATTGAACGGATATATTGATATACATCAATCGAAGTAGAATTCCGTATTCTTCAATTTCAACTTTTGCAAACTTAGAATACCTAGAGTGGATTAAAAAAACTTCCAGCTTTGTACCAATTTTTGTTCATCAAAAGAGTGAACAAAATTTGAGTGGGCTCTTGTGTCAAACAAAGGAAACAAATTTTTCTTCATAGGAAATTCTTGCGATTGTTCCATATACTGCATCTTAATCATAAAATATGATTACATTATTGGAGAGCTTACATTGTGAATGGAATTATATTATAATACTTTTTTGATAGATAACAAAGATACTTTCAATAAAAACTGTCGTGGAACTGTAATTGAAAAAGGTGCTTTACAAACAGAAATTTACTACAAATTATGAGATGAAAAACTTAAAAAAATAAAAATTATTTAAATATTACAATTAAGTTCATTATTTAACACAAAAATTAGGCAATAAATAAAAAAGCATTCAATGTTATCGTCTTTGCTAATACGCTGTGATTATCTTACAACTCATCAATCAACTTATCCTAGCATTACATACCTTTACAATTTTACTCTTAATATAAACACTTATTTTGGTTGGCTAAAAAATCATAAAAACCTAAGAAAAGCATGTATACATTGAGTGTCGAAAGCTACAGAATAATAACGTTATACTTACAACACAATTAAATCTAATAGGCAAAAAATAATAAATTTTCAAAATAAATCGGTTAACAAAAAATTGGCTATATAGTCAGCTAATTTTAACTGACTAATGAGCGAATAGTTTTTTTTTGTATTAAGAGCGTGAAGCGCGACTTTATCGCTCGAGCCAAAACATTGGCGAGAAACTATTGCGAGAGCGATAAAGAAGCTTCACGCGCGAATTGCATGCAATATTTCTCCTAAAACTGCAGTTCTGGATTCCAACACAATAAAAGCTTGTAGTTTGTAACATCACAGACCATGCGCGGATTTGGTTAGCGTTCGCCATTGTTGAGGTTATGTGAATTTCATGGATTCCGTGATCCACCAGAAGGCATCAAAATCAAAATAGAAGCGTAAAGAAAACAGCTGGCGAGCATAAAGTACTTTACCGCTTGCGGAGCAGTAAAGAGGTATTTTACAATTAGTTTTCAGTACGTAAAGAACTACTTTACGAGCAGTTGTAGGAAAAATATTTTTAATGTTGCATTGTCCACATTAAATGTTGGGGGTTTTCAAGTAAGGAAACCCCCCCCCCCCCCCCCCCCCACCATAATCGAATAGTGGGTCCAGGGACCCGGGGAAATTATTATATTTCCACATGGAATGCTTCAAATTTTGACCCTACCTTCCCTCTTTGTTTTACAATGTTTGATCTATGTGAAAAATAATTTGGAAAACTTCACTATATAGGGGGTGATACATACTCACAACACAAGAAATAACTTGATTACTCACCGTTACAATTATTCAAACACACAAAAGACTTTTCTTTTTATAAGTGTAAAACTGTTCAATGCCATTCCAGAGAGCTTCAAAAATCTGCCATATCCAATTTTTAAGCATAGACTGAAACTTTTTTTGATGAATAATCCATTATTATATAGGTTTGAGGATTTTTATGAAAGGGCCAAGACTTTGTAGACAATTTATAGACAGCTTTAAATGACACACTGCTATAGATAGGTAGGCTAATGCATTCCTCAAGCATCTCCAATATATGTGAGTAAAACATTATTTAAAAGTGAAATACAGTGTCAGTTTTAATATTAGATTGTTCATTAAGTATTTCGTCATGGAAAACATCACAGATTCCAACTAATGCTTTGCTTTTCCATTATCAACACAAGAAAAAACTTTTTACATTAATGTCATAAAACAAAAATCAGTTTTATTATTGTAGAATTCTGTACAATATTAGGTTAAAAATAAAACATGGCACAAAACAATGTACAAACTACTCATGCCACCCGAAGTGAACAGAGGTCTCAAACTGACCAGGTTATCTAGCCGTCAGACATATCAGATTATTTTTGTGAATGAAAGCTCAGGTATTAGAATATCTGTGGCTCAGGCTGGATTGCAGAAACGGTGTTTAAACATTGTCTATGATCAGACACTGGCTAAACACCGAATTGGCTTGCAAGAACAATGTTTAGAGGAACCATTGTCTAAACGATGTCTATCTCCGTCAAGAAAGCCGCCATTTTTAGATACTCGCCAGTAGGTTGTTTAAATCGTGTTTAAC
Source organism: Conomelus anceps (assembly GCA_948455865.1). NCBI lineage: Eukaryota > Metazoa > Arthropoda > Insecta > Hemiptera > Delphacidae > Conomelus > Conomelus anceps. The sequence continues at coordinate 12,311,325 of OX418217.1, read as the reverse complement.
CTCATTTCTGGTTGTAGGTTGTAGGCTGTGTTGTGTGTTCTACATACATATATAGGGGTAGGGTCAAATTAATCTGTATTGACAGATACTTTGTATCGTTTCTGCAATCCATTATAAACCTTATCATCAACGGCAGGGATAATTGGATTTATAGATCCCTCAATTTATTTATATTAATGTGATTCATAATGTAATTTATATTAGTTGAAATATAAGTGAGACATATAAATCTAAACCAAGTAGTCGTCGCGTGTAACATCTATCTTCAAATATTCCTACTACAAATTATAATAGATAAACCTTTGCAGGTGGGCATACATAAGCATGTGCCTATAGAATAAAGTTGAAGAAAAACGAGTGAATAATACGAGTATACTCTAATTAGTGCGGTGTTCGTAGTTGAGTCTTCTCTCCTTAGTAAACATAAGTCGCCCGTATGGCCCGTAGAGTATACTCTCGACTCAGAGAGTGAATAAACATAGTACGGTACGCTCTGCTCCAGTGTGGACTAGGAAAAATCTGAGTTTACTACAGAGTTTACCCTCCACAGTTTTATATTCACATGAATTTCGCCTTAGTTGTTACTAAGTTGAGCTATTGGGAAGTGATAGCCGAATGCCATAGCAGGTATCTGTTCAGTCAGAGATAAGCTACAAAACTCCTGGGCGCTCTTTGTAAGGGTGACCGATTGGATTGGTCAGCAAAAGATACTCTGTTCTCTGCTGTAAAATCACTTCCCGATGGTTCGGAACCCACCTAAAACTGTAGGTCCAACTCATCAATCACCATCATCCAATTCATTACCCACTCACAGGTCTCAGACCTATGTGGGCTTCATCCTCCAAAAATAATTATAGATGGGTTGATCAGAAGAAATATTTATTATTGGAAGAAGTCTATTCAAGTAAATAGATTTTATCTTGAATAATTTAGAATCAAAAAACGATTGTTAAGATTCCTAGGATACTATGTCAAAAATTATCAACCTACTTTATTGTTAATATAAATTCCTAATGTTATTCTTCATATTTCAAATGCAGTTATCATTAAACTAATTAAACATATTAGTGATCTTTCGATAATATTGTGCATGGTAACCAATTGAATACTATAATTTTGTTTTATACGCGAGCTGCACAAGACCAAATGAATTTTGCTACCCGACTACCTGACCTAATTATAGACTCAAATAATTCATTGAATTGAACCCTTGAATAGGGAGTTTTTCTGGTGAAGTGCAGGATGAATCCCAAAATACACTACCAATACCGTTTCAGTTTTTTGAAGAATCAAAATCCAACAGTCAACCAACAAACCAGAACCAAGGACATGCAATTTATTCATTTGTCCACTTGCTACTTATTAAAATAATTTAATTTAGTCAACTCCAATATACTGGAATGACAAAATAAGTTTGAGATAAAATAGATTGGAGGGATATAGAATAGGCTAAATGATTAATTTTCTTGTAATGAACTTCAAATTGTTTGAGAAAAATTGAATGATAAACCGGGCTTGTCAGCTCAGACCCTACCTTGCAAAAATCTTAGTAATGACTATAGTAGTGAAGTCTTTACTTGGTTTTATTCACTCCAAAGTGAGTAAACTGTCCAAAAACCCTTAAATAAAGTCTTTACTCGTTTTTATTCACTTGGCCCATAATATTGATTTTTTAAACGATGTCTCAAGCTACTTACCCAATAATGCTTTATCGTCTCGTGCTGACACACCAGGAAAACTGGAATTAAAAAGCTCTCGGATTCTCCCCCAAGCCAACTTTTTTTGTGCAGTTTCATAGCTAATTTATAGCTACGGTACTTTTTAGATTCGATTATAGGAAAGTTCTCACGCTAACCTTTTCTACTCTTTTCATCATTGCTGTCAACAGCCTCAAAACTCATTGTAAGAAAGGATGCAAGGACGATAAAGTAACCTACTCTGGATTGAACGACTGAAGCTTGCACAAATTAGGCTACCTCAAAACTAAAATTTAGTTGATGATTGCCATAAACAGACCGCTCAATTCCTAAACCAGAACTTCAATTCTGAAGAATTATACATCAAATCATTGAACAGATAATAAAAAATGATACTATAGGCCTACATATTAATTTTTAAAGCTACTTATACCGTAATCAATACAATAATAAACGAAACCTAACTTTCCCAGAATCATGGCTTACGCTGTATAATAATTATTAGGGAGACAAAGATCAACCTGAAATAAATCAAAATATAATTTCAATTCACAATTCAGTGAATCTCCACAACACAAATTATAAGTGAAGGCAGTTATTATTAATCATTATGAATATTCGGAAATGAGATCCAGAATCCAGGCTCAGTAATTTCATATCAGCCGCCAGTTGCTGTTGAAAAGTTACAAGCCAATCAGAGAACAGCCACTGAGAGCCTCTACAATGTTGCCAAACGTCACCCGTAGTTTAGACACTGTCGACATAGACACCGGCTAGGAATCGTTTTAGCAAGCCGAAAGCAGTTCCTTCTTAGTCAGTGTCTAAGCCGACACTGTTTAGACATTGGTTGTAGACACCGTTTCTGCAATCCAGCCTCAGGCTTGGAAACTATATTTGCTTTACTAGATTATGAGTAGTAGAACGACTCTGCCTCCCTCCCAAGAAGGCCTAGTCAGACCAGGCGAAGAGGGGAGTAGACGTGAGCCGAGAGATCTGGCAACGTTTTAGGGGTATGGAAAGCTAGTTACAAACTAATCCACCAGAGTGATTCAAAACCGGACCAAACTCGATTCGACTCGATTGTAGACTCGTTTGTTTGTTGCCTTGAGTCGGGACTCGAGACTTGATCAGAGTCATGGTAGCTGGCGCACAGCCTTAAACAGAATTTATTAATTTCGAATTCCTTTAACACTTAAAGGAATTCGAAATTAATAAATTCTGTTTAAGAAAAAAATAACTTATTGTGCCTTGAGTCAGTCAAACTAGAGTCTTAGAATTGAAAGCTGTGTTCATAAAATATTATGCATTTTAATAATATTATTTTGAGCTATATTCTATTTTTAGTGTGTATACACTAAAGTTTTATATGTAGACTCATTGATTAAATTTTATTTGAATTGTCAAAAGTAGTCACCTCTGGTCCTTTTCAATTGAATTATAATTCATTAAAACTTTGCCATTTGTCACAATTTCCAAAAGAGTTATATGGAAATTTGTTAATTAGTTGCAATAAATATAGTTCTAATAGCTAAATAAAGCATGAAAATTTTAGCATTTCAAGTTTCATTTCTTGTAGATATTACATATTATGCATTAGTTACCAATTTTATGTTATGATTTATTGGTATTCAATTATTATCAGTCTGTTGAAGTACTTCCTTCTATTTATTTTAGCATGATTAATATACAAATATAAAATAATCTCTTTTATTGAAATCTATCTTTGAAATCCCATTTACCCACAGTAATGTCAATATTATATTATACAAGAGTACATTAAATTATTTGTTCAAATTGTAATTTTAGGTTTATTTACTTGGTCATAAATCTATCATCATTTTATACTTTAATTCTAGTAGGAAAATTTTATTTTAAGTTAATGTCAGTTCTACTTGTAGATCTTAATGAACTGCATTGTTTTATTACAATTTATAATCAAGTTTTCTGTATAAGTAATGGAAATGTTTTTACTGTGTTGATTGATTTTCATAGGTTTGATATTGTGATTAAATTAGTAGTTTACTACATGAAAAATGTAGAACTGGTAAGCTTATTGTAAGATAATAATAATTATTATTATACATTCATGTATAATTCTTATTGTTTTCTTCATCAACAAGACCAGATAACTGAAAAACGATCATACCAATTAATTTTAATTAACATGAGGCCTAAATTTAATGTGCAAAAATCCTACAAGTACAATATTTTACATAATCGTTTATTCCCAAATGAGTTAATTAGCATTCTGACTAAATAATTTTGTCAGGCGTCATAGTTGGCTAGATATATTCAAGCAGCTCCCACAGTTTGTGTCTCTGTTGAAAATATTACTTGGAATTCATTTAAAACAGTGCAGTCATCATAATATTTACGTTTTTAATGATTTTAGACTGGTTTTCATCAAGATAATAAAATAAAATGCGTTTTCTAAGAACACTTATTCACAACTCTACATAGTTGTATACACTCAAGGTTAATAGATAATTTATCTATTAACCTTGGTATACACTAACTAGCCTTAAAATTCAAAAAGGGCGCGTGAAGTTGACGCCAATATGTCCGTCAATGCTCTGTTCAATTTGCATTGGGCGACGACTGAGAATCACGTACAGTTGTAGGGCCTTGCATCTGCAGGACCACCACTACCTCGACAAACTACAGCATTGACACACTACTCTATGTTATCTGCTTTCTCTATGAATTTTTGTGTAGTCTTTTCCTTGTTCTAGAATTTACTCTGTTTAGGTAAACTGGAATACAAGGAACGGCTATCACCTCTTTATCCAACCTACAGCGCTCTGGGTGGGCATTTTGTCAACTACTACAACTGTACGCCAAAAGGTTAGTTGGTTAGGTTTTTTGTTGTTATTCCTGTTCCTGATTCAAAACCTGCATAAAAAACCAAAAACCTAACCAACTAACCTTTCTATACCAACAGTAACCTTTACCAACAGTTGCAGTAGTAGAAAAATTCCTAAAAACAAAAAACCTAACCAACCAAGAGAGGTTAGCAACAGTTGTAGTAGTTCACAAAATTCCCACCCAGAGCTCTGTAGGTTGAATAAAAAGGTTCTATTGTTTGATATCAAAACTACAAAATATTACATATTAAGTTATAAAAAGTGATCATTTTTGACATTTTAAATACTACGTACATATTAAATTTAAAAAATAAAAATTTATTGATGGTTTAAATCTTTTTGTTTTACATAAAAGTTGGAAGGATTCATTTTTACAATCATGACTGCTGTATCCAGACACGATCAGCTGTCATTCAAGGTCATTTTCTTTTCCGCCCTAGGGCGGTAAACGTTTACAGACCTTGTCGGAAACCAAACACTTTCGGTACAGACAAACCTTGTTCTTTAATCTGTGCTTTCGGCCTCCATATGACGCACGAAAAACAGCTCATTACGTCCTAGTGTGGCGAAAAATTTAGTTACATACTGAATGATCACAGTGATTTAATACCCGTAAGGGTCTCCCCACCACGAAAAGCCATACGAATTTACTTTATTTACTTTACAGTGATTTAACACGTGAAATATTTCATCTCAACACATACTATGGAGCAAGGAGCTTTCGCACATAATTATGAAATTGGTTATTATAGGAACTATAGGAAGTTGTGTATTGAAAAATAGCTTATTGTAGACTCTACTGCAATATAATTGTCCAGTTAGGCCTAGTTTTATTGTGTGCGATGTGCACTGAATAATGAGAGTATCCTATGACCGGTATTCAACCATAAAATATCTTATAAAGGTTCTTTTAGTTCTTTGACTGTAAATTGCCATATTTAAAAGGCCATACACATAAACTTATAAAGTGTAAAATGCCATATTCTATAAAGTACCTATTTACTTCTTCAAAGTATTCTAATCCATGAAATTTAATAGTTTGGCTTTACATGAAGTATACTGAAGAACTTTAAGGTTAGATGTGTTTATATATTTTATCAAATTTTTTATAGTGGAATATAATCCCAAGGCCACCATCACACAATTATAAAAGGGTCTAGTATTATAAATTGGTCTCGTCTTATATTTATTGTTCTGCAATTTTTTTTGAGTATTTTATTTATTCAATACAAGTAATTCATCATTATGTAATACAAGTAATTTGTCATTATATTTTATAAAATAAATTGAAAAGTTACTGAATATGGGGTTAGATCTGGGAAGACCTACGATCCCTGGCCCCTATGGGGTTAGATTTCGCTGTGATGGCGACCTTAGGCTTATTACTGTCGAAGATATTCTTGTAAGAGCCTTTATAATGGAAGATATTTTACAACATAATTTACTATGTTATAGTGGAATACCGGCCTTGTACACAAAAGTTTAGAATTATCATTCTGATAGGCCGAGTACATACCAAAAGCAACTGTTGATAGCAACGCAACAGCAACTCAACTCAGTCAACTGGAGTTTCTTTTAGGTTTACACCGTTGCTATCATACAAAAGAAACCCAATTTGACAAGTTGTCCAGTCACTTGTACCGATGTCTTCGTCCGAGGAGGAGGCAGTTCTTTTATGTGTGCTTAGAAAAAAGAAAAAAAAGTATAATGGCAGCAACATACATAGAAGCCAGTGGCATGCCTTACAAGAATTGGAAGAATATCCTGAAAAGTTTTTTTTAACTATTACAGGATGAGCAAGGCTAGCTATGATTATGTTGCTGGATTTAGTGACCCCTCTACTCCTGAAAAAAGATACTAACTACAGAACCCCAATTGATGTAGGCGAAAAATTAACATTCACATTACTGTAAGGTAAGTTCAATGAAATGTATTTATTTGTTGTTAAAGTTGTTAAAAGTTGAAGTTTAAGTTAAAGTTCAAAGTTATAAAATTAACAATCACATTAAGGTAAGTTCAATGAAATGTATTTATGTACTCTGCCACAGCCTGCCAAGCTTTGTCTGTCACCACCCTGTTACTGTATGACTTATTGTTGTTATGGTCATATAAACAATTAAACTGTTCAATGAACTGTGCAAATTTAATATTTTCTTGTTGTTCAGCAGCCATATTTACGTATGGTATGCACTTCACAAGAGCAACTGGCAACTCGAGTTTACAGCTTGTCGTGACTCAAGTTGCCTGCGTTGCTCAGTCAAGTGACCGTTGAATCACCGTCGCATCACAGTCGCTTTGGTATGCACAGGCCCATTAAACTGCTTGTGGTATTCATAGGCAACTCAAGTTGCCGTTGCGTTGTCATTGCGTTGCTATCACCGGTTGCTTTTGGTATGTACGCGGCCATAGAAATAGCTTCCGGGCTTCTCTGACAAAAATGATGACCAAGAAAAAATGTTCCTCTTAAGTGCAGCATTATTATCCAGAAAGGAGTGGTCTACTTACAATATTGTATCAAAACTTGAACTATATTAATAATGTAATGAATGTTATAATCTCTTGCATCAAGTTCTATCATGCTGCATTTACGTACGCAAGAAAAGTTTCAACACATAATATGTTAACTTTTCATGTGAAATTTAACGACATGCAGTCAAATATTTGTTAAGAATAAGTATAATAACTCACTTAAACTGGCCGAGTACTTTCGAATCTATGAGATCCATCATCAGAGGCTCCTAGATCATCATGTCAGTTTTTTGGTTAGAAGTGTTGTGGTTTTTGTAAAATATGATCAAAAAGTTTGTGAGATTTAAAATTTAGTTGTTCATTGAGAATGTTTTGTTTAACAAATAAGTATAATAACTCACTTAAACTGGCCGAGTACTTTCGAATCTATGAGATCCATCATCAGAGGCTCCTAGATCATCATGTCAGTTTTTTGGTTAGAAGTGTTGTGGTTTTTGTAAAATATGATCAAAAAGTTTGTGAGATTTAAAATTTAGTTGTTCATTGAGAATGTTTCTCAACAAACAAAACATTCTCAATGAACAACTAAATTTTAAATCTCACAAACTTTTTGATCATATTTTACAAAAACCACAACACTTCTAACCAAAAAACTGACATGATGATCTAGGAGCCTCTGATGATGGATCTCATAGATTCGAAAGTACTCGGCCAGTTTAAGTTTTTGTTGTTTTTTGTTTTTTTTTGAGGATGAAGCCCACATAGGTCTGAGACCTGTGCGTGGGTAATGAGTTGGATGATGGTGATTGATGAGTTGGACCTACAGTTTTAGGTGGGTTCCGAACCACCGGGAAGTGATTTTACAGCAGAGAACAATGTCTTTTTTGCTGGCCAATCTAATCGGTCACCGTTACGAACGGGACCTACGAGAACGCAGCTTATCTATCTGATTGAACAGATACCTGCTACGGCTCGCGGCTATCACTTCTGTGAGTTATTATACTTATTCTTAACAAATATTTGACTGCATGTCGTTAAATTTCACATGAAAAGTTAATATTAACAACGCAGTTCGTCATGGAACATGAAATCCAGGAACATAATATGTGTTTGTGTTCTTTGTAAGGCTGTTCTAATTAATTGATAGAGAGTTTTGCATAGCGCTCAGAAGGCTTTACAGTATCACGACGTTACTGGTGATTTAAGCCGTTCTTCACATGCTCTACTCTCTAATAACAGCTTGTGGTATACATTGTCATTGCTGTACAAGATCACACGGTAAAGGGTAGTCACAAATAAAAAACAAAATAGATGTATTTAACAGATTTTTAATCATAATATGATAACATACATTAATAAATAAATGAGAAATAATGAAAGACCCCTTCAATATTCAACTTAAAAATAACTACAAAACCCATTGTAACATTGAACTAACTAAGGTAACTAACATCACTTTAACTAAGGTAAACCAGTTCAAATCAACAAATTGGTTGAAATAAATTTAGTAAAAGTTATAATACAAAAAATGAAAATATGGCAATACAGTTGAACATAGACTAAATGCTTTATTCTATAAATAGTCCATCAATAAAATTGATATTAAATACCAGTACTAGTTTTTGCGGTTTTATAATTACGAATTTTGTGTCAGAGAGAATAAATAATATATTATGGCAAGAGGTCTTTGTGTCTGACACCACCAATGAGTTTATTATAATCATTCAAGTCTCCTCTATGGAATACATATTAATATTATACATTTAAGTCAGCAAAAAATTGATTTATATGTTACCGGCTATATAGAATGCCTAAACATTTTAGGCAAAGTATGAAATAAAATGAGTTTGCTAGTTCTTCACATGCACAGCGTAGGACGTCTAGACATTGAATATAATGCCTAGGCATTCTATAGACGAGTACTCACAGTTCTGCGGCAAAGTATACAGAGTGAACAGCATTGCTTGGTAACAGGAGCGTATTTAAGGTGGAGGAGTGGTCTTTGAGTCCGGCGCCCGAGTCCCAAGAAATAACTTCAAAATCTACCCCAAAATTAACATGTTTTGAAAATTTAGTTGGATCATAATTTCTTAAGTCTAGAATCAAAAAATAAGACTAAGTGAAATTCGGTACGGTATTCAGGTTTGATAAAACCCTAGATGCGTGATAAGCAAAACTTTCAAAATTTTCCATTAAAAGTTTATTTTAAAAAGTTAAATTTGCTATCTTGACCTTTTGAGGCCCTAGACGCGTAGGTGCTCCGAAAGGGTTTCAAAACACCACGAAATAGGTCCAAAGGTAACGATTTTTCTTTGCATGCAGAAGTCGCATTTTTATTTATCTTAAGACAATCATTATAACAACGCAGTAAAGCCTGGTTCACATTTTTTGCAAGTAGACCTTGCAAGTACAGGTCGGGTGCAGGTGATGACAAGTCAATTTACTTATTATCAAATTCTTAACAGTATGTACCCCTTTGCAAGTAGAGTAGTTTGCAAGTACACTAGCAAAGTCTAGCAAGTAATAATATTGGCAAAGCAAAACTATAAACGCAAACTATGGAATCATATCAATGAAACTAAAGGCCTACACATGACGATAAAAATAATCTGAATAAATAAAAAATAAATAATAATATAAAAAATAGTCTGAAAGTGTAGTTTTTCTCCAATTCTTTTTGGTCAAGGCAAAACTAATATGGTTTGAACCTTGCTTGAAAATTTCGATATAATTAAATATGGTCGATATATCGAAATGTCGACCTTGGATGATGGAATATCGATGTATTGAAGGCAACTTTCAACAATCGATATTTAGGATATATCGATGATCAATTTTGTCGTTTACGCGACATGTCAAACTGAACCACTCAGGTGGACCAGCTTGTCGGTGGGACAGGTTGTCGTTCGTTGACCAAAACTAATTTGGACCAGTTTGTCGTTTGCATGCAGCGTCAAACTGTACCACTCAGATGGAATGTGGACTAGCTTGTCGGTAGGATAGTTTGTCGTTGGGACAGTTTGTCGGCAGTGTGCAAATTGAAATGGACCAGTTTGTCGGTGGGACAGTTTGTTATCTTCCCATCTGGACCAGCTTGTCGGTGGGACAATTTGTCGTTCGTTGACCAAAACTCATTTGGACCAGTTTGTCGTTTGCATGCAGCGTCAAACTGTACCACTCAGATGGGATGTGGACCAGCTTGTCGGTGGAAAACTTTGTCGGCAGTGTGCAAATTGAAATGGACAGGTTTGTCGGTGGGACAGTTTGTTATCGTCCCTCCCTCGTCACTGCTGGCTAGCAGGCAGCCATCTATGAAAATTTCAGAGCAAAATGGACGCTGTTAGTGATGACGTGATCTGTTGCTAGGGAGCCAGTATTGTTTCCAATCAACCGTTGCTAGGGGTCTGTTTCCATGTTATTTATATGGGCGTAAAACAGCGTCTCAGATTTTTATCAAAAGCAATAAAATTACAAATTTCTAAGAGTTTTGAGTCCTTTTTCCATGTACCAGAATACCAGAGGATTGAGTATCAGGCTTTTTTCAGTTGTGATATTGGATATAGAACTATTTTCATAGTATTTTGTTCATAGGTTAGGCGTACAAGTTAGATGTAGGCTACGAAGCATTATACGATTAGACTAAAAAGCCAATTTATGGCCATCAAATTAGGGGAAATAGTGAGATATTTTGGGGGATAAACCAAACACGGTAAAAAGTATAAAATACGATGGCAAATTAAAATATTTGGAAGGTGTAGTGCAAACAAGTATGTGCAACAGATCATACAATGCGAAGGTATGTAATAACCTATGACGCTAATGGGCTTATAAAACAGTGTCTTAGATTTTCATCAATAAATAAAATTGCAAATTTTTAAGAGCGTTGGGTGTATACCAACTGGACTATTACCATCTACCAACTCGATTCCTAATCATGTAAACTTGATTGTTGTATGGGGAACCATTCCAACTTCCATCACATCCTCCTTTTATAGGCTTTAACGAATTTTAATATTAAACCAAATCTTTGGTATTTGCAGCTAGGCTGTCTACAATTTAGTCTTGTCTCCCAATACGTTTTTGCACTCTGTTCATGCCACTAAGACTAATTGCAGCATTATTCTATAGTCTGTTCTATAGAAGTTAAACAAGTGCTACCGGTATGATTGCTGGTAGGTACTGTGACTTTTGCACAACTTTATTATTATTATTATTATTCACGTAATAGACCCGATGATTTGTATGGTACAGGTAGCTGTAAATGCAATGTCTGCATTTACTAGTCGTTTTAGGTTGCTTACACAGTGGAGCATCCAATAATCGATGACAGTCACCAAAACAAAATCATTCACTTGCTGCGGAATGGTGGTATTCACACAGCTCAATCTGTTATACTCCATTAAACAGCATGAGTTTGATTTTGCGACAGTAATTGTTGTCAAGTATTGGATGCTCCACTGTGCAAGCACCTTTGGCCAATGTTGTGATATTAGTGCCCCTCAAAATATGTAGGTGAATTGAAATGCGACTGCTACAGTTTGTAAAGTGCAGAATTCATAGTTATTTACATCAGCCTTGAAGAAATAGGCAACATAGTGTTAATTTTTACAAAGTATTATCAGGTTTCACAATATTCTACTCACCCATATAGTTTCGTGGCCACTACTTTGGTGTCAAGGACCGTTACAATTGCTGTTTGATTTTATTCTAATTATGAACATTTTCAACCAGTTATTTGAAGAACTCAGTTGAGTGCTGTTTTTTATGACATCCAGACTACATTTTCAACAAATCTATGCTATTTATTGATAGTCTTATTATTGAAAACCTCATTAATGTTAATAAAACTATTAACTTTTTATGTGAATCCGACGAAAGTCAAATTTTCATCAAGAATAAGTAGAATTTACTTACTCTGTAGGCCGAGCGCTTTCGAATCATTGAGATCCATTTTCAGAAGCCTTCTGGATCTCAAAGATTCGAAAGCGCTCGGCCTACAGAGTAAGTAAATTCTACTTATTCTTGATGAATATTTGACTGCAAGTTGTTGAGTTCACATAAAAAGTTAATATTAACAACACAGTTCGTCATGGAACAAGAAATCCAGGAATGTAAATAAAACACTGCTGAATGATGATTCACTTATATAACACTTACAATTTACTAAGAAATAGTATATTTCTATTAGTACCTTGTTAGTTATCTATTAATAGAGTTTTCAGGCGATGCTCTAAAAGGTGAGATTTGTACAAAATATTCTATTGAGTTACGGTGCTTGCGCAGTGGAGCATCCAATACTCGATGATAGTCACCACTGCGAAATCAAACACATGCTGTGGGTTGATGGTATTCACACTGCTCGAATCCGCCAAGCAGTGCAGCAGTGACTATCATCAAGTACTGGGTGCTCCACTGTGCAAGCACCGTAACTCACTAGAATATTTTGTAAATGTTGAAAGTTCAACAATCATTCAATTTTTTCTTAATTTTTCTATAAATACATAGACAATTGAAACAGTTCACACAACGAAATTAGGCTGCTCTGATAAATTACGGTGTTGCCAGCACATGATAGTAGAGAATCACCAACCTCAATGCTCGAATTGACCACACTAATCATACCACACTTGCCTAGTCTATGAGTCTGATAAGGCTAGCAGTCATATATGGTTTTGCTACACTGTAATTTCTTTGAGCCGCCTAAATTCGTGGCATGAAGTGGACGGTATAATGTATAGTTGAAGCTTTCAAAAATGCAAAGTTCTAGCTTAGAATAAATTTATTTCACACTTTATCTTCACAGTTTTATCAAACACAATTTTCAAAAACAAGAAATAATTATACATCAAAGGAGCTAGGAATGAGAGAACTACTAAGGAGCAAAAAGCCCTCAAGAAAAACTGTGTTCGATTTCAATGTTAATCTATTACTTCAATAAGATATATGAACTGTATTTTTGGTAACTGCAGACCAATGAATGTGTAGATGGCTCTCTATCTGCTCTTCTGGAACAAATATCTTCTGAACAGTAACATTTGTTAGAGAAAACCACATACAATTAAAAATATTTAAGGAAAACTAGGAAGTAGGCACAAGTTACCATAAAGCGCTATATAGGCTAGCGATGTTTTTGTTTGAGTTACAAGTTGGTAAAATTCACTTTTAAACAGGTGATCACTGTTTTGTATTTCAGAATGCAATAAGCACAATAGAAAATATGCATCAACCCCATACGAAGTAAAGGTAGGCTAATTAAGTTAATATTTTTACATGTAAGGGTAGAAATGAATGAGTACATCTGAATAACCAATTCATCTATCACTGCCATTCATGATGAAGTTGGAATGTTATGTTAGTCCAATATAGAGTCAAATCATCTAATAATATACTAAAATCTTTATTGATTAGCGCCTTTCAATTTACTGTCACATAGATCAATAAAACCTGGGTAATGATCAGGTCGAATAACTTAACATGCAATTAAATTGCTTCTATTATAGGAAATAGATGTACAACAAGTCATCAGTAGTTAATTAATACGAAATTGCAACTTTGTATTTGAAAAGGAATCAACCGATACGTTTGTGTTTAATTTAACAAGCTTTATGAACTTAATATCACTTGAAACGAAAGAACAATAACATAACATATGCATGTAGTACATACCTGTTTGCAGCGATTCAGCTTTTATTTTTGTTGGGATCATTTGGAAATCTATAAAAACTGCAAACCTTAAACTCGCTGTAATGTTTTCAATCAGGGAGAAAGCACATAACCATTTTGTTTGATTATAAATCGCAACTAAAAATTGGTCCCGTGTATTTTAAATGGACTTTTAAAGCTGATTGGAAACATGTAATGGCGGATAGGGGCTTGTGACGTCACACTAACAGCGTCCATACAGCACAGTATTGTTGCGACGAACTGTCAATGTTAATATGAAAAGCAAAGATTCTATTATAGGCTAATATTATAAAATACTGCTAAAACAAATAACACTCCCCAAAAATCCCCCCACAATTATAAAAAGTTATAAAATATTAAGAATAATAAGTAAAAAAATCCCCCCCCCCCCACCAAAATGCCAGGAGCGCAAACTGCGCACCTGAACCCCCCTCTTGGCACCCCTGACTACATCTGCATAATACTGTGAAGTGCATTAATTAAAAGTTGAGAAAAACAAGGAAAAATTTTCCAATAAATGAATATCAACAGTTTTTTTTATTAACTTTTCATGTGAAACATTCAAATCAACATTCAAATCTGACTGCAAGTCGTTAAATTTCACATGAAAAGTTAATATTAACAACGCAGTTCGTCATGGAACAAGAAATCCAGGAGTTTTTTTTAAATAAATTTATATCACAAACTCTTTGGTAATAATCTGCAACTAGAAACAAAGAAATGTTCATTTCATGCGAATCAACAATCGTTGAGTTCATAGGAGCCTTTCGATTTACCGGTAAATGTTACCTTTGGCGTCTGATTGGTTTATTCAAATATATGAATTTCAATAAGGTAAGATTTTGCATAGACATTTCGTTCTTGCGCTCTTAGCCGTAACCCACGGGACAAACCGTGGGTTACGTCTTAGCGCTCATGGGAGCCGGTATCGGTGTACTTCTAGGCGTCTGATTGGTCCTTTCAAACTCTTAATAATCCAGTTGGGTACAGTCAGAAAATTTATAAAAGAGCTTAGCGTATCTGCATGACATTCGACATGTTTATATTTCATGCTCGTTATTCTTGATACACCTTTCTATCTGTGATGTTTTCCATGACGAAATACTTAATGAACAATCTAATATTAAAACTGACACTGTATTTCACTTTTAAATAATGTTTTACTCACATATATTGGAGATGCTTGAGGAATGCATTTCACTTCTGAAAAGAAGTGAGGCTGACGAAGCTTCTTTTCAGAAGTGAAATGCATTCCTCAAGCATCTCCAATATATGTGAGTAAAACATTATTTAAAAGTGAAATACAGTGTCAGTTTTAATATTAGATTGTTACACCTTTCTACTTTCACTTGCTAAAAGCGGAACCTAGGCGAGGCAGAAAAAGCGTGTGGATTTCATTTACCATGTTATCTTATCGGCGACTGAAATTAAGTTTAACTTTTCATGAGAAATTTAACGACTTTCAGTCAAATATTTGTTAAGAATAAGTATAATAACTCACTTAATCTGGCCGAGCGCTTTCGAATCTATGAGATCCATCTTCAGAGGCGTCTCGCCTCTATTAACAACGCAGTTCGTCATGGAACAAGAAATCCAGGAATGAAATTAAGTGCCGACATACGCATAGAGCAGCAGAATAAAGTATGGCTATCGATGCCATCCAAGCGGCTAGTACTTAATATTATGTATTGTGACAGCGCCTACTTCATAATATGTATTATTGTGACAGCACCGCATGTATTTAATAATAAATAAGTTACAATAACATACTTTAATTGTGACAGTACCTTATTTCGTAGTACCTACGACGTAATTATTAATTGAGAACATCTCAACGCTGCGCTATGAGCATGGAGTAAGATCGATATTTTTAATTGCTGATAATGCCTACGAGAGTCAGAGACCTGTGCGTGGGTAATGGTGTGAGTGATAACATGTTGTACTCATGTAGATATCACACGGAGGAACGGGATTCGACCCAAGACCCAAGACCGCTGAAACGACATTAAGCTGGAGTTGAGACGCACCAACCAAATGCGCTGAGCTGCTAACCACAGTACAGTTGTCACAGTTGTTGTGATATCATTTGAGGGTGAAAACTATTTCTAAGTTTGAGATAAGAATGAACCACCAGTAAATACCGATGGTCCTCCAAAAAATGTTATTATTATTACTAAAATTATTATACCGATAAGACCGTGCTGAGGGGTTAGAGCTAACAGACAAAAGTTATGTGATGTGAGCGTGGCATGTATCTGTTACGCACATCTATCGATAAAATTATGTTTATCCATTAATACTTTTCATTCCTCCGAGTACGTACAACGATTACGTAAACTGGACCATTGATAACACTCTATTGGAAGTTAATTTCAATTAATATATCTGTTAAAAATACCTGCAAGAACAAGCCGACACAGTGAAAAGCTTAATGTAGTTGCACTAATCGCAGCTAGGTTGCGCTACTAGTGGCATCTTGAATCAAGATCAGCAATGAATGTCCTATAGATCTTTCGAATCGATCCATTTCAAAAAGGTCTTTGGCTTCTTCCTATAAACCTGAATTATATGAAAAGATTGAAGGATGTCTTGATGTCATAGTTATGATGTGGGCGAGTAGCATAATTATATAAAAAAGACTATTTTCTTGAGTAGTCTACTTTATCAAACCTCTTCTTTAACAGTTCTTCTGGCGCAACTGTATTTTTCGTCCTTTAAGTTAGCTATTTTTTATCATGGCTAACATAATTATAAATTATATTAACTATTTCATGGTCATATTTTATAGCAAGTGAGCTACTAATATTATTAATTGGTGCTTGTACGTTAAAAGTTATTATCGCGTGCCCACTTGTAATTTGTCCTGAAAAGTACTTGTAATAATTATAGTACAGTACATGTGTAATAATTATTCCTAGGTTGTGCACAAATGTTGTGAAACATGGGCGTTTAAAATTACAAGTTTTACGGTTTTATAGGGCTTATGATGAGCAGGCCATCTCTCCTGACACCGTATACAAGTTATATTGCAATTATTTTCTATTGTAAATCAATATATTTACATCAGAGATAGTAGTAATTAAATATCTCAATCAGAAGTTTAATTTCTTTGTAATTATGTTTTAATTTCGCCAAAACTTTTAAATAATATGATGTAGAAACATAATAGAAATAAGTAGGCCTAATCTTGGGGCCACTTTTAACACAGTACATTGAAAGTTGGAACTGGCATTTTATTATATGCTCTGATTGAAGTTAACATAGGCCTAAGTTACCCATCAACGCATTTAATATTACTCAAACTTGAATGCATCTCAAAAAATATAATTTTCAAGTTTTCATTCCACAGAGGGCTATAGATACGTCACACCAAATACAATTAGCCTATATGAAGTAGGTATATAAATGTTCCATATTACTTTTTCACTTGATATTTAAACATAAGTAATTAATTAATGGTAATACTTTACTGGTGAATTTAACTTACCTAATTTTCAACAGTCATTTATTTCATGATTAACATGACTATAACATTAGAGTTAATTCATGATTATTTACTGTTTCCTCTTGCCTTTGTTCACACATAAACAATTGACATAATGTGACAAAATACAACAAAATTTATAATAATGTGTTGCTTCTAACAATCTTGTTTTCCGTCTGATCTTAACACAAATTTTAAAACAGCTTGACTTTCTTGAGAGCATGATACCAGTTTTCAATGCTTTGTGTGCAGTCTAGATTTTGACTTGAAAAGCTCAGCACTTCACATAAGGTACGGTAGGCCTAGTACAATCTATGAAATTCTTTCGATGCTAAATAATTATATTATTCTATGTAAATATTTTCAAGGCACCATACAAAATGTGATGAAAAGTTTTTATTAACTCATCAAGTTTGACTTTTGTTGTAAGTTTAACGACTTGAAGTTAGTTTTATATTGTGAATATATAATAAATGTACCCACATTTGGCCGAACGCTTTTGAAGTATTGAATCTCATCTTCAAGAGATTCAATACCTCGAAAACGTTCGGCCGAATGTGAGTACATTTGTTATGTATTCACAATATAAAACTGACTGCAAGTCGTTAAATTAACAACAAAAAGTTATTTTTTCAACGAAGTTCGTCATAAGAATTTAACTCATCAAGTAAATGTGAAGCTGGAAACTATTTTATAGGCCTCAATCCTCAAAATATCAGCAAATCATTCAAAACGTAAATTTATTACAGCCTAGTTGATTCTTAGAAATTAATAATGATAAACGGGTCTATAGTATATGTCTTGTATTGATGCTTGCTTGAGATCCTTACGGCTACCACCTCACCGTTTATGCCATGTTATGGAAGTACTTGAAAATGAATGGGTAATAACTTTTAACATTGCCAAAATCAACGCTCAAGTTAGTGATAACTCTGCACGTTACTTAACTTATTTAAATGACACTGCAAATTAAATGGTACGAAAAAGAATGATCTAAATTGTGCAGA
Organism: Conomelus anceps; assembly: GCA_948455865.1. Taxonomy (NCBI): domain Eukaryota; kingdom Metazoa; phylum Arthropoda; class Insecta; order Hemiptera; family Delphacidae; genus Conomelus; species Conomelus anceps. The sequence goes on along the minus strand of OX418217.1, from coordinate 12,293,120 downwards.
ATAAATAATGTCACCTTTAGTAAAATAATACGATCCTTCCAAATTTTGATTTCAGAAAGAGCTCAAGATCCCTTTCAAAGCCGTTGCATTAAACTACTTACCGGAACCTATTGTCAGACTTATAAAAAAATTGAACGATTGCGTAAATATTTGTTTGTTAACAAACAAGTACGGTAATAGTATTGATAAAGGAGTTGGAATGAAGAAAGAACGGATTATCAGGTTATGAGGTGGTGCAAACAAAGTTAAATACGGTACGCATCAGAGTACCCTAAAGAAAGTGGACTCTTTTGAGTGACTTAAGTCGACTGTTTTTCTTTTGAGTCAAATGAAGTTCTATCGAAAGACGTGAGAGCATGTGGCTGACTTAACTTTCATTCACATCAAATAAAAAAGAATCCCAAGCTCCGAATAAAAATCGTTGAGCCACTCAACAGACTGAACTTCATCCACAACGCCCATTGTACCGCCCGGTACCGTACTGGCTTTTGGAGAATAGGATAAAAAGTGATAACGAATTTAAAAGAATTAATACAAAATCATAAAGACAAAAATTATAATTTGAAAATAATAAATTATACAATTTTTTTACTCTCAGCTGTGACTAGCTCAGCTCCACGTCTAAAAGATATGCTGAAAAATTTACATAAATGTAGAGGTACAGCCACAGAACAGATACTACTTTAGTATCTATTCTGAGGCATTGCTAAAATTCTACGATCAATTGAATATATAAAGGGAAATATAACATTTGATGTAAAAAATTAGTTGATACACAGACTATTAGAAAAGAATGTAAGTATTCAGTATTCAATAGTAAGGTAAAGCTTTGTTTACAGTATATAGTTGGAAAATTGTATCAGTGCTATTAAAAATCAGATTTCTATAGCTCCAACAGTTACTAATAGCTGTGCTACACATTTTATACGTTATCAAATAGCACAGCCATATAGCAGATTTTCAAAGACGCTTTCTTAAAATCTAGCAGAGCTATGTAGCTGGACTACATTAATTTATAGCTCTGCTAAATAGTGTAAACGTAGCTATCGTCAATAGCTATCAGGAATGTATTTTTATATTTTTGTTGATTTTGATAATACTTGCTTGAAAGACCCATCGTTGTTTTGTGAGCAAGAACACAATAGTCGCTGTCCTGCATTAACCATGACTAAAGAAAAGAAACTTTAATTCATAGGTTTCAAAACCTCACATTCAAAATAGAAAATTTGGAAAAATGGAATTCGAATAAATGAAATACTCGGTGATAAGTTGATATACGACCTGTTGAACGGATGCAGTTGTTTTCTTCGGGTAAGTATATAAGTTTGAAAAGACGAAAGGACAAGAACAGAATTTAATCGCTCGATACTATTCTTATTACAATTATTGTTTGTAATTCTGAAATCATCTTGAGTTCACAAAAATCGTAGGTCATACAATGGTTAAACTAGAAAAATGTGTTTAATGAAGAGAGCAAATAATTTTTAATTCCAGGTCAATATTCGTGTAGATGTATAACATGAATAACAATTTGATAGCATAGATATACCATTCATACTGAGCTTAATCAATTCTATCACACAACATTCCAAAGCTATCTATGAGGTAGGCTGGAAAGGATCAGCAAATTTCTTATGCATTCAGCGTTAATGGTTTGAGATTTAATAAGCTGACAATTTCATTGAGAAATAATAGTACAGTTCCATTCATTAAAGAAGTTTCACTGAGAAGAAAAAAAAACCTAAAATGACTTTTATAGGACGTTGTAAGAGCACAACTTACGATTAATATGTTATATAAATTATGTAAAAAACTTTAGTATAAAAAATAAATATGTCCAACAACAAAACATAACATGGTTTATAGCGAATAATATGATACTTAAATCTAATTTTAAATGACTGGTATAAAAGTATAATATATACATAAATGTCAATAAATAAAAACAAATCATGATAATTTTCAACAAAATATAGAATAGAACATAAAAAATCAGAGCTTATGTAGATGTGAAATGGGTGACAAATGAACAGAAAAATTGACTTTGCAAAATGAGTAAATCAAAAATATTTACAATACAATGAACTGATGAATGGAATGGACGAGATATAATATTATATGATATTGATGATAATGAGTTCGGCAATGCAGCTGCTATATACAACTATCGAGATGCTGACTTGAGACTGATTTCCTAGTTTTGCCTTTAGCATCCATCTTTGTTGTCGGATCTATACTGACTTTCCTTGGATTTCCCAGTGTAACCAAGGCTGATGCGATTGCTAATCCCGCTGGAAATTGATAATGACAGATTAAAACTTCAATAAAAATTATTGCTTCAAACAAAAATATCTTAGTCATTACTGAACCTTATGCAACAAACAAAATCCTCGGGTTTAAGATAAGTAGGCCTATATAGTTGATTAAATATAATAATGGATGGATATAGTAATTATATTATCAAAGATGTGCAGTGCAATAATATTGATAATTTATTCTTGATAAAAGTCTGTGTTCCAGGCAGCGTAGATAACGCCGCTATGGTGCCTGCCATATGAAACTGTTAACTTCTATCAGCTGTTCCTTTAAGGATAGATTTTCCTTTTTGTGTTCTTCAGCGAGGACCGACGAACTTAATTTTATTTTTTTTTCTTCTTATGAGGTGCCTACTACCTCCTGAAAATTTGGTACCTGTACCTCCTGTAGTTTTTGCTCTGAAGTTTTATGCGTACGGACAGACAGAGCCTACGCATAATGCTCTCCCCCTATGTACTTCGCACATTGAAAGCTAAAAATCATTATATCCTAGAAATATTCAGCATTAGATTCACTTATATCTTCATGAAATGCCTAGTTTCATCTCGAATTTTAGGAATGAACATACAAGATACATCGAACCATAAAGTACTTTCACAAAAATCACAAACCTTAAATGCATTTATGAAAAAATGAACGACTAATTGTGTTTGGGAAGACAGAGATTACGGATTAACAGTTTTGGAGATAAATACAAAGAATTAAATTGTCACTTAAAACAAGTACGATAATGGCATTGGAAGATTTCACTTTGATCTAAGTTAAGAATTTAATATACCTGATTGACCAGTAGGAGTGTACATCTCACCACCAGTTGGAAGGCGTATTAGCAACGATAGCACAGCAGCTCGATTACCGCAGCAAGGCTCTAAAGCTATTGGACTTGGAGAATCCTATAACAAATTAATATAATGACAAACATTAAATTCATGTCGAGAGTCATTGTTCCCCAGATTTCAATGCTTATGAGAATCAAACAACAAATTGGGGAAGTGATAGCCGAGTGCCATAGCAGGTATCTGTTCAATCAGAGATAAGCTATGAAACTCCTGGACAACAATTTGTCAGGGTGACCGATTGGATTGGCCAGCAAAAAGACTCTGTTCTCTGCTGTAAAACCACTTCCCGGTGGTTCGGAACCCACCTAAAACTGTAGGTCCAACTCATCAATCACCATTCATTACCCATGCACAGGTCTCAAACCTATGTGGGCTTCATCCTCCGAAAAAAATACAATGACCTCCATTAAATTCATATCCTAGATTCATTCAGTTTGGATGGGTGACCGTGCTTCAATGACTTGATGTTATAAGCATTAATTATCACTTACCCGGTGGTTCGGAACCCACCTGAAATAGTAGGTTCACCATGTTCTACATAAGGCGAGGTGGAACTACCCGTAAGTGTCTTCCCACCAATAAAAGCCATACACTTATTATTATTATTATTATTCAGTGTTTCAAGATATCTATATTTTTCATGAAACTCTTTTGAATTTTGACTGATATGCTGTATAGAAATCAATTTTCCTAGATACAGTACAATAAGAGTAATAAGTAATTCAGAAATCAAAGATACAGCGTTGCCGAAACAGTCTAGTACATGACATGAACAATATACAAGAATGTGATGTTTTCCATGATTGAACAATCTAATATCAAACTGAACAATACCACTTGAACAATCTAATATCAAAACTGACACTGTATTTCAGTTAAATATATGATTTTCACGCACTTTTACTGGAGATACTGGAGGGATGCATTTCACTTCTGACAAAGCTTCTTTTCAAAAGTGTGAAATGCATTCCTCCAGTATCTCAAGTAAAAGTGAGTGAAAATCATATACTTAATTGAAATACAGTGTCAGTTTTGATATTAGAATATACAAGTCATTTATAAGCAATTAGGAAAGCCTTTCTGTTATATCTTGTAGCATTATTTCAGTACAGCATAATATAAACTCAGTGATTAGGTCTGGAGACTAAAATTAGAGACTAGTAGACTGTGAATACAATAATTATCTACTTGAATGTTTTCATTCAATTTATCCAGATAGAAAAATAATTACTTGAAAAACTGAATGCTTTATAAATATTGAAATAAAAATAACCTTTTTTCTCTTTTTCAAGGTACTGGTGACTGATGTGGTATCTTGTTGACTAGCTGAGTTGTCTCGTTTTTCTATTTCAACAAGTACTTGTGAAAATGGCCGACTTGCCATCTTTTCCATTTCAACGTTGATTCTCTGAAAATATTAAACGCATAAGTATTAATGCTTGAGCATTGGTACAGGTTATTGTACATACAATAAAAAATTAAGTAACTTAGTCTACTTAGTAGCTTCGTTCGAACTAAAGAATTGCATCTTTATTTGGGCGAAGTTATTTCGTTCAAATCAAACGGATACATGTACCCTCGATTATGATCTATCAAAATATTAAATTATTTTTCAATGTTATTAACAAATCTGACTACTGAACACTCTTGTTATCTGGAATACTGTTCAACTAGCATATAAATTAATTTTCATTCTTAGATTATTCCCACAAAATTAATAATGAATTAATTTGCTAAAATAAATGTTGAGCTGAGATGATTGCATTGATATTTCTCCTCTGTGGATGAACATCTATATAATGTAATAGTACGACCATTGAGAATACCTTCTAATAGAGTACAATATGCTTAGCATGGGAAGGATTTAAATAATACAAAGTAGTACGTGAGAAAAAAAATAAGAATTGGAACCAAAATCATTCGATAACGGAATCATTCCTGGTAACGATCCGAATAATTTATAACAACATAGGAGAAAAGTTGAAAATTTATTTATCTATTTATTTAATCATTGTGACAAAATTGAAGTTAAACAATTTATTTGCAGCTATAGGTATAAATTTATACCCAGCGAATGTCTGACAAGTAGTAGTAGGTGTAGTTCAGTCTGAAATTGTGGCGCGCGACCACAACTTCAGTGACTCTGTGTAGTAAGGCTCTTGGTTAACTAAGATACCATATTATATCTGTAGTTTCCAGAAAAAATATGAATCAAGAGAATATAAATCATATAGCAACATGATAGAGCATTTCAGCTACATACTGTTACTATGTGAATTAGTTTTATATTACTTGTATTTTGTATGGTTTCGAGCAGTGGCTAATTTGAAGCAAAAGCCGCAATAGTTCAAAGTTTTAAATCAAGTTTCAAACTTTCAATATGTATATTTACATAAAACGTATGAGTAAATTGACCAATATCTCAACAATCTCATGTGAAAAAATACATTATTTAATACTTTATTTGAACGAATACCAATTCGTTGCACGAAAGCCAATTAAATTTAATCCCCGTAGAATGACGTCATTCTACGGAAATTAAACTTAATGGAGAAAATTTAGTTGCACAAAGGATACAATTACAAGCGATAACGCCGATTAGGTTGACCGGCATAAAATATATTTAACCGATGATTAAATCTCACCAATGCCCGTTAAGTTACTTTTTATAGGTTATGTTTATTGTACCAGAACACAGAACTGCAAATTAGGTCGTAGGTGTTAAAAACCTTTCAAAATGAATAAAATCTATTAAGAATAATACAACAATATTGAAATAGTTGAATAATGATTTAAATAATTCACAATGAAATGATTCTAATTCATTTTTTTCCTCAACTACAGAATCAGCTGTTGATCAAATTACAGAGTAACCAGATTGTGCCCGTTCAGTTAAAGAAAATTAACTAATGGATCTTGGTGCAACATGAATAAACCTGTTAAACTTACGACGGTTATCAACTCCTTATTTAATTGGCTTTTGTGCAACTGGCAGTTAGTGATTTAGACATAAAATGTAATTGTTCTATTACCTGTCGCCGCCGGTACATGTCATACTTCTGTTTTATTTTCCATAATACAGCAGCGACCAGAAGCAGAGCAAGAAAACATCTGAAATTGAAAGAGCAATGCATTACGGTAGAGTCCGACAAACTCGGCCTAGTGTGGACCGAAAGAAGGTTGAGTTAGCGAAATTTTCTCAAGTGTAGATCAAGTGTGGTAGGCAAATGAGTACAGATAGGCAGATCGGTGAGGGTTCTGTGACAGCATTGTTCTTGGCCTTTTCACATTTTCTGGCGTTCTTATCATCATTACAAAGACCTAAATTACTCTAAGAACCCCGAGAACTCCAGAAAATGTGGAAAGGGCGGGAACAGAGCCGTCACAAAATCCACCCCGATTTTCTTGTCGGTACTCATTTGCTCACCACACTTGATCTACACTTGAGAGAAATTTCTCTGTCACATTTTAAAATATTTTCATAGCCTATATTTCCATGTTAATAGAATTTAATGGCGCATATTTCACTACATTTTTATGTAGATAAATAATGTATAACTTCAACATTGACCGAGCATTATTATTTTTAAATAATTCCTCATGGTCAACCTATATTTTAGCAGCATTGTGGCTTGATTAATGATTATAGAATATACATAGATAAGATAGAAATTAGATTAAGACAAATGTTACACTGTGTGAATACTTCACTGATTTAGGGTTTAAGGGTAGAGAGGACCTTCAAACTCCGCCCTTTTAATAGGCAATTAATCGATCAATCTACATACCAAAAACACACAAGTTTGAGCCAAATCTTGCATTTATATGTGAAAAAATGAATTTCACACGCTTTCTTTGTAGTGGTGAAGGTGGATATTGTGGAAAATATCCATAATGAATAATAAGACGAAGTTGTCACAACCTCATTTATTAAAAATAGTGAGATACTAGTTAAGAGTGTTACACCATTATCAATCTCAAACAAACTCAGGAGTTTGTTTGAGATTGATAATGGTGTAACTACCGAAACTGGTATCTCACTATTTTTAATAAATGTGGTTGTAACAACTTATTATTCATTATGAATTTCACAAAAATGCACAAATCCATGGTAATACTGCAACAAAATACTTACGACGAGAATGTTATGAAGAATTGTTGGAGGTTCAACTTTGGATATTGTGAAAATGATATTTGAATCCAGAGAGGCGGATGAAAGTCATACACGTAGACATAGAACGTTGTGTACGTGACATTATCCATCACTCCGAATGAGAAATCTGCTTTGTTGAACTTATAGCGATAAGTTGTGCAATTGAATCCAGATATAATCGGAATTTCCAAACTGCTAGCTGAAAAATAGAAGGAATTTGTTGAGAAAAGTGACAGAATTGTTAATAAAAACGAATAATTCAGTGAATAAAAGGGAAGTGGTAGCCGAGTGCTGTAACAGGTAACTGTTCAATCAGAGACAAGCTACGAAACTCCTGGCCCATCTTTGTAAGGGTGACCGATTGTATTGGCCAGCAAAAAAGACTGTTCTCTGCTGTAGAACCACTTCCCGGTGGTTCGGAACCCACCTAAAACTGTAGGTCCAACTCATCAATCACCATTTTCATTTTATTTGTTTATTTAATTTTTTTTGTTTTTATCTAATGAAATCTATACATTTCTCAGTATGTAGCTGTAAGTTTTATAAAGTATAGTTAGCATTGTATAGGAGGGTAACAGAGTGTATAAGTGTAACAGAGGGCCGGCTGCGCCCTAACTTCGCTCTCCTAGGAAATAAATAAAGGCAGCCAATCAATCAATCAACTTTCATCCAACTCATTACCCACGCACAGGTCTCAGACCTATGTGGGATTCATCCCCTCCCCACAAAAAAGAAGAAATAAGCATGAGAAAACGATGTTTAATAGTTATTGTTGAATTTATGGATCCTCTATCAGGTTGCCCGATTCATTGAAACTTGATTTCTATTGAATCCGAATGTGTAATAACATCCACAAATTTAATTAAATAGCCTTTTTTCTCTTTTCATCAATCCTTCTTCTTTTTCTCCGTATTCTTCTTTTCATTGTTCTCATCCTTCTCTTTCTTTCTCCTTCGCCTTCTTTGTAATTTTTTTACGTTTTTCCTAATTTTTCTTCCTCTTCTCCATCAATACCTCACTCTCCAGAGTTAGAGTTTACAGGATCGTTCCAGATAGAGACAACGGGTTACCCGTATCTCATTTGTTTGTATTTTACACCCACAGAGGAAGACATTAATCAATCACGTGCATAGTTATTTATAGACAATAGAAGCAGTGTATCATTAATACAGTAAAGTAAATCAATGAGAGAAAGTACAACAATAAAACAAAAAAGTTCTATGACATTTTAAAAATATTATCCACGGTATTCAAGAAAGTTTGGACTGTTACATGTACACCGTAATTATGGTACCCGTTTATGGGAAAATTCAAGTACTGCCAAAAAAGCCTTTGTATGGCAGAAAAAGGAAATAAGGCTGATGGTTGGGCTAGCACAAGAATCATGTAGAGAATCTTTTAAACTACTTAAAATTATGACCTTCGCCTGCAATTATATTTAAAAAAATGTGGTACATGTAAGAGCTAACAAAAATGAGTTTGTGTCAAATGAAAACGTTCATAGTTATAATAAACGGTATAGGGAAAATCTTAAACTTCCCAGTGTGAGGCTGTCTAGAACGTTGAAAAATTTTAATTTTCTTCGACTGAAACTGTTTAATAAATTGCCATTAAATGCAAGGAAATTACCTCTAAGTAAGTTTAAGATAACGGTATCGACTTGGCTTAAAAAAAATGCTTTTTACTCCATTGATGAGTTTTTTTATTGTAATATGTAAGCTATGACTTACGCACCTAAAGATATAAGTTAAGCTTCTTTTAATGTTTTATGTATATTTTACATGTATTTTAACAACGCCTAATGTAATGTTCCATTATTTCAACGGCGAATAAAGATTCTTGATTCTTGAATTCACCGGTGAAGCTTTGATGGGAGTTACTGAACTGTAAATGAAAAATATATATGATGGCTAAAATACAATAAGTTATTTATTTATAACAAAGAAGTGTTGAAAAGAAAATTTGTAACAAACTCGCTAAAAAATCTACATTCAATTACCTGTTTTGATAGTAATGTTCATTTTTGCCAAAACAGAGCAAGTTATGAGGAAGTCGGCATCAATGTCTGGCTTTGGTGGAGAGTTTTTGAAATTTATTTGTGTGAAGTGCCTGTCATCCTTCTTTGACAAATTGAATGTGAATTGATAGTCGATAGTCAGATCATCTGGAATGGAAGAACACATTGGGCTAGTGGATCATAGAATTCAATTTACAAACGTTTTCAACATAATCATAAAGTACATGCTTTTTTTGTAGTGGTGAAGGTGATATTGTGGAAGATATCCATAATGAATAATAAGACGAAGTTGTCACAACCACATTTATTAAAACTTAGAGAAACTAGTGTCAATCTCAATTTGTTTGAGATTGATAATGGAGTAACATCCGAAACTAGTCTCTCACCTTTTTTAAATAAATGTGATTGTGACAACTTCGTCCTATTATTCAATAAAGTAAATGGTTGAGTAATATAGTCACACATTACTCATTATTAAAATACCGCTGATTTTTAAATGCAATGTAAATCTACAAGTAGTTAACTACTACTATTATTACTATAATTAGTAAAGTAAATTCGTATGGCTTTTCGTGGTGGGGAGACCCTTACGGGTAGTTCCACTCGCCGTTTTTTTTAACGACTGCTTTTTTTTATATGCAACCGGGACCGACGTTAACTACTCATTAGTTAACTACTACTAATTAATAATTGCTAGAATAGCTACTACAATCTTGAAGTGTTTTTTATTTTATTGATAATTATTACTTAATTATTACTTAATTTTTAATGGATGTTTGATAACCACTCTCTTTTAGTTATAATTCTTTGTAAAAATGCTTATTATAGTTGATTTTCTCAGAAGTAATTTCCCTCGATGCACATAAAATAAGTCTGACCAAATCAACAAATGCTGGATTCCTTTTGGTGAACTGAGTTTGTTCAGGACTGAATCCTATAATACGAACCTATCTTACAGCTTCCCCAACTGAAGGGTGATTCAGCGTTCACTTGAAAAATAAAGAAGCCTCAAGGAAGGTTCAATAAGTACATCTGTACAGCCCTAATACTCAATATTTTTTCTACTGACTTTTTTAGAGAATAAATCTCAAAGTTCAAAATCAGTGCGGAGTGTATATCAAACCAGAAACTTACATAACTTACAAATTTCGAAGATTCGACATGGCTCAAACTCAACAGCTCTATCAACAGATCTTACGCTCATACAGTGATTATTACTTATTTATTAACTGTATGCCATTAAGGCACAAAATTAGTTTTATTGTTCTCAATGTATTACTTGCATTACTTACAACGGTACTTGCAGCTGAATTTTCAATTATTAAAACTAATTAATTTAATATGGTTGAAATATAAAAATTATAATTTTGCTCGTGTTGAGCTACTATAATAATACATTACTTTCAAACTGTTATGCATTCATTTAATTTTATATTGTCATTTTCTATACAGTTCATTTCCAAAAAATACAACAATGAATGAGTTGATTCAACTTACAGAAACAAGATCCATGATTGGTGGGATCACCATGATAATGATTTTGTACATCGCATCGTTCACAATGGTCGCCCACGATGCCCTTTGTTGTGCAGTAGCATTTACCAGTTTCTTGATCGCATTGAGTTCCATGGTCATTGCATTGACAGGCTGCAAAAAGAACACGACTTTAGAAGACTAAGAGAGTAGAAGAAACTAGGTTATTCCAGTCAAGGATAAATATAAAATTGTTATCAATCGCTTAAAATTTGTTTAGCAATGCGACCTCTTAATTTAATACTTAAAAAATAAATTTACAGTTGGAGATCTCCATTTCTAAAAAATATATATAAAGAATAAAGAAGCTAATTTCCATTTATTATCAATTGGGAATTATTTATTTCTTATTCCATTGGGAATTGAAATTGAAATATTTTTATTCTCCATAGAAAATACAAAAATGTAAAATATAACACAATAGAGTTGATCCCACATAAGACGTAAAATTTTAATGAAGAGTTCTAATTATATATTTCTAAAAAATATTTATATCAAGAATAAAGGATGCTAATTAGCTATTCAGCATTGTGGTGTAGAGTTCAACTCAACTTACACATCTCATTGGTTCCCAGGGCACTTCCTGTAATTTTGTGCATAATTAGAACTCACCATTAGAAGCCGATGTTTTATGTGAGAATCATCGAAATGGATTAAAAAAGTACATGAATAATTGTACAAGAATATATATGAATAATTACCAATGAAAAAAAAATACATGAATAAGTCCCAATGGAAAATAGAAAATACGTAAATAATTCCCAAAGGAATACAAAATAAAACATTAATATTTCAAAATTTAATAAATAAATACATATATGATAAGATCGTTATATTAAATCTGTCAAATTACAAAACTAAAATACTATAAACTATTCAACATGAGTAGGAAGTATTCTTTTGAATACAAAGAAAATCTAAAAACTGCTAATACTGAGAGAAAAATAATTGAAATACATAAATTATGAATTACGGAAGAATAGTGAATTTACAGTTAATAATTATCATGAATCATAACTTACTTCAATAAAGATAGGTTAAGAAGGAATGTGTAGAGTGAACAGTTACTAAGAAAAAATTTCAAGCAGCTCCCACATCGGCATGAGCTCTAGGAGGATGATCTCCCGAGATACTAATCAGCTGTTTCATGTAAAAATTCTTGATTACTATTGAAGAAAATAGCAGAAGTGTGGCTGGAAATTCAGTACTTCTTGATGGGAAAGGCTTGCAATCAATGAATACTTACGCTCACAAACCCCTCCATTAACCGGATTGCCATGGTAACCAGGCTTGCAGCGTTCACAGTGAGGTCCAGTAGTCTGATTACCGCAAGGATCACAAATTGCTGTATTGTTCGAACACGTACTGTGACCATTACACTGGCAGGCTGCAATAAGAGAAATAAATCAGTTTAAAAAATATAGAGAATATAAACGTATAAAAATATAGAATATATAATGTGGATTATTAGGAACAATTCATTATGATATATTTTTTAAATGCCAACCCTAAATGTGTAAAGCAGGAAACCCACTAGCCCGGCACCGGCGGCGCCCGGCGGCGACCGGCGATAACCGGCGACGGCCGGCAATTTACAACAATAACCCACTAGCCCGGCATAGCTCCGGCAGAAACTGGAGCTGACAGAAGAAATGCAGCAGTTGCAATGGAAAATAGAAAATACGTGAATAATAGTTCGTCAGATGAGGAGTTATTTGTGATAGTCGCGGTGTGTGCTGAAGAAGAAGAGACAGAAACTGAGAAAGCAATTAATAAAAATAATAATTAATTAAAAAAAAAAATTGAATTAAAAATAAAATTGAAATAAATTAAAAATTGAAATAAAAATTAGTTAAAAATAAAAATAAATTAAATTAAAATAAAAAAATTAATTAAAAATAAAATTTATTTAATTAATTATTGATTAATAAAAATAATGTCATGTTACTATTTCAATTTAATTTGAACCAATAACAAAAATAATCCATGACATCGAAATTCTGTCACTGGATCGCCTTTTGTGACTTCATGTCACCTGTCATGCCTGCTATCTCGTCCAGAACTCAATAACTTTTATTACGGTACATCACAAAATCATGTTTTAATTTGTTATTGGTTCAGGTAAGTATTGATTAGTAAGATTTGAGATCAATGTGACTTATTTATCTGCAGTATTTTCAAAACAGCTATTTAATAATTTAATCGTCACTATTTTACTTACTAATCAATACTTAACTGAACCAATAACAAATAAAACATGATTTGTGATGTTATAAAATTTATTGAGTTCTGGATGAGATAACTAGCGATTAAAAGGTGACATGAAGTCACAAAAGGCGATCCAGCAAAAGAATTTCGATCTCATGGAAAATTTTTGTTATTGGCTCAAATTAAATTGAAAAAGTAACATGAAATTATTTTTATTAATTAATAATTAATTTTATTTATTTTTAACTAATTTTTATTTCATTTTTTTTAATTTTTATTATATTTTTATTTTATTTTATTTTATTCTATTTTCATTTCATTTTTATTTTATTTTGTTTTTATTTATTTTTTATTTTTTCATCTTATTTTTATTCTATTCTATTTGTATTTTATTTTTATTTTATCTTTATCTTATTTTTAATTTAATTTTATTTTTATTTAATTTATTTTATTTTTAATTAATTTTTATTTTTATTAACTGCTTCCTTCGTTTCTGACTCTTTTCTTCTTCAACACACACTGCGACATACTGCGACACATAAAGAACTCATTGTACCGTTCACGCAGAACACTTGCGATACTGGCATCGACTAGAGAAATGCCGGACAGGCTGCCCGGCAAGAATGCCCCCAAGAGCTTCTGTCGCCGCCGGCCGCCGCCGGTGACGGACAGATATAGTGGGTTGCTGTTCAATGAAAACAACGCAAAGCAATGTTGCCGGTAAGCATCGGTCGCCGCCGGTGCCGGGCCAATGGGTTTCCTGCTTAAGAAGAACCCTGAGATATGTCAGAATACTCACTAGGACAACGTGTGAAGTACCAATGCTCTTTCTGACAAACATCCATAGAATTGTGAGCACCGCCCGACAGGCATTTGCCAAGGCCTGTCCCTGAGCCATCATCACACCACCCACATTCTGGAGCGTTTCTGCATTCGTCACAGGTGCGATAGTCACTACAACCGGAAGGACCTGGAAAATAATAATGATCGCACATTTTTAAACAATTCACAGTAGTTGTATGTATGTTCTTATACTTTCGACAAATTACACGTTACAGATTTACATAATTATTCATTCATTTGAAGGGTTTTGCATACCACTGCACTATAATAACGTAACGCTAGCTGCTCCTGTGCATGTGTAGAAAAAAAACATCAACGTATGAGCTCCAAACGAATAAACAAAATATAATATTTATCTTTATAATTATTCATATACCTAAGTGTCAAGGTTATTGAAAACAAGGTTGTTCGGTTTTTTGAGAGCTAGAAAAATGGTGGGGTATGACTTGCTTCAGTTCAGTAGCATTGAGTAGCCTATATAATTGACAGCTGATCAAGTTATAGATTCAAATCTGTGATAAGCAAAACACTTCATTTTTTGTACTGAAAAAGTGTACAAATACAGCAAGTTAAGGGTAACTCTGTACAGTGACGTCATTACTTTTCTATTTAACTAATCTGAGTGAATTATGGAACAACCTTGTTTCTATTAACCTTGCTTAAGTATAACTATATAACTTCATAAATACACTATATTTAGAAATCACTGCACTGCTATTGAATTAATGTGGATATTCGCTTTAAAAAATTAACAGCATCAATTTATAAACACAAATATTTGAAAAAAAACAATTAGTACGAACAACTGTTCACGTTTTCAGCCATGAGGCTGACAAGTAAAGTCACATGGTCCAGTAATTGAGTAATCAGGGGCATCGATTAAAGTTCTTTTCAATTGGAAAACAGTACATTATATTGATGAAATCATTATGGTCATTGCGAATGACACAATGTCACATCGTATGTGCAAATGTTAACGAGTCCAACATCCATTGATTCTGTTATTATTTGAATTGGATGTCAACTTGATTCTTATGACTGTCATGAATGTCTTGAACTATAGTGGTAGAACTAGTTGAGAATAGAACTATTAATTTGAATATTTGAATGTTCTAAATATATGATAATCATTTTCTGTCATCATCATTGAAATAAAATGACACATCAATTACACATTTTACTCGCGGACATACATTATTTAAATGGTAATTGCAATTTATACAACATTATTTGAAATTTGTTAACTCATACAAATTGTTTTATATTGTGGAAGATATCCATAATGAATAATAAGACGAAGTTGTTGCAACCACATTTATTAAAAACAGTGAGATACTAGTTTCGGTTGTTAAACCATTATCAATCTCAAACAAACTCTTATCATAATAAAAACTTAAAAAACATTTTTAAGTAGAAATTAACTGACGTTATGGCGTGAAGGCCGTTTCACTCTGTTGTCAAGAGCATCGTCAGACGACCCACAGAAAACACGCCATAACGTGAGTTGATTTCCACTCAAGTTTTTTTTTAAGTTTTTATTATATATTAGTGGAAACAAGGTGGATCTTCAACATCATAAACTCTTATCAATCTCAAACAAACTCTATTTTGTTTGTTCGAGATTGATAATGGTGTAACAATCGAAACTAGTATCTCACTAAATGTGGTTGTGACAACTTATTATTCATCATACAAATTGTACTGAAACTCAAGAGTTCAATAACTGAAGTTTCAAGAGTTTTTCAAAATTCAAGTTCTGAAAATTTTCTATTGCATATCTTATAATGAGAAACAATCTCACCATTTGTGGAACGACACCGATAATGTTGCGTGGTCCATTCGCGACATTGTCCATAGGGAAATGATGCCGTGTAGGCAGTTTTGTCAACACACCGTTCTTCATTTTGACACCAGATGCACTCTTCTTGAGTGCAGTTCAAACAGGACGTGAGCTGAGCACAGCTGTTTGGACAAACCACTGGTTCCTGCAAATATTGATTGAAAAATCTATTAAATTTGATGAATAAAATACCATTTAAGAATGATTACAGATAAGTCAAAACTAAAATGACAGAAAAAATTGAATCTGACTCGATGTCTGATTATCAATAACAAGATGAAACCAATTACGATTCAAATATGGAAAGTATATATTATCCCTCAAGATGAAACAAGTAAATTGTTCGGCACCCACCTAAAACTGTAGGTCCAACTCATAAATCACCATCATCCAACTCATTACCCACGCACAGGTCTCAGACCTATGTGGGCTTCATCCTCAAAAAAAATAATAATAATAATTGGATAATAGATAATTTTTTCTTCAACATAAGTCATGTATTATAATTTTTTGCTTCTTTTTCTTTTGTTTTTCTTATTTAACTTTAGCTATTTTTTCTTTTTCATCAATAACTATTTTCTTATAAAACTGTACTTTAGAAACCGATGCTCTCACCCAGCGGACAAGGGTTTCCCTTGCTGGGTGGTGCCACGAAATTTTAAATTTTATTGTGAAAATGTATTGATAAATTTTCTTTTGTATACTATTACGAATTTGTTTTATAGATTTTTTGTACTTGTTTTTTTATTGGCAATAAATAATATATTATAAAAAAATAGAAAACATCAATAATTCAGATAAATTTCATTCAAAATCAGTCATTTATGAATATCAATCAGATTTCGTTACATTTATCCTCTGGCAACAAGCAGAATCATTTTTGCTAAAAAAAGAATTCACATGAGTGATGTCTGATGATCAATAACAATAGGCAATCAAGTACAATTTAAATAGAAAACAGCAATGATACAGATACATAATATGTAAACAAAATCAGTAAGTTGTGAATATCACAAGAAGTCTTGCTTTATGTACAGTATTTTTTTATATACTGACAAGTGGATTGGGTGCTCAGGATTTATATTCAAGAGAAACACGTTCTACAAACACTAAGTTTTCCTTATAGTTAAACCAAATTTAATAATTTTTGTTTATTTATTTATTAATTGTGAAAAATTTACGAGTGTGAAGGTGCAACAGACTCAATTCCAAAACTGCTCCCTTCACAAATTTTGAATATATGTTACATTGTCCAAAACATTGAGGTTAACACAAACTAAAAATTTAAGATATGCTGAAAACCTTCACTCGAAAAGTAATAAAATTAATCTTCTCACCTGACCACTGACAAGTTGTTCAGAAACAACTAAAATTAATTGCGAATCAGTTAAACTTGAGTGGGCTTTAGTAGAGCTACATGATTTTCTTCTTGAATAAAACATGATTAGTTTCGCCAAAAACGTATTTGCAACTTGGATATCAAGTTCTTGAAGAAAAAATGATAGGATGTATTTATAATTCAATAGCTCACTAACATTTGCACTTTGAAAGCAACCAGAATCAAACTAGTAACAACAACTGATAAAATATATTTAACATTGAATAAGTTATGCAAGTTTTCAACTTAATGAATTTATTGATTTCCTTTTGAATTTTCAATACAATAGCAATAGCAATTCACCCAAGAAACATAACCTGAGAAAACCCTATTGAGTATTTTTTACAGTACAGAGTGATCATTAAGTTACGCACATGTGAATAAACGTTTCTGTTAGATTTGCTGAATTAAGTATGGTGGCTTCTGCAAGATAGCATCCCATCTAGTTCCGACAAAAAATGTAGACATCGTTAAAAATGGGTACTGGCTACATCAAGTCTGTAATATCGTTGAGTTTGCTGCTTTGTTAACAAGCTGTTTTCTCAAGAGCAGAAAAACAAGCATGAAATTCATGCATTCAGTACTGAAGGAAGCAGTTATTTTAAGCATTTGCTGTAAAATTCAAGTTATTTGTGTATACATTAAGAAACAAAACAATAATTATTAATGCATTGATATATTAATGCGGGTTCCTTGCCTACTTCAAACTACTCAATTACCTTCTAATGTGCGCGACTTAATAACCACTCTGTATTTTAGAGTTGCAGTTTACGTTAAACAACAGTTGCTTGTAATCAATTAGTGAACTTACATGTTGTTCTTCAATAGATAAGTTAGCTGCAGCCTTGCATGGTCCTGTGTACTGCCATCTGCACTGTGGGTATGCAGAACAGGCCTGACATGAATGCAGCTGACGACAGAATGGTTCATCTTCTATGCCGCACTCAAAAGCTGAAGTAATAGGCTGGAAACAGTCAAATCACCAATAATACTTTATTGAAAATAATATAAATTATTATTATAATTATTCTGTCATATATTATGCATTTTAAATCAATATTTTTGGAAACTTTTCCTTTTTAATCATACAGACAAGGAATGTTGAAATGAAATTCCTTCTTTTCATTAATCTTTCACCGGGGGCCAATCCCACATTCCGGAAGATACGTTAAAATTGTCGATCTTGGCTGCCTGAGCCCTCAAGAGCCGGCAGGAGTCGAGTCTGCCAGCCGAACTTTGATCGCCGAATTTAACATGGGGGAAAAACTTCTCAACTGATTACAGACTTCATAAACGGACAATTATCTCAGCCCGAGAGCACGTGCTTTACACAAGCTTACATAATTTGATGTAAGAAACATTTCAATACCAGTTGTTTTTTTAATTTGTTTAAGACAAATTCGTAGTCCTATAAGAAAGGCGCGACTAAAATTCTTATACCAGATCTGAGCCAAACAAGTCACACATATTATTATTATTTATGAGACATTTTTCCCTAAATTATTTACATTAGTTTAATATGTAATATATACTTGCATAAGCAAGAGATTATTTTTGTTCTGATTGATTTTTGCACTCATTATATCTCTTGATGTCTAATTTCTCAATTTGTTATTGTTGATAAACGAGACGTCATGGGCTTGTATAAGAAGGGGCTCAGAGTGAAAATGAATAGTTCAAACGCTGATGATTATTTATAGCATAAAAATGAGTAAAAACGGCGTTCAACAATAATAAAATTGTCTGAATAGCAATTTGTAATATACTGCATTTGCCTTATTGTGGCTTGAGGTGAATTAAGTTTTGTTGATCTCAGACACAAAAAGGACTACATCAATTGTGTTGCTTTTCAAACATATCAGTTATGATTAACATGCTAGATAGTATATGTGCAGCCAGACCCTGTAAGCTAGATGGTATGCACACTCATCTATGCAGCCAGACCCTGTGTAAAGGTGGGAGTGGATTGTTAAGCATAGAGCTTCAGAATTTGTTTCGGTGGGCTTAGCATAGATTTTTTTATTGCTGATGATGCCCACAAGAGTCCGAGACTTGTGCGTGGGTAATGAGGTGAATGATAACACATAGATGCCAGGCGGAGGAGCGGGATTCGAACCCATGACCACTGAACGACAGCAAGCTGAAGTTGCAACAACTCTGTTGAGGCGCGTTGTCCTAGCTACGGAATGTTCTACACTGCGGGAAGCGTTGAGTGCAGTGGCGTACCGATAATGGAGCGAGTGGAGCAGTCGCTCCAGGGCGCAAGGCTCTGAGGGGCGCACCGTTCTTGAGAGGAAATTACCTTTTACTTACAAAAAAATGTATTACTATAATGAAGGCCAAAAGGGTGAAATGCAACACATTTTTAAAAAACCGTATGTAAACATCGCTGCGCATGACTAAAAGGACAATTCATGTCAAATTTAAAATAAATCGGTTCATGCGTTCAGCCGTAAATGCGTTACAACCAGACAGAATGCAAAACGGTCAAGTCGAAAGTAGCAAAGCCAAAACAATTTAAATTGGGTGGCAAGAGGTATAACAAATTCAAGTAATTGAATGAATACTTTGAATTTATTCTGAAAAAATAAATCCACAAGAAGTTCAATGGTTTTTATATTAAGAACAGGACTGAAATACTTCACTTTTGAATCCTATTTCCAAAATATAAAAAAAATTTCATAAGGATGACTAGCAAAATGCGAAAAAAATAACTGCAAATAAATTTATAGAAAAGTGAAAAAATGCAAAACAAGCTGTTTGGAAATTGATCAAGCAGAATCTGGCCTGGCGAAAAATCATTCCTTGGAGATTCGCATCTCTAACAAATACGGCATAGTTAGAGGCGGAAAAAAAGCCGCTGGTTCATTAAATGACCACTATATTAATATCAGCCCAATCGGGTGGTTGAGTGTAAGGCTGATTTGGGGGGGGGGGGGGCATCGTTAGACACTACCGCTCCAGGGCGCTTAAAACCTCGGTACGCCACTGGTTGAGTGGGCTGCGGAGCTCACTCCGCAGCTGATGATGGAGTGTCGTTGTCCAAGCTGTGGAGCTAGGACTTGATTTCCGGCGGGGAGAAATGACCTTGTGAGCAAGTACTGCAATGTGCGCATGTGCAAAACCAGTTCATCAACTGTTTCGTCACTACTTCGCAACCGACTACGGAAATGACTGCTTCTTGAGCAGTTGCTCGTTTCCGCAGTTCACGCTCCGCCGGAAGAGTGCGTTGTCCGTTTTCTAGGACAACACCCACACGGAAAGCCGTGTAACCAGTGGTCTGCGTATTTCGCTCTCCATTCTCCGCATTTCACATTCCGCAGCTAGGACAACGCGCTTTAGCTCAGTGAGGAAAGTAATCACATCCTACCTTACTCCTCGTTTGCGTAGTACACTCTTAACATAATGTTAAGATCTGAAGAGTCATCTACAGTCGAAATAGGTGGTACTATCACTATACATATATACAATGTACTGTAATAGCCTTTAGACTTACGCGGACAGCATTGAAACTTTGTGTGTTGGGAATGGGCTCTTTGCACTTCTGATCGTGTGTGCAAATATCGGACGACGGACACCAGCCACAGCCGAGCGATGTGTGCACACACGACGTGCAGTCCGACAGCTGAGAGCAGGCCACTATGTTGGCCGCAACTGACGATCTGCTCTCCTCCGGACATCGTCTGCAAAATGACAATTGAAATAATAATTAGAAGTGAGCTTGCTCATATAGCTTGTCAGCTCATTCTTGACAGTCATCTGAATTTGCCTCACGCAAGTCTACACTCTAAGACAATTGAATATAATAATTAGAAGTGTCATATAGCTTGTCATCTCATTCTTGGCAGTTGTATAAATTTGCCACACGCATGTCTGCACAGACAAATGAAAATAGTAATTAAAAATATCATATAGCTTGTCAACACATTCTTGGCAGTTGTATGAATTTGCCTCGTGGAAGTCTATACTCTACTACGACAATAGAAAATAATAATTAGAAGTGTCATATAGCTTGTCAACAAAATCTTGGCAGTTGTATGAATTTGCCTCATGCAAGTCTACACTCATATATACACACATATAATAATTAGAAGTGTCATATAGCTTGTCATCTCATTCTTGGCAGTTGTCTGAATTTGCCTCACGCATGTCTGCACTCTACTAAGACAATAGAAAATAATATTAAGAAGTATCATATAGCTTGTCAACTCATTCTTGGCAGTTGCATAAATTTGCAACATGCATTTCTGCACTCTTCTCATACTCTACTCTATGCTGGGAGATGTTCTCGTAATACTGCGTCATTTGAAGAATAACTAGTTATTAATACAGTTGCTTGGAAATGTGATTTTTCTGCGCACTGCCAAGAATAGTTGACAGACGATATAAGACTCTATCAACACACAAGATTGGGCCGGAATATACTTTATAACAGTAGTTATAAGTAATTAAAGTAGTTTGGAAATTAAAGCATAATGAAGCAATTTATAGAACGGGAGTAGCTTTTACGTACAGGATCTAGAACAATCAGAACTTAGTATTTCTTCAAAACAGTAGAGAAATGAATGTTATGCAATAATAGCATCAGCTGATTTAAAAATTAAAAAATGTATTTAATTTCCAACTGATTGTCAACAGGAAAGCATTCTAGGTTATGTAGTTTATTTTTGGAGGATGAAGACCACATAGGTCTGAGACCTGTGCGTGGGTAATAAGTTGGATGATTGTGATTGATGAGCTGGACCTACAGTTTTAGGTGGGTTCCGAACCTGGGAAGTGAGTTTACAGCAGAGAACAGTGTATTTTTAGCTGGCCAATCTAATCGGTCACCCTCACAAAGAGTTCCCAGGAGAATGCAGCTTATCTCTATCTGATTGAACAGATACCTGCTACGGCTCACGGCTATCACTTCCCTTTGTCATCCTAGTGATTGACAGTCTTAGATACAATAGTGTATGAAACTATAGTACTTCGTCTAAGTCACTAGTGAGATGTTTAGAGCACTCGCTTCGCTCTTGTAACTTACATTTCACTTATGACTTGGAGGCAATCATAATAAAATCCTTGCATAAACTTTGTGATGTAAGAACTGAGATGCAACTATAACTATAACTTTAACTATGTAAACTGTCAGTGCCATATTACTATTATATAACATTCTAAATAATAATGTATTCATGCCTGACTTCATCAACTTGCTGCATTTTTGTTCCATCTAATAGACCAAGAATAAATACGCTGTTTCAGGTCCTGTTTATCAGAACTGCTCACCATTTTCATTCCTACTTGTATAGAACATTAAGGTTGTACAATAGACTGAACATTTTCGTTGATCCCTTTTTTGACCGTTAGAATCAATTAAAAAAAAAGAAGTGAAATATTATACCGCTCAATTGATTAATAATTTGTAATTTCTACTAAACTCTACTTTCTACAAGTTATTTATTTTTTCTCTTCTTCCTTCAATTTTTTTTTCTTTAAAAAAAAATGCTTTTTCCTACTTTAATATTTTCATGGAGCTCATTATCTACCTAACGTAGCTTTTCATATATACTTTATGTTTCTTTATGGCTCAATTTCGTCTCTTCTAATACCTTTATTTGATCTTATTTGAAAGTATTGTATTTTTTTCTCTTTCTCTGTTTTTTTTTTTTATAAATATTGTTACATTCCAATTATTGTATGTCAATAAGGCTCTTCATGGAGTATTCTGTGAGCTTTTACATGTGTTTAAATAAATAAATAAAATAAACTGTAAGAATTTTCTTACATAATAGAATCGTTTTCCTGGTCGATGTCGGATGGATGACGTTGTTGATCGGGTGGCAATTGGGACAGGGCCATACACTTGCTTTCTCGTCTATTCCAAACACATTTCCAGCCCAGTTTATGATTCAAACACTGCGATTTACTACTAGAAAGGCTGCTACAAGACCCAGGTACATATCTGAAGAAAAAAAAATTATTCATCAGGATTATAGTATTATCAAATAAAACTTGCTGAATTTAACTAAAATAAATATTATCAAATAAAACATGCTGCGGTGAGATACATTCTAGATGCATCGAGCATTCGCTGGCATCTCACAAACTGTTTTAGCTATGAAACAAAAAACCTAACCTTAAAATATTATTAGTTGAATTATGATTTTTTAGGATGAAGCCCACATCGTTTTGAGGCGTGGGTATTGATTTGGGTGACGGAGATTGATGAATTTTTAAGATAAACGAATATAAATAAATACTAGTCCCTCGAGTCAACTAGAGTCAACTCGAGGGACTCTTGGAATGCATTTAGAATACAGGGATTGCGAGTCACTAGAGTCAAGAGACGCTGAAGGAACTAGATATTTACCTAAGCATATCATTGAGCATTTGTCCGTCAAAGCCGCCATAAATGTAGAGAGAATTTTCGAATGTAACAGCTGAATGACCAAACCGGGAAAGATCTGCTCTCAAGGAGCTTGGAACCGAAAGTGTTGACCAAGAGTCACAGATGACGTCATAAGCAAGGAAATCTTTCGAGTAGCATTTGGCACCATGCGAGGTGGCAGTATCGTTGTGAGTGTTTCCACCAAAAATCAACATCAACCCGTTCAGGAATGTGGCAGTATGAAGGAACCTTGCACTGGGTGCCGCACTCAATAAAGTCCTGGAAACAAAAAACATGTTTTGTCAAGTACAAGTGTACAGAATATTAAAAACGTCAATCTTAGAGAAAGAGGTAATCTGAATTGCAAACAATCTGCACAATTAATACTTGCCCCGGGCTGGGCAGTTAGGCTGGAAGTTGGTAGACCACATCTTAGGTTCTACATATTTAAATTATGTTTATTGTGGTTGTTGAGGATCTTAAACATGCAGGAGTCGAGGTATCCCTATGTTTGTTACCGAGTTCTGCTTGAGGGGGGTCTAGAGGGGTTCAACTGGGTCACGCATATGAAATCTCAGCTCGAATCTATAGAATTTGGCCATGTTTGGGGAGACTGTGGGTTTTGTGAAGTAACTATTGCAAATAACTACAACAATATATTAGCAAGGTATTTGGCATTCACAAGAAGTTTGGATATCCAATGTGCTTACAATTCTCAAAGCTGTGATAGGTACTGGAAACTAAACCCGAATTCTGAGATTTCGGAACTAATGTCGTGCAAAATGTCAATAAAAATTATGAGGTGCTTGACCCAGCTTAGAATACCCACAGTCCTTGGTACATTGGTCAACTTTGGATATAAGAAATATATGATCGATGATAACAAAATCTGCCCTTCTTGCAGTCTAGAGAAAGAAACATTAGAACATTTCCTATTTAATTGTTCGGTTTATCAGGAGGTGAGGGAGAAATACATTGCTAATTTTGTGCATAATATAGTCAATGAGGGTGATAAACTCTTGGTGTTGTTATCGAACTTCACAATGAGTAAAATACTCAGTATTTACTCCTATATCACTGATTCACTGGAAAGAAGAGGCTATCCTCTGGTTTGTTATGATTGAGTCATCTATTCTGTTTCCTTTATTCTGTTGGTTTTGTTATACTTGTAATACTTAATAGCGTTTATTGTTGTTTTTATTCTTGTGCTTGTTAAACTGTAATTTTTGTGACTCTCTATTTGTAAATTTCACTTCGTACATAAACTGTAGTTCTGATAAATTATTATCTATTAATCTGAGCTTGTTATACGTTACTTGTGCTGTGCTTTTGATAATTTGTTACATTATTTATTTTTTCTACTCATGCTTTGTTTACTATTGCAGTTATAACATAACAAAAAAGGTATTGTGTCGAATATTATGATAAAAAATAGCGGAATCAAAATCAGAATTTAACCTTGGAAGAGTCAAAAAATTAATTTGTATTGTCATTTTTCTTATATTTGTAATTTTTGCATGATTGTTGAGTAGTGCAACTCTGTTTGTATAGGGCATGGCCCTGTTGACAAATAAAAGATTATTGAATTGGATTAATACTTGCCATATTCTAATAGACTCTCACAATTTCACATTCAAGTTAAGAATGGACGAATTTTGTCCAGACTTCGCCATTTTATGTAAATACGTCACTAGCTGTTTCTTTAGTTAAATTAATATCATTTGCTGTACATTTGCTACCTATGCGATGGTAATAATGCTATTTTAAACTCGTTTAAGAAATTTTGTAAATTTACATAAGTGTTCTCATCTAATCTAATTCATTACGAAACAAAGATATTAATAAGATAAACTTGAAATATATATTTGGGTCATTTTTTCAGTTCCGCAATAGAAATCCAAATTTTTGAAGGGCCCATGTCGTTAATGTTGCTCGAAAATATTTCATAGTTGTAAACCAGGTTAATTATTGCCGATTCCACGTGTTTATCAAGTACTGGACCGGTCTCATGGCTTCACTAGTCTCATTTTCAACAGTACTGAATTCTAGTCTGGCATATTGGCAGTACAAATGCAAATTACGCAGTTGTAGAGTTCCACATCAATCAAAAAATCTATTTAACAGTTATGACATAATGGAAAGGAGTACAATAACAGTCAGCATTCAACATTTTTTATAAAAAATGTATTAGTTCTGTTGAAAATGTGACTGGTGAAGCCACGAAACCGCGGTCCAGTGCTGTAATAATAAAGAAGTGGAATTGAAAACATCTAACAGTGTTTTATTCTTTTATTATGGAGTTCCACAACATCAACAGAAATTCTACAAATAAGTACAATAATATAATACTGAAAATATAGCAATTTTCTAATGAGAATAGAAATTTATTATTTCAGTGTCCTTTTAAATAAATCAATTAGTTTCTAAGTCTACAATTTAAAAAAATGATATGAAAAACCTATCTGACCACAGAGATTTCTATTTCAAGTTCTTTATGTTCTTTTGTCCTCAGAGGAGTGCAAGAAAATAGATTGTTTTTGCAAAATATACAGAAAAGAACAATCTTCATAGGTCACATTTTGAGGCATAACAATTTCATTAAGAGAATATTGGAAGGTATCATTGAAGGAAGAACTCGCCGAGGACGACGAAGATTAAGTTCCATCCAACAAATAATAAAGAGACATCGGGTGCCAGACCTATGCGGATTTGAAGAGGAAAGCTGACAGAAGGACGGAGTGGCGTATTGCTGCCAACCAACCTTCGGGTTGATAATCAAAGAAGAAAGAATGTTCTTTTAACGCTTCTGACATCTCAATATATCCAGCCATAAAAATTTAATTTCTTATCAGAACTGGAGTAAGGATATATTTGCAATGCACGATTGCCATCTTGATAATCATACAATACTCTCAATAAGAAAAGTATAAATTTGTTAAAAACAAAGTAAAATTTACAGAATTTGTTTTTTCTAACTCCTTCTCATAATGTAATATAACTCTACAATCTGAAGTCAATTGAATTAACTCAATATTGTGCTGAATTTAAAAGCAACGAAAACTAAATAATATTCTTATTCTTAAGGTTAAGTGCTCGAATGGACGAATTTTTGTCCAAACTTCGCCTTTTCATGTAAATGCATCACTTAGAATTTCATTTCATTAGCTCTAACCATTAGATCACTTTTAATATTTCCAACAAAATGTAAATAGTATCAACCAGGCCTACTTTCTATGTGATGTTAAAATATTGTATGTAAGCACACATTTGAAAAAAATTGTAAATTTATCATGAATAAAGTAATTTAATCATATCTCAAGTCTATTTTGAGGATGAAGCTCACATAGGTCTGAGACCTGTGCGTGGGTAATGAGTTGGATGATGGTGATTGATGAGTTGGAGCTACAGTTTTAGGTGGGTTCCGAACCACCGGGAAGTGATTATACAGCAGAGAACAGTGTTTTTTGCTGTCAATCTAATCGGTCACCGTTACAAACAGCACCTACGAGAACGCAGCTTATCTCTATCTGATTGAACAGATACCTGCTACGGCTCGCGGCTATCACTTCCCGTTTATTTTATTGAGTTGAAATAATACTGGAATATTCTAAACATAATACATAATAGTAGATGACTTACCATGTATACAAGTCTGGATCATAAGCATATAATCGGTTGGATAGAATAGGCGTGGAAGGGTACTCAGAAACAAAGCCTCCGTAAACATATATCCGTTGAGTCATGGGGTCCCATGAACTACTATGCCCGTAGCCTCCCTTTACAGGGAAGCCTTTAGTCTTGACAACAATCCATTCTCTTGTTCCTGAAAGAAAACAACAGTTAGAAATAATGTTGAGATTTTTTCATGAAACAGAATTTCCATAAAAACATCAAATTTTGGAAAGTAAATGACCACTTTTTCAAGTAGTGCCATTGTTTTTTTTCTCGATGAAGCCCACATAGGCTCAGACCTGTGCATGGGTAATGAATTGGAAGATGGAGCTTGATGAGTTGGACCTACAGTTTTAGGTGGGTTCCGAACCACCGGGAAGTGATTTACAGCAGAGAAGAGTCTTTTTTGCTGGCCAATCTAATCAGTCACCCTTACAAAGAGCGCCTACGAGTTTCGTAGCTTATCTCTGATTGAACAGATACCTGTTATGGCACTCGGCTATCACTTCCCCAATTTGTTGTTAGATTCTCATAAGTATTAAAATCTGGGGATCAATAACTCTTGATATGAATTTAATGTTGGTCATTATATTAATTTGTTATAGGATTCTCCAAGTCCAATTTAGAGCCTTGCTTCGGTAATCGAGATGCTGTGCTATCGTTGCTAATACGCCTTCCTACTGGAGGTGAGATGTACACTCCTACTGGTCAATCAGGTATATTAAATTCTTAACTTAAATCAAAGTGAAATCTTCCAATGCCATTATCGTACTTGTTTTAAGTGACAATTTAATTCTTTGTATTTATCTCCCAAACTGTTAATCCGTAATCTCTGTCTTCCCAAACACAATTAGTCGTTCATTTTTTCATAAATTCATTTAAGGTTTGTGAAAGTACTTTATGGTTCGATGTATCTTGTATGTTCATTCCTAAAATTCGAGATGAAACTAGTCATTTCATGAAGATATAAGTGGATTTAATGCTGAATATTTCTAGGATATAATGATTTTTAGCTCTCACTGTGCGAAGTACAAAGGGGGAGAGCATTATGCGTAGGCTCTGTCTGTCCGTACGCATAGAACTTCAGAGCAAAAACTACACGAGATACAGGTACCAAATTTTCAGGAGGTAGTAGGCTCCCACTGGTCAATCAGGTATTATTAAATTCTTCAATTAAATCAAAGTGAAAACATCCAATGCCATTATCGTACTTGTTATAATTTAATTCTTTGTATTTATCTCCAAAACTGTTAAACCCTGATCTCAGTCTTCCCAAACACCTGCTACCGCACTCCGCTATCACTTCCCTTATATATGTTGGTATTAACAAATTTTTCTACATTATTATTACAGTTCATTGTTAAAGTTATATATATATATATATTAGTTCAGTTCTTTCATTTTTTTAAACTGTTGAGCGCACGACGCTTGTAACACTACTAATACTAGACACATTCAGTCCGAAATCAAATTTCAGAGAAACAGACAACAGAAATAAATCAATAAAACATAACAATTTATAGACTAAATATTTCCATAACATACATAAACTCCAAACAACAAAATAATTTAAAAAATTTCTATACTGGGTCAATCCTTAAAACACACAATGTTGAGAATAGATTATTAGATGTAGAAGAAAAGTGTCCTTAAATTATCAATTAAATTAATCAATGTACATACAGAAATAAACCGTGGAATGTTGAAATTCACAGTGGTGTGTTGGTGGATGTTAGCAGAATAACTGTTACAGGAAATGTTTTTCAACGCTTTTAGCAAAATAGCAGATAGAATGCTAAGATTCTATAATAACATCTCTTTAATTCATTATCTCTATCTATAAAAGGATGATACCCTGACTCACTCATCAACGCAGAGCCAAAACTACTAGGCCTATGAACTTGAAATTTCGTATGAACAATCCTTATAGGATTTCACCGTGCAATAAGAAAGGATTTTTCAAAATTCGCAATTTTAGGGGGTTAAAGTTTTGCCTATGCAAAGCATGGGTACATGATGGCTAGCTAGCTTACTGGGATCTTTTAATCATATGGAAAATAATTTGAATTTTTTCGATGGACATGCTGTTTCGATGGACAAGCTGCTTGTGTGTTTTACAAATCATCATTCACCTAACCTACTGAACTTTCCGGCCAAACAGCTTAAAGGAAAAGCTGATTTAAGACAACAGTTTTTAATCATATGGCAGGCTCCTTAGCGGCGCGTTATTTACGCTGTCTGGAAAGCAAAAAATTTGCATGTAGGATACCGTACAGTCGGAGCCTTGCAGTATACGTAGGAAACATATGGCTGGGTATGATGAAATGTAATAATAATAATAATAATAATATCGTGTGACCTGGCTGGCTCAGGTCTGGTGTCAGAGTTATCAGGTCGCACCTGAATAAGTTCAGGGCCTCTGACGTGACTTAACGACTGTTTTTAGGCAGCCGGGACCGACAGCTTAACGTATCCTCCGAAACACGGGAGTGGCCCGAGGTAAAAACTTTCGGTCAGAACTGGGATCGAACCCGGGACCTTTGGGCTAGCATAATGTAATAATTATGCCGGGTTGATGACATCTGTTAACCAATGCAGCTAGAAATTTGAAATGCATTCTCAGTAGGAGGTGGCGAATAATAAAATAAAAAACCTAGCTTCTACCCTAATAGTCGTGGAAGGTTTAAATTTGAAATGTTCATTGAGAGGTGGTGAGTAAGGTCTTACTGTGTAAGAAAACAACGAAGGAGGCCTCTCTGATCAGCTGGAAGAGCCCTAGGACTAATTTCTTCCCTAATAGAAGGTTGAAATTTGACCTCAGTAAAATAATAATAATATCGTGTGACCTGGCTGGCTCAGGTCTGGTGTCAGAGTTATCAGGTCGCACCTGAATAAGCTCAGGGCCTCTGACGTGACTTAACGACTGTTTTTAGGCAGCCGGGACCGACAGCTTAACGTGTCCTCCGAAACACGGGAGTGGCCCGAGGTAAAAACTTTCGGTCAGAACTGGGATCGAACCCGGGACCTTTGGATTAGAAAACCAGCACTTAACCCACTCGGCTACGGCCACCTCAGTGGGAGGTGACAAATAATAAAAGCAAGAAGTTTTTATGAGAACGCAGCAACGCGCGTCGGGCCAGCTAGTTTGGATACAAAATAAAAGATATCAAAAATATTTTTAATTTTATTTTTAATTTCTCCACTGATGAACGCGGATTTTGTTCAGAGAATGAGTCAATCTCAATAGAAGAGTAAGTAATTCTGATTTGGATAAAACATAATTAATAACCTTTTAAATAGAAATAATTGTTTTTAATACTTTACAGGCGGATTTAACACTTACATGTTCGTCTGATGGTCATTTCGCATTGTTGTAATGTTTCTTCAGACACGGCTGGAGTCCTAGTATTTTCAACAATTATTTATGTTGAAATATCAAGTGATAAAGTAATATGGAACTACAAAATCACATCTTTTAAATAAAAATTCATTTCAAATCCCAGAGATTTCTGTTACTATAGTCGCTATTTGTTATTTTTCTGTTGCAATAATCTTGTTTAGAGATATTGCAAAAGAATTTGGCACTTAATATTAATCATTCAGGTAATAAATAAGTGGAACTTGGATCAAAAAATTTATTCAACAGAAATAGAAATGTATCTTACCGAAATGAAATTCTTGAACGGTGTTCAAGTATCCGTAATTAGGAGAATGTCCGAAAATAACAACCATTTTTTCGGACTTTTTCTGTTTGTTGGTTGTGACTAGTGTAGCAGTGTGTCCAGAAGATTTCAAAGGACCTGAAATAGTTTTATAACAAGAATAAACAGCAGCTGATCAAACTGACATTATGAGTAATTTTGATAGCACTATTTCAAACACGTGTGTCTCAGTCACGATGCCTTGATTAGTCACAATCTCTGACTTATTTATACATTTATTCGTCTCGTCATGCAATGTAGTATGTAGGTATTCTAGTGTATGCGGGAGAACTGTCCTGTTCCAATACAGACAGAAGAAAGTAGAGGCTTTCATATTTTATTTTTTTGTGAGAACTGTATAAGATGAAAGAAGCTTATGTAGAAAGAAAAGTTGGAAGGTAAATGAGAAAGCAAGTGTATAAGAGTGCGAGTATTAAGGCCGATTCACACTTATCGGGCATGGCAAGGCAAGACAAGGACTCGGCAATGTCTAGACCAATCAAAACATGACTTCATGACGTCATCAATGTCTTGATTGGCCGAGACATTGCCGAATCTTTGCCTTGCCCTATAAGTGTGAATCGGCCTTTATTATATGGGCCGTCTTATATTATGACATTATCGTGATTTCGCATTATCCGTGACGGACCTGCCACTGATCATCCCGGATAATAAGGAATTGACTGTACCGTCAAATAATTTTACTTTATTTTAATGTATAAGATTCGTTTTAATATATCAATATTTAACCAAAATAAAAACAAAGCAGTCACCTTCTGCATTGAAACAATATATAGAGTTGTAGCACATTGTACGCTATTCTTCTCTGGTTATGCCCGTTGCAGGTTACAGAACTCGGCCGACCGTCGGTGCGTACGTTCCATCCTGACCGTACGCAACCGTCCATCAGTTTGTCAGATTCAGTGCTCTCCTGGCCAAAGAACTAACCTGACCGGTAATCACACAAAATGGACGCGTTTACGAATTGTTTAATTATAGCAGCTTATTATCTTCGTAAACGAACACCCAATCGTCGCCCACAGAGAATTTCAAGGGGAATTCACTGCTATATATTCAGTTTTGCGTGAACATGAGGCTAAATTTTTCAATTACTTTAGAATGTCCATCATAAGTATAGATGAACTTTCAGCTAATTATCAGCATTAACGATAATAATAATCATTAACTTGGCCGGTCTTTTTACATTATGTGACTCAAGTTCCACAATGGTTCACGAAGACGAACTTCGGTGATTAGGCGTTCGGTGTCAACAATTTTCGACATTATTAAACAGAGCTCTGTAATAGAGTCCGATCTTCCGTGCGGTCGGTCCACTGACCGGTGCAACACTGAATGCTTTCATTTGATTTCACAGCGCCCCGGTCGACCGATGGTACGGAAGAGCACGAGCTCGACCGATGGCCCTCGTACGAAGTGTGAAGCACACGGTCAGTCCTGCTCTATAACAATGCATGAAATTGTCATATAAATGACAAGCGTGACTGACGTATGCACCGATGGTCGGCAGAGCTCTGTAACCGGCCTTAGTTGTCGGTCACCCTGATACTAATGTTTATACTAATAATACTGATTAAAGTGAATACATCTATGTATTTGTCTTGTAATGACTTTCTAATACTTTTAATTATTAATACTCCCTTAACCTTGCTTATTACTAACTTGAAGTTTTCCTTATATTTTCAACAACCATGACACGAACCAATATTACTGGGGAAAGAAAAGTAAGATAGTATTCATTTGATAACTTACCACATAGATTGACTGAGCTTGAGTTTGATAATGAATAACACTGTTCTGCTCTCACAGTAATGTTCTCCCACGTTTTAGCACTGACATCAAACGCCCACAGCTCGCTACAAACTACTCCACCAAGTTTCACACCACCATAAACATAGATTTTGTCCTGAAATGAATTCATAACACCAGAGTTATACGAGAAAAATACAAAAATATGTTTTAAAAGCAGAAATAAATACTTTCTATATAGGTGTAGACCTGTAGTCAAAATTTATTGTCACATATACACAAAATCAATTGACTCGAGGTTAAATCTAGAGGCTGTCACAATTTGAGCCCGATTGCAATACATGTGTAATTGAATGATAGCCTGGGGAGTAGGGGAAGTGATAGCCGAGTGCCGTAGTAGGTATCTATTCAATTAGAGATAAGCTACGAAACTCCTGGGACATCGGGACTCTTTGTAAGGGTGACCGATTGGATTGGCCAGCAAAAGACTGTTCTCTGCTGTAAAATCACTTCCCGGTTTCGGAGGACATGTTAAGCCGTCGGTCCCGGTTGCATATATATAAAAAAAAGCAGTCGTTAAAAAAAGCGGCGAGGTGGAACTACCCGTAAGGGTCTCCCCACCACGAAAAGCCATACGAATTTACTTTACTTTACTTCCCGGTGGTTTGGAACCCACCTAAAACTGTAGGTCCAACTCATCAATCACCACCATCCATTTCATTACCCACGCACAGTTCTCAGACCTATGTGGGCTTCATCCTCCGAAAAAAGGGGGAAATGTCTGAAGTCATGTTTATTCAGTGAAATTAGAATTAAAGTTGTATAACACCAATGTTACTTCACTGAATGCCAAATGAGATCAGAAGGAAAGTTCAGGCCACAACTTATATGATACAGACCATAATGTCAATATGACCAAACCTTCAAGTTTATTAACCCTTTAGCGCCGTGCGTGATCATATGATCAAAGGCATTCATGACAAGGAAATTTATTTTTAATGGAAGGGATATTGATAATTTTATGGTTGGCATGCCTTCCATAGCATTTATAATGATGAATGTTATGCTATTAGTCCAAGTCCGACTTCTGTTGAGTGAGCATTCCTTCACAATGAGTGAAGACATTTGATCTTTCTATCACCCATCAATTCTCAATGGTATGCGGTTGGCAAAAGTGATTATTTCTTCATATTATTCCTCTCATATGACTAGATAATGCTTTCATTGACTTCTTATGATGCTATTCTTAGTTTCTTACAACTTAGTGACAAAATATATTCTCACTACTAATTGCAAAATGGCTGTGTTTGTCACTGTGATCATATGGACACGCTAGGCGCCTGCAGGTTCAATGATGTATTCCCTTTTCTCCAATTTTCAATAGCAATATACCTGTTTCTGGTCCCTGCAAGAAGCCATTGATTTATTGGAATTTGGTGTCCAATGGCGTCCCCTGGGCGGTCAAGGGGCTATGGTCCCCCCCAAAATTGGAAATTTACTGAAGGGATAGGAGTGGGGGGGGGGGGGGTTTGATCTAGCAAAAATAGGTCAGAAAAACGTCAGTCTTGTGCAAAATTTAAGAATCTTTTTATCACATGTCTAGGTACTAAAATAAACATGCATACAAAACTTCAAGTTTTTTGTTCATGTATTACTTGAGAAAAGCAGAAAAATTATAGCTTAGTTTTCAAAAAACGTCAATTTTGGGCGTATTTTTTTGAAAACCCGTGTACTAAATTTCAAATTTTTTGAGCTATTAATTCTCGAGAATTGATGATGAATGAGTCAGTGGTATTTGCTGGCTTTCATATATAGGCTATATAGATTTGGATTATAAAACTCGCGGTTTATTAGTTATAATGAATAATAAGACGAAGTTGTCACAACCACATTTATGAAAAAATAGTGAGATACTAGTTTCGCTTGTTACGCCATTATCAATCTCACACAAACTCGTTTGTTTGAGATTGATAATGGTGTTTCAACTGAAACTAGTATCTCACTATTTTTTATAAATGTTGTGGCTGTGACAACTTCAACTTATTATTCATCATGGATAGGCCTATCTTTCACAATATCACTTTCGCCACTAAAAAGAAAGTTATTAGTTATAACTTATATGAGTGATAGTGAGATTGTAGTAGACATGGCCTATGTACAATCATTGTTTTTTCATAAAAGGAATGGTAAACATAATCATTATAGTTCAATATTTCTGCTCTGTATTTGTGCTTGTAATGGGAAACTTTTATATTTTTTAATGATTGGTGTTATTCAATAGCCTTATAAAGAAGTAATATATTAACAGAATTTATCATTCATACTAGAGATGAGGCGTATTTACTGGAACAGGTATTTTTACTGAGTATTTGAACGTACGGACTAGCACCTAGTATTCGAAGAACAAAATACTCAGATATCTGTGAGTATTTCTAGAAGCTAGTAAACTACGCGACTTCAAGTCCCCACTCCAATTTACGGAGTGGGAGTGGAGCTTTGTAATTTGCAGTTGTACAGTAGCTATTAATAGCTCATTTCTCGTTATAGAACTATTCAACTACTCACTCATTCTTTCTCGCTCACTCTCACGCTTTCTCTCTCTATTCACTATACTCGATTGTAGGCGCATGCCTCTAGATTGTCTTTGGTTGCGTATGGCGTACGCGCGTACTTTTCCAGTAGAAATACTTCTTGAGTACTTGAGTACGAGTACTAAAAAGTAGTTTGTTACTCAAGCGTTTCAAGGTCTTGCCGTCCGCGTCTCATTTCGCTACAGCACATTTGAGAGCAACTCAATAATTAGATTCGTGCTGTATTTAACACGAGTAATAAAGATTCGTGCTGTATTTAACGTGAGAAACAGTACCAGTACCGCAGTACGATACTCTCTTGTACGTGTACTCTTGTACGTCTACTCTGGCAAACTGGCTAATATAAAATACTACCTAGTATTTTGGAACAGGTATTTGGAATAGGTATTAGAACGTACTAGTACTCGGAATACTTAGTATCAGAAAAACCTAGTACGACCCATCTCTAATTCATACTCTTAAAGGGATGAGTCATTCAATACTGGACAGTTCATTGAGGAATAGTTCTCAGAATTAGTTGATGCTATTTTGTTAATCTGTATGTGCTTGCAATAAACATTGACTACGGTAGCGCCTAGCGTGTCCATATGATCACGGGCCATATCTCGAAACTCATTGAATGGAATGACTTGATTTTCTGTAAATAGTCTTCTTTTTAAACCTTTTTTAAATTCTCAGAATATTATTAGCATTGAAAAAGAAAAAAAAAACATCGGCGTTAAATGGTTAATTCAGTCAATACTAAGTTCAGTAGTTACACAGTTTATAAGAAATCTACTGAATTATTTATTGTACAACCTTTTTTGAAGTATAACACAATCTGCAACATTACAAGAGAGATCTCCTGAAACAATATTAATGTTGATCAATATTTGAAGGTTAAGATAAAAATAGCCTTGATTTTTGTGAACAGGAGGTCTCAGAATGAATGAGAAATTTGCATTCAGTGCACTCACCCCGAAAAGAACAGCAGAATGACCGTATCTAAGAGTCGGAATATGTCTACTTTCCATGTGGTGCGTCTCCCATACTTTACCTGAAAACAATGTGTTTTGATAAATTATTTGTCATAGTTTAATCATTCCAAAATAACCGTTATAATCAAAATGATTAGATGGGTCATTAAAATAAAAAATACATAATCTTATTGAAGGGCGGAAGAAAGAGAAGAAGGGCAAAGGGCAGAAGAAGGGCAGATTCTCTCACTCTATATTTCTCTCTCTCTCTCTCTCTCACCTCTTTCTTTCTCTTGCTCTATCTCAATTTCTGCAAAAAAAATTTAATGTAACTTAATTAAATCTGCTCAAATAGATCCACTGAAGTAACTATGCAGTTCTGAGAAAAAGATGAATCACTTGAAAAAAACCAATATGAACAATAGATAAAGCATGATCATAAGAATAAAATCAAATTAAAGCCTTGGAAAACATATTCAAAACTGAACTAGAATATTATTAAAATCAATTAATTGAAACCAGTAATTATAAAACCTTTTTGTTGGGGAATAGCGGATTTTAATTGTTTGGAAATGAATGCTCACTAAACTACAAATAATGGAAAGTGGTAGAAGTAAAGAAAGTGTTTCAAAATAAATAACGATTCAAAATGGTATTAATGGAAAGAACACTTATAAATGCGTGTAAAATATAGATTAGTCATCTTATAATTGAAATAATTAAAAAAGTGTGTAACTATGGTAATTAGTGTAGATTTTTGGCCCAGAAATTTCAAAATTACCTATATTATTAATCTTTTTTTGAACTGTGGTAGTGTTTAGTTAAAAGTAAAATCAAAATTAATATTCTTTTCTGAATCTGTACGGGGACATTAATTACGACCTGTTGACAGAGTATGTCTTTCCCCAATCGAAAGATAATGAAGGAGAAAACGGGCTTGTGATTTTCCAAAAATATGGCGCCCCACCTAATTACAGTAACCATGTGCATGCTAATATGTTGGTGAATACGCGGCAAGAAGTGGAATAATTAAAAAAGTGTGTAACTATGGTAATTAGTGTAGATTTTTGGCCCAGAAATTTCAAAATTACCTATATTATTAATCTTTTTTGAACTGTGATAGTGTTTTGTTAAAAGTAAAATCAAAATTAATATTCTTTTTCTAAAAAAAGACTCGTGAATTATTGTGCTTCAAGGTGAAATTTCTAGTGAAACAGACCTAACCCAAGATTTCGATTCTAAATTTTGTGAAAAGAAGTTTTGGGAAATATCCCGTTGTATTCTCATTGATTGTGTGTTAGTTAAATGAATAGATAAATAATTATCCAATAACATCAGCATTCATTAACCCAGTAATAAACTTTAAAATTGTTCTTACCATTGAAGTCATACACATATATCAGCTTTGGTAATTCATTTGGAGGTGGATGATAATACGATTCTCCACCAATAATGTATAGTGAATCTCTCCATACAACAGCTGAATGAGAGGCAGATCCTTCTGGAACGAAATCCTTTGTTTGGACTATCTCCCAATAGCCCATTTCTGCTACTTGGCTACAGTCTTCGCCTGAAAAGTATCACAAAGTCAAAAACATAAACTATCATAGTATCATATATATTGTTACGGAAGCAAACAAGCAGTTAATCACGCACTTGTTCTATTTATATCACTCCATTGTTTTCATGGACAGACGCAACTACAATCTGATATTTTTCATTCTCTCTCGTTAGATGTCTTTGTCACTCTTATTCTCCAATTCTGCAACTCTCTCACTCAATTGATCTTCTCGTCAATTCTACATTCTTCTTGAAGATTCTCGATGCATCTAGTGATTTCAATTCTTGGAATTATACATCTACAACTGCTATATAAAGGAGTCCACATGAACCAGACAGTCAGTTTTCAAACTTGCGTGACAGTTATGTTCTAAAAACCCGTGTGACAGATTGTATTACAGATCTCGTAGAAGAGACAATCCAGTGCCAGTGGAGTAAACAGTGCTTTATTCAGTCTTTAGACAGTGTCAAGTGCAGATATTTGATATTTATTTATAACATCTTACGTTGCCAGGTCTAGTAAGACCTATGGCAAACACTAATAAATATAACCTAAATAAATAACCTAACACTGCAGAGACAAGTGTTTACTGTTTATGCAGCTAACTAATAGTTTAAAGACGTTGTGTTAAGTGATATTATTTGGGACTGTCAAATAACGAATTGGACTGTGTTTTTGTAAGTGATTAGTTGCTCTTTTTATAATTTCTTTCTGCATTATTGTACAGTTTATTGGATTCTTGTTTCTTTTATTATTGATCAGCCTGTAATTACTTATTCATTAATTTTTGTAAATAATTACTGAAAATAAGTATTAGCTTGTCATTTGATGATCTGTTTTTATTTAATTAATTGAACTTCAATTAATTTGTGTAAATAGACTAATTTGTGTAAATAAAGTGCAAGTGTGAACTTTAGTGTTGCCAGCCTTATTTAGCTATTAGAACCCGTAACAATATCAACAACCTTAAACTGCATCTTAAATTATTTGTTTGAAATCACGTGAACAAAATGACGACATTAACTGGAGAATAGCCTTAGGATGCTTGCACAGTGGAGCATACAATACTCGATGATAATCACCATAGAAAACCCTAACACATGCTGAAGAATGACAGATTGAAACAGCGTGAATACAGCTTGAGTTTGATTTTGGTATGGTGATCGTAGTCGAGGTATGGATGGCACTGTGCAAGCACTCTAACAGCCAATCATCTGCGATTTTCCTTGAACCATTTCAAGAATGTACTAGAATAAGAAACGTTAAAAATTCCTGCAGAAAAGTGTAAAAGTGTTCAAATGTTGTAATCAAACATACACAACTGAGCCTATTCTACACGATATTTTCCATTTTATTTTAGTATTGTTCAACATGTTTCAATTTCAAATTTTCTCTCTTTTTCTAATCTGAGTGTCTTCTCCATAATGATACTTATTACCAAAATTGATCTCGAAATAAAATTCAGTTTCTATTCAATTTAAATCCCACAACCGTCATCAAAAAGCAAGCATTCTAGATTATGTTACTTTGAGTTATCCAATAAACTGACAAGTAAAATTAAACGTAAGTTATTGGCAGTTGTAGATAAAATAGGGTACTATTGTATTTAGCCTTAGCCTTAGCCTAGTCACTCGTGAGATACTCAAGACATTTGTTTCACTCGCTCCATAGCTTACATCTCACTTGTTGCTTACATGCATCAATTGAATCGTACACCATTGCATCATTTACATCAATCGTAGCCTAAAATACTACAGTAGAACTCCTCATATCCGGCCACTTCTTGGAAGCCTATATCCTAGACTATGCCTCAAAAAAAACAATGGTTAAGAAAGTCTAGCAGAAAATTACGGACTATTTTCAGACCTAATAATCTACAAAGCCTTATTGTGGGAAATGTTTACCTCCATCTTCATTTAGCATTAATTTGTGTTATCTGACTCACCTACTTAAACGCTTTTTCCTATAGCCTACAGTAATAAATTTTCTATTTGTTTTACAAACATGTGTGTTTTCTATAAAATAATTCCAAAAGATTTAAAAAATACTTTTGACTACATTATTATTATTATTAAGTATGAATTATCGTTTTTATAATAGGTTGGTTTATCCGGCCAGGGGCTCGGTCCCGTGGTGGCCGGATATGAGGATTTTTTTTTTTTAGGATGAAGCCCACATAGGTCTGAGACCTGTGCGTGGGTAATGAGTTGGATGATGGTGATTGATGAGTTGGACCTACAGTTTTAGGTGGGTTCCGAACCACCGGGAAGTGATTTTACAGCAGAGTGTCTTTTTTGCTGGACAATCTAATCGGTCACCGTTACGAACGGGACCTACGAGAACGCAGCTTATAATTCTACTGTATATTGGTTAATTAAATTTTGAGCTAGAATAATGTAGGCCTACACACGGACACACACCTCTGTATTTGTCATTGCAGTCACACCGATGTTGTTCCGCATTGCAAACACCGTTGCTGTAACTGCAATTATTTGGACAGATTGGAGTATCGCATGCCTCTCCCGTGTACAAGGCATCACACGTGCATACTCCGTCTATACAAACGCCATGCCCTGAGCAGTTTAAATTCGACACTCTACTCGGGCAAGAGTTTAGTCTGAAAACAAAAATCAAATGCAATTATCATTAAAAATATAATCATTGAGAGCTCAAAAACATGAATACAGTGTTTGAAAAAGAACTACCTAGTTTTAATTTGTCATAGAATTCTTGCGGGGACATTTATTACGACATGTTGACAGCGAATGTCTTTCCCCAATTGAAAGATATTTGGGTTTGTATTTTTCCAACAATATGGCGCCCCACCTCATTACAGTAACCATGTGCATGCTGATATGTTGTTGAATACGTGGCGAGAAGTGGAATATCGTCTCGACGTGTGCAGGGCAGCAA
This sequence comes from Conomelus anceps, assembly GCA_948455865.1. Lineage (NCBI taxonomy): Eukaryota > Metazoa > Arthropoda > Insecta > Hemiptera > Delphacidae > Conomelus > Conomelus anceps. The sequence goes on along the minus strand of OX418217.1, from coordinate 12,252,459 downwards.
ATTAATACTAATGAGTCTACTAACATTCAAACAAAACTTTAAGGTACTCTCTTTCATTGTATGTAATCATTGATGTCGTTTTTCATAAATTTCGCCAATTCATTTATACTTGAAATTAGGGAGTTATTTTTCAAACAACCTATATATTATTCATTTAAAGTTATATCAATAATTAAATTTTACAATCAATAACTCCCCTTGTGTGATAGCTAGATGCCCCAAATATTTACTGTCAATTTTAATTATTTTAACAGTTGCACTTTCTTTTAACTTAAAATTTAAAAGTTCAAGTATCTATATATATATATTTTAAAAAAAATTCATTTGTTTTGTTTAACATTCATTTTATCAACCTAAATCGGTGCTAAGCCAGTTAGTTGAACCCCCTTATATCGAAATAGGTATTTTCTAATAGTTCAGCCCAGCACAACCTGCGCTGCATCAATTTGTGAAATAACAAAATAAATAAAACTGAGTAACTAGAAACGAGTGAGGTCCAATTCAATTCTGTTGATTAATTAAATAAATTGGACCTACACCTCGCTTCTATTTGAACAGCTCTATTTATTTCTGTGTTTCACTTATAGTAACGCAATGCAGTCTGTGTTACTATATTTGCAACGAGCCTGATTTGGGAATAAAATGCTCAATAAAGGGGACAGTTAATTAATTTTTCTTGACTGATTGAATAAAGATCCATCAAACTGCATACATTATCATACAATTCATCAAAATATGAACTCATCAAACTGCATATATTACCATACGATTCATCAATAATACGGTACATAAACTTAGTCAAGGTAGGCCCTACTTGCTTTCAAATTTAAGACTGAAATTGATGTGTGACAGTTATTCTAAGCCCATCAGACAAATAAAGAAATTACTTGAGCAATGTGAACATGACACTCAGTAATTTTACAATAATGTTTGGAAAAGTAAAGTATTTCTCATTATTTTAGTTTTGTATTGCGATTTTCAAGTAATGTAAATTATTTTCAAAAAATTATTTGTATAGTTTATTCATCTGATAATCCCACATTAATTACGCGGTACATTAGTTTGTGAACGTGATACAAAGTGTATGAGTTTATAATAATATTAAATGAATAATTATGAAATGCTTGATCAAAGGCTATGAAATAAAATTATTACAATATTCGTTTTTTTCAATAATGTGATATATGTTCATGTCACTACAATCTCTGTGGATAATAAATATTTCTGGGTGGGTAACAGAATATTCTTACCGATCCCTCCAAATAAAAAACTCACCTGTACGATATGTTGAATCCTGTCATATTATATGCTACGTCGCTATAAAAATGTAGGAGTGCGTATCCTGAATTAGCTACTATTTCTGGTGTCCGTCTAATGGCATAGTCTTCTTTATACATCAATCCACTGTGAAAAATCATAATGTCAAATAAAATTATTATTTCAATTAGTTTTGTCAATTATCTCTTTAAACAACCACTTAAAGAGAATATTCTTGATTGACAATGACCGAGGAAGAACAAACAACTTTTATTTCTTTTGGAAAATTTCTAAATAGAATTTTCACTAAGAATGAAGCTCTTCCCATCTCTTCCCATCTTTGGTGGGAAGAGCTGGGTCGGTTTTTAGTGGCAAGTCTCACTGGCTTAACATTACCTTGGATGATCTGTTAACAAAATCAGAACTTCTAAATTAAATACATTATAGCCAAACTGTTTTAATAAGCCCCTAATCACTACCTTATCGAAAAATAAAATTATGTTAATGTACAAATTAAACTCACAATGTTTTCCAAATACTCATACAAATCAACTTGAGCCGTTGAAGTATTTTCAAGAGAATCTATCATAAAAAATAATAACTAAAGGAAATTTGTAATTTTAAATTGTACATTTCTACAAAATTGAAAATTGTACAGCAGTACTAATGTAATGGAACCACGATACAAATAAAAATCCCTCTAATAAACAGTCGAAATGAAAAAAGCATTCAACCTCCATTCAAATCTTCATTAAGTTATTCACTATTAATATTTTTGTTTCATACTCTGAATGTTATTTTTTAACTGTACGCTATTTCTAATGACTGCAATTTGATTTATTGAAAAAATTTGGAGCTAGGCGATTAATGGCAAGAGGATGAACAGTGCCAAACGTAATGAGGAAAAGTGAAACATACTTTAAAATCATGTTCAAACAGTCTTAGAACATATAAAATCAAGGAGTAGTGAGGCTCACCTTAGAACAGCTAACAGTCGTGAGTGAACAGAGTCACCGTCAAATATATACAAATGATCCCAGCCACACTCTGTTGCGAATTCCTCAAAGTGCAATCGAATAGAGGCATTTGGAGAGCCTCCAGCGTCTATTAGCCAACTGCATTTTACATCAGTGGAATAATTACCTACACCGTCATGAATAATGCCTGAAGGGCCTGATAATCTGAAAAAAAATATACAAAACCTTAGAGAACACAAAATAGATGGATAGATTTATTCTCAAAATAAAAATAACAATATAGTGTTTTTTCTTTCTACAAAAAAAACTATGTTCGATCCAAAACATAATTCATTACAAAAACAATATAAAATAAACATAAAAATATTAAACTTAATGAGATTTGAGAATATACAATCCAGCACACACGATTCAAATTCTGGAGAGTCTATAAAATAAGCCTATTTTACAATGAAAGAGATAAAAAGAAATTGTACATTTAGCGACTTTCAGTTAATTTTAATTGGGAATAAATAATATGAAGAACTACCAAGAAGGCGTTCGTCCGTAATCGTGAGACAGACAGAGAATTCTGATCTCTTAAAGTACTTTAATAATACTTTCTGTAAAGAAATAGACTTTTGGCCTAAGTGGCTGGTTTTCGAGTCATGGAGACTCTTCAAGGCCTTCATGACTCGAAAACATTTGGCCAAAAGTGAGTAGAATATTATTTATTCACAATTAGAATTGACTGAAAATCGTTACCTAAATTTACAATAAAAAGTTAATATTAACAACGCAAATCGTTATGAAACAAGAAATCTATGAATAAAAAGAAAAGAAGAAAAAACGACTATTCGCATACAACATTACAAAAAACTACTTTACAACAGACTGTCAACAGCGCAATAAACACTTCATATTTACATTGGTAGGGAAGAATCATAGAGTGTTAATCAGGGTTTTTTGGAGGGAAGATGAGCCTTATAGACAGTTTTTCTGCGGTCACTATCGAAACTGCACCTAATTTGTCACCTGAAAATTCTCGAACAGGTATCAGTACGGTGGAAGATGTGTTCCTCTTTTTCTTCTCAGGCAAAAATTAGGCGATTAAAACGCCTACTGGAGTCAAAAGTGTTCTCCTCTGTGGACGAGTTCATGTCTTGCCGCTGGGACCTTTAATGTTTAGTGCTGGTACTGAGGTCGTGTAGGTATTGTACGTATTGTACCTATTGTACGTATGGCTGGCAATTGATTTTATCGTATGTATGCATGTGTAAGAAAATGGTTAAATGTGAGTATATAACAAAATGTGACGTTTGCAAATGCAATTGTGGATTGTTTGAGAGCAATAAAAGATGATTTGATTTATTCATGAACATGTCCACATAACAAATAACTTCAGCCATCGGAACCGAAGCACCGGACACTTTGCTATAAGGGTAAGAAGAAGTCAAATTACTTCTATAAATAAAAAAGTATTATTAGAAGGTAAAATTACTTTTGACAAATAAAAAATATAGTTTGAGCTTCTGGTTGTGACCGTAATGAACATTTTTGAAAACATTTGATCTTTTTTTAAAAATTTCGAACTTTCTTTCCTATATGAATGGTCAAAAAGTCTTGTCTGGTTTCATTTTATTTTCAATTAAAACCCTGGCAATTCTTTTGTAATCATCCTGTTTATCAGGAACAACCTGGATAATCTGAAGATGTGAAATGAGATCCAACCCACAATATGCGTCATGCTTCTGACTTAGATGTTCACCGCATTTTGTAAGTGTAATTTTTAAAACAGAAGAAATCTTAAATTACAGCAAAAAAGTAAGACATTGACATTACATACAACAGCAACATTTTAATGCAGTGCTGCAGCCGTCCACGGATCCCTCCACTCTATTCAACATTGTACGTTGTGTTGTAGTACACGAGAAATTTACATTGGGGCTTGTGCAGTTTTTTATGCACAGAAAAAGGGGTTCCTGCAGTGCATAACTGTAGTTACTTTGAGAAGAGCAACAATTAAGGCATGTTGAAGAGAGCGGAGGGTAACGTCCGTGAAACCTGCAGCATCATATTAATGAAAACGGCCTTCATTCAAAGTATGATTTTCCTTACATGACTTTCTGTTTTTGGTATAATTTAAGCTCTCTGTTTTAAAAATTCTACGTTCAAAATAGCAAAAGATGTGATTATTTGAATAATCAATTATGTTTATTCCCCCAAGTCCCACTTCGTCGCATAACTGAATTATTAATGTTGTCTATAATTTGACATCTGATCTTCATGGTACTTAAGGAAAACGTAGTAATAGTAATTTAAAGCTATTCGCTAACTTACTCAAGTCATTAGTGTCATACATGAAATTAACTGCTGAAGCATGACTTAAGTTGCAGTGCCCTATAATTTTCCTGAATTCTACCAATAAATCTAAATCAGACTCTAAGTACTATACACTAATACTTTACTAGAAATACTAGAAGACTGATAAGGCTGCCGAAGTGGCTTTAAAAAACTGTAATGTCATTGTAAAATGAAAATTTTGTCACAATAAAGAGTTGTCTTTCAAGAATTCTTTCTCACGTTTCCTTGTTTAATATTCTTTAGCGTGGATTGTATGCTAAAAATTAAAAGCAGAAACTGTCGATTCATAATATTATCAAGACAATCATTTTTCCTAAAGAAATAGATGCCAAAAATTGACCCGGTTAGCTGACCCGGAATCGTGTCACTACATTTTTGTGAACAATAGAGGTTTTCCATATAATAATAGATAAGCAAGCAAATCTTGTTCACATTAAACAAATCATGTATTTCAGTTAATTACACCAGTACGCTAATGTCTGCAAATATTATACCTGAATTAAAACGAATCTACCAGAAGAACATGTGGCTTATCAAAAAGGTGCAACTGCCGTAACTATTCCCCAAGAAAAAATCGATCGTCTAAGGTTTAGCATGTTTGATACAGACATCGAATGTAGAGTTTCTAAGACGATTATTTTGTGGGGACAACATACGGAAGTGCAATTGCAATGAGGCTTATTTTTTTCATGTTTTTGAATTTAAATACACACCAACTTCCAATTCTACGGTCTAAAGCAAACAATAACCGTTCAATAACCGTTCCACAGGAAATTAAATGAAAAATATAATTTTTAACTCTGTACTCAACTAGAAAAAAATGAACTTCGTTGCCTGAATCAGCCTAAATAAATAGAATGTTCTGAGCCACAATGGAAATGAGAATGTAGAAGTAGAAACACTGTTCCATTCTACAAGTTAGGTGCTAGTAGGTTATGAGGGGCACAGCCCATTTTACTCATTAATGCTAGGTAGTTAAGTGACTACATTTCCAAAAAACGAACCTAGTTTACTTACTAGCCAGAGCGAGTCTTAGAGTAATGTTAAGGGGAACAGTAGCGAAAACTTTAGGAGACTGTTCCATTCTACTAACCTAACTGGCTAAGATTCAACTCCATAATGGTAGATGCAAAACTATTGTTACAGTATAATAAGCATTTTCTGCATTGACATTCAGAATATTGAAGAGTAGATGCATTCTTCTCTCAATAATTGAGGGCCGAGGAGATAAAATCATCAAGACTAAGTCACGTCCATTTCATGACAGATAGGTTCATGTTGAGTGTCAACAAACATGCCCTAACCAATCTACGAAACAAGAATAACAAAATTCTGATTTTTACGACTGTATACTTGACTCGAACTGCAAAAAAGAAAAAAATGCAATCTCACCTTACTTTTCCACCACAAAATTGACAGGATGGTCCTTGCCACCCATCTAAACAAACACAAGTTCCATTCACACACTCTCCGTTTACGCAATGAACTTCACTACACTTAGCACTACAAAATATTGTGAACACAGATGAGTAAACTATCACAAAACACAAAATTACACTTTGAATCCCATATTTTCTTCGAAATTTAGTCTTGAATAAGAATAAAAACATCTGCATGAGGACTGCCATTTTGGAAGGTTCATTTCCGCGACAGCAGACAGTACCACACTCTATCATCAGGAATCAGGATCAGTGGAGTGAGACAGAAAACAGATGGAGACCTACCGTCTCCAGTGAGACCAATCCACAACATTTTGCAGATGACGTCACGAATACAAAACAAAATCGCTGGAATTTTTGTGTTTTAATGATTTTTGTTTCTAATAAATGCATGAATTAAGCCACGTAATGTTCTGGAGATCAACTGCAATAATTTCAGTAGACAAAAAATATAGGTATGCTTCACACTTCACAGTAGAGTACTCTGACGTCACTCTTGATCGCATCAGACCCTCAGGCCTTGTTATTCTGAGGCCGATTCAATGCTGACTTAGGAACAATAATTCTGCATTTTACAATATGAAATTTTCGATTTAACATCGGAAAAATCGGTTTAAATATTTCAATCATAAAATAACACTTCAAATTTGTATTAAAATGAATTACAAATAATTGGGTTTGAAATTTGATTTTTTTCTCACAACATATTTGAGATAATTCAAGTTTTTAAACGCTTTATTCATTCACAGTTCTTGAAGTGCACTCAATTTTTTGTAATCTTTGTGCAAATAAAGGTGATTTGATATTTTTTTACAAAAAACAATAATTGTTTTGTAATTTTAGCAGGGGCGTATTTGCCACTATGCATATGCCTTGGGCAACAGATTTTAAGTGAGGGCGAGATTTATTTGATGATTTTTATGAATTTACTCTTTCAAATACTTCATAAATAGATTTAAACTACCTACCTAATTTATGTAATATTATGAAACAATATTTTTAATCAACTATAGAGTATAAGCCTATGGCCTTTATTGGTGGAGAGCCCCTTATTGGGTGGTTCCACCTCGCCATTTTTGCCATGTTGTGGAGAAAATAATGGATCTCCAATTGGTTCTGAATCATCAAGTACTGTAAGTTTTAATAAAGCTGATAATACATAAAGTAACCCAACCATGCACCGTTTTTAAGCATTTGTGACTGAACATCAAGATCACTTGGAAACCAGATCCATGGTGCATTGCCAATCACCACTCCTTTAATAAGCAGTATTTTTCAATAGTTTATTCATTTCTAATCCTAATGGGGCCCCAGACTTTGGGGCCTATTACTATCCACTCCACCAAATATAAATGTTATTAAATTTGTAAAATTGTATAATGGGACAGTACTTTCCAAAATTGCAGCCAAATAAAAACTTCAAACTCGTTTTCCTCAGCTGCCATTTTCTGATAAATTATTAAAGTTTTTGGAAGCCTTAGGAAAATTTGTACATATGGGTCCACATCAACTTGAATTTTACTGCAATTTTTGTAATACAAAAAGCCTACTGACTATAGCTCAATTTCTTCAAACTCCCCTGTGCAAGCATAAAAATCCACACAAATTACGAATTTATGTTTATTTTTTGAAGGGAACTGTGTTTAAGATGATCTGCTGTCACAATTGACATTGAGAACAAATCTACATTGTGAACTACCGTACATAGATCTGGATGGTTGAATTGAAACGTCTGACAAAAAATCCAGTCAGATTCTGTGTTACAAAAATCGCAGTTAAATCGTACATGTGAAAATCAGAGTAATCTCATGTCATGTAATTTCATTTTTGAACAATCTAATATATACTGACACTGTATTCCACTTTTATATAATGTTTTACTCACATATATTGGAGATGCTTGAGGGATGCATTTCACTTCTGAAAAGAAGCTTTGTCAGTCTACCGCCAGGGGTCATGCTTTGTTGAGGTTAGGATGAGCAGCCATTATGTAGTTAAAAATGTATTGTTGTTGTTTTTGTAACACTTACTCAACGACCAAACACAATTCAAATCAAACGCAATTTTTAACTACATGATGGCCGCTCATCCTAACCTCAACAAAGGATGACCCCTGGCGGCAGGCTGATGAAGCTTCTTTTCAGAAGTAAAATGCATCCTCAAGCATCTCCAATATATGTGAGTAAAACATTATATAAAAGTGAAATACAATGCCAGTATATATAAACTGACAAATTCAAAAGTATATATATATATATATATATATATATATATATATATATATATATATATACTTGTTCATTTCGTCATGGAAAACATCACACATTTCATTTTTGACTTATTGCAAATGTATATTATCAATCATCATACTGGATTGGATTGCACTTCCTCTTCATTGATTATAAAACAGCTTTTGACAGTGTGAATAGGAGCCAGCTTCTAAAAGGGCTGCACAGAATGGGAATGCCCCCAAAGATGAATAGGCTTGTTGCCATGACAATCCAGGATACCAGAGCAAGGGTGGAGGGTGAAGGGTTGGAAATAGAGTCAGTGATCCATTCAGATTTGTAACAGGAGTGAAACAGGGTAATGGTCTGTCCACAGTGCTTTTGAATTTGGCCCTTTACAATGGTTAAAAAAATCTACGGGATGGCACAATATTTTGGAAATCCAGTCAAATCTGTGCATATGCAGATGACATTGTCAACTCGAAATCTGGAGAACTTGAATCTGGAGCAGAGTTGGATACAATCCAAGGCGGCTAATGGAGAAGAGTGAAGGATAGTTGTACAGAAAGCCAAAGCCAACCCCGGGCTGTAGAACCAAATGAGAGAGATTCAGATGACTTTATTTGTGCAAATTTACAATGTATTAATGATAACAGTATTATTGAGATTAGCAACACTCAGTCCCCTCGTTGAAGTGATGTACGGTAGTGATTTTGGAAAAGTTAACATACTGGGTGAATAGTTTGAATAGAAAAGATTATAAATACAACAAATAATTACAAGCTTTATTATCACTTACCCGGTGGTTCGGAACCCACCTAAAATAGTAGGTCCACCATGTTCCCCGTAACATGGCACAAACGGCGAGGTGGAACTACCCGTAAGGGTCTCCCCACCATTAAAAGCCATACGCTTATTATTACAACAAATATATATTTCAAGGTATTGTACAGCAGAAATTATTGATGTGATTGGTAAAAAAGAATGAGAGCTTGGATCTGAGAGATGAATTACACAAAAAGATGAAGTCCTGGCCATTGTGGCCATTCTTACACTTAACCTGTTCAACATGTCCTACTTTTTCACATATCAATAGGTACAGTGCAATCTCGCTAATCCGGCACTATATCGGGATTGGTGTTGTCGGATTACCGAAATTGCCGGATTAGTGGATGTATGGGTAAAATACGTTCAAAACATACAAATGTAAATTGAAATTTTACTAAAAACACGTTAAAGTAAATATAGTAGAACAGTACAGTAGTGTACTCTACAATACAACAGTATTGTACAATTATGAAGTAACAGTAAAATGTATTAAAAGTAACAATAAAATGGATACATTAAGATTGCCAATTGAAAATGATGGTAAAACGAACTATCAGATTATTCATTACGGGTAAGAAAAGTCTTTGATTGTTTTCTGTTTTTTTTGGGCGCCCGCCGCACAGTGTCGGATTACTGGACGTGCCGTACTGGCGCACGGCCGGATTATAGAGACTGTACTGTATTAATGAAATTGATTAATACAGTTCATCCAATTAAGATGAATCAATTCAAATGAGATAAACTTGACTGAAAGAAGAAAAGAAATATTTATATTCCTAATATTAGAGCAAAAAATGAAATAGATGATTGAGAGAAAGAGAAAGAGAGAGAGAGTGAAAGAGATCAGTCATCATTAATTGTCCCTGTTTTTCCATTAAATCATAGAATTGAAAAAATAATTAGAAAACCATATTTTTTCATTTCAAATAGCATTTTTATTTAACACCAATCAGAAACACACAATCGATTTCTCATCATGATAGTAGAACTAACAGTAATGTGATTGATTAATAAATGGAACAAATACAGGTTTTGTGGAATAGGATACATGCATGTCCATTCCTTAGCTATACGAATGAAAACAATATTTTTAGCCTCAATTGATGCATATACAGTACAGTTCTAATAAATGCATTATACCAGAATTATATGCAAAACTGATAATTTACAGAACTTCAATATTGAAGTTGAGAAGAGAGTGGAGTTACCCAAAAAAATTAGTTTTTACTTTATAAAGTAATGTGAGAAAGTTCATGGAGTAATAGAAAACTATCAATTTATTGTTTGCGTTATGAGTGATAATGTAAAACAAAATCACCTGCCTTGCAAATGAAACAATATTTTTCTTCAACGAAGTGGCCAGTCAATGATGTGATTGATACATATTCAAGTTAAAACCATTAACCCGACTTAACTATTAACTTCAAGACTTCGAAAATACGTTAACTTACAAATAATATTTTAGTTAACCCGATTGTTGTCAGTATTATCAGTATCACCTACAGTCAAATTATAATAAAATTATAGTAAACAATGAATTGAACAATTGTATGTAACAAAAATAAATTGAATTTTATTTTACAGAAATAAGATCTCTACGTAGATAATGATAACAGATCAGCTATTTTGAGATATACCGTTAGTTCTTTATCAAGCTTTTATTCTCGTGCTCAAAAGGGGCAAGGAAAATAATGATTTTCAACTTTTGTTATAAGTGTTGAGTTGACGTTGCACATGCTGTAATTAATCATTGACACAATCTGCATATTTTCAATAGTAATCAAATAGAAAAAAAAACTGTTTTATAATCTAAAAAACGACACTAATATTATACGATCATCCCAACATAAGACGAATGCTGTATGGTAAAAATTGTTTTAATTTTTTACCAAGTAATATCAAGGAATGTCAAATAAAAAATATTTTTTTGAAACTACTGCGTAGGCACATATTGTTTGAAAATGATATTGATAAATATTTTAATATTGTTAGATGAATTTTAATGTGTATGAAATGTTTTGTATAATATTGTTCTCTACTTGTGTTTTATTTAAAATCAGTAATTATCATACAGTATTGTTTATTTTCAAGTATTTTCATAAGTATCTAGTTTGCTTATAACAGAAGTTTTTATTTATGATTATCATTATATATTATTATAATAGTGTGGATAGGAAACCTTTTATTATGAATTTAGTTTTAAAACAGTGTTAGATAGGTATTATTTGAGTTTATTTTGTTGTTTTCCTAAGGCCGGTTGATGTATTCTCGAGTGTTCTTTTTTGTATTTAAATAGATCTTTGTTTCCCACACAGGTCGTGTGACCTTGGGCTTTATTGTTCTGGAGAAATGTTATAATTTACTGTGATTATTTGTATTCATGTTGCTGAACAATAAAGAAGCTTCAAAATCAAAAAATTAACTACGGTACTAATAATTTGATATAATTTCTCCTCTTAGATAAATACAAATAGTATAATAAATAAATTATTTGAATAAATAAGACAGTTCTTCTGCATTATAACAAGAAAGACAACATAATAAATATTTTTTCTCTTTTTTCAATTATCAACATACATTTAAAACGGATTCCATCGATTGAAGTTCTACTACTTTTTGTCTTTTTCATAACAAAATATAGAATGAAGTTTAGAATTTACGTAAAAAATATACATCTAATATTCATACACAAATGGAGAAGTCTAGGAATTTGAATATAAGAGATTGGAATATTTTACACTAACATCATAAACTAGTACATAAAAATAATAAATTCTTGAACAACATCTATTCGCAATAGGTCTGAAATATATTTCAAATCTGAATCAACAAAGAAAATCTTTCAAAAATCTCAATGAATGATTGAGATAAACCGAAATAAAGTAGTATTATACATTATGTAATAATGATACATTGACAATTTTCAGCAGAACTAATAAAAAACTATGCATGTAGGATAGAGTTGTCAATCCGTCCAAGCCCATTGAAAATGCGTTACTCAATGAAAAAAATTTTCAACAAAAAATAACAATTAATAGATTTGAAATTCTATTATTATGATTTGAGAATTTACAAAATAGTAATTAATACAAACTTATGTATTGAATTTTGTTTACATTCATTTGTTAAAGTATTTTTATTATTGGAAGATCAAAAATGTATTATTTTTTTAATGTATTTTTAATTTAGCAGGATTTGGGAATATTCAAGTCAAATCCCATTGATTCCACCGATAGCTATTATAAAAAAGAGGTTAAATAATTTTCAAGAGAAGAAAAGAGAAGGTCTGAAAAATGAACTATGACAAAACCAGACAACGTATTGGTTTTTATTGGAAAAATAAATCATAAAACTCAACATTTTTTATTGAGTTATAGTTTTTCCATGTGAATTATTATATAAAGGTTAACCAATGTCGTTCCATGATTGGAATATTCAATGTACATTTTTTTCAAAATGGCTTCTACGTTCTTGCAGATTTGACAGATTGGTTTTTACTGGGAAGTGATTGAATCCATTTCATACCGACCAGCAGAAACTATGAAGAATAAAATTAACAAGACCTACTTAATTATGCAGTCTCTGTACTTGATACAGTGACATGTTTTCTGAATGCAAATGAGTTGTCTACTGCATAAATTTCACAATTGAAACAAAATTCATCCTTAAACGCTCATCTGTAATGCAGTCTGATAAATATAACATTCTGTTTTCATTCACATATCTTGACTGTCTAATTTGTTAATACAATAGTAGAATATACTGATTAGTCAACAATACACTTTGGTTAAGCGCCACATTATAAAAATATATCTATATAGAATCAGGACAGAATACAGATAAAGTTAGTGCAAAATTAAGTTAAAAATGGCCGTGATGAATAATGATAATGTTGTTGATTACATGAAGAATTCCTCTGTAGATTCAGATAAAGAAAGTCATGTCCTAGCTACCATAGGCTGGTCCAATATTGATATTTCAATCTGTTATTTTAGTCAAGGAATTCATAATCTTTATAACAGATACATTGTGAACATGAAACGTGCATGTGGAACAAAGGCAAAATAGAAGAGCACTTTAACCACCTGTAACTTATAATTTGTATATATATAATACATACATTTGTATATGATACCGTATATACCGGAAGATTACAAAAGAATGTCCCAATTTTGAAAGACTTTAATTACAAAACGCAGTTACGTACAATGCTTTTCAACAATTAATATGTAAAATAAAACTCGTTAAAGTTTTATAAATGATCAATTTTCCTATAAAAACGTACTGGTTTAACTAACGTGCCTAACTTAACGTAAAGCCTCGGTTTACAACTATGCGGATTCGAACAAACTGGACAGTGGACAGGGCAGGAATATGCTACAATTGATGCTATTGGTATAGGACCCTATATGGAAAGCATCAACTGTAATGTATTTCGGCCTTGGACACTGTCCGTTTTGCCCAAATCCACGTAGTTTGAAACTGTCTCAAGTGCTACTATTTTGACCTACAGGATACAATCGAAAATGAAGTTGACCAGATTGTGTTGAAATTGCCACTGCATCTTTTTTAATTCATAGTAGTCTATTCGTTCTGAGTTCGATTCCTGGCCACGTCTGACATTTTTCAGTCACTTATTACTGCACCCACATACATGAAAAACAAAATCTTAAAATGGAGCACTTCAAATTCCTTTTAATGTCACACATTAAAAAGAATTCGAATACGCCATAGATGACCGAAAATATCTCAGGACTTATCAACAAGATACCTTTGAATTACTGAATACAACTGCTCATGGAAAGAAAATGTAGATTTGGAAACAGAAAACCGGATAGAAAGAATCAACTGTAGTGTATTTCGGCCTTGGATACCGTCCGTTTTGACCGAATCCGCATAGTTTGAAACCATGACTCAAGTGTATTTTGACCTACAGGATACAATCGAAAATGAAGTTGAAGAGGCAGTAAAATTCTCGATTTCTACAAGTCAGGCATGAGAAAAGTAACATAAAAAATCATTGATCAATCTAAATTGAGTGCCATTGCACTTCCTCTATGTAAGCAAGTGAAGTAATACTTGCATTGATAACATTACTTATCCGAGAAAAGAAATTTCTTTTAAAGATCATTCATAATGTATAATTAGGAGTAAATGAAAGAATTTTGCTATAAAATATGTGAGAAAAAGAGAAATTGAAACAGTCCACCACACCGCATTAAAGTTACTTCGTTTCATGCCGAGCCTATAGTGCGACGCAACAGTAAGCTAGAGTAATATGGCTATGTTTAAACCAGCAGAAGCATAAAACTGCATTACGTTATCCAGAGAAATGCTTTAGAAAGAAAATTAATTGTGAATTAAAATACTGTACATACTTTATCGTTAAATAAGGGAACATATTAACCGTACAAATACTTTTTTCTGGAGGTTGAAGCCCACATAGGTCTGTGACCTGTGCATGGGTAATGAAATGGATGATGGTGATTGATGAGTTGGACCTAGTTTTAGGTGCGTTCCGAATCACGGAGAAGTGATTTTATAGCAGAGAACAGTCTTTTTAGCTTGCCAATCCAATCAGTCACCCTTACAAAGATGGCTCAGGAGTTTCGCAGCTTATCTTTGATTGAACAGATACCTGCTACGGTTTTCTATGCTAAATACCATCGTCTCCAGTCTACGTAGTATTAGCTACGGCCCTCGGCTATCACTTCCTTTAACTATGCTAACTAGTTTATGAAAAATTAGATTGTTCATTTGGAAATAGAAGAGTAAATGTAAGTTTGAATTTGTAAGCAGAGTTCAGATTACTAGCACAACATTTCAAGTGAGGATACACCACAGATTGAATTAAACAGATTGTTCAAAACGGCCACCTTGTCAAATTGAACATGAATTCAATACGCGAGAAAATGCTCCAAGAAGAGAAACGCAATAAAGTGTACAGTTAGTTATAAATTCTTTTTTTAACGTGTATGATACATAAAATGTATAACACAATATGTTCAAATATGTATATATATAAAGGATACGACTCGTAGACCCCTGTCAACGGGATTCGTTAATAAGAGACCTCTTGGCATGTAAACTCGTTCATTTTGCTCCGCTACAAACTTTGCAACTTTCCTCAGGCACTGTAACAGACATTAACGTGTATTTTATAATAACTATCCATCTATTAGCAGACAAATACATAAACATTGTCACAGTACTAAGGTAATGATATTATTATTTCATTATAAAGATCTTAAAAGGCACAGTAGATATCTCATTATCTTTATATTATACAGGGCGATTCAAAACTATACGGCAATATCTTGGGAGCTCATTCTATAGCTAAAAATAAGAAAAAAGTTCATATAAACATATATGATAGATCATATAAACATATTAGACAACGCTTCGTTAGCGAGTTACGGCTAGTGGAAAATTTCATCTAGAACTCTGTACCCTCGGTGACGAAAGGCCGTATAAAAATGTTTAAGGTGGTAACAAAGAAACAAATACGATTGTTTCTTATGTTTTTTTATCTGAAAAATTGAATAAAATTGGTTCCAGAGCTGTAAATGCGAAAATTTTAGAGATATCTTACGAAAAACACAAGTATTGGTGCAAAGAAATAACACATTTTTGTGTTTAACGTAAGATTACTTTCATAAATGGTAAATAAAGATGTATTTTTTCTCCACTAAATTTGTAGAAAATATAATTCTGAAAAGAATTATGTAAATTACTCAGGAAAAAATGAATAATAGATATTGAAATTTCGCTTTACAGTATTTAAAAACAAAACAGGCGCACATAAAACGCACATTCTCACTTGCATAAAATATTAACTAATTTAGGTTTGTAGAATATTTACAGTATTTATGAGAAACAACATTTTATTAGAGACTGAATTAATATTAAAATTCATATATGTGTGATGGTCATTTCACACTATCAATCAATCAAATTTATCTTCAAAATTTTACAAAAATTCTAGGGTCCTGCTAAACCCGTAGGTTTTTCAGCAGGTGCCAATCTTCAGAATTATTCGAGCAAAGAAACAAATTCACTTATATTTTAATATAATAAAGAAAAAAATAGAGATTACTTAATTAAGACATACATTACAAAAGAATGTAGTGATAAAAGTAAGGTAAAAAATAATTACTGTAAATACAGAACTGAGAAAGAAAGAAAAAAAAACTACAATCCTATCAAAGAAAATAATTAGAAAAGAAAGAAATAGGATAAGAAATGAAGAGGAAAGAGGAAAGTAATGTTGTAACTTATAAATACATATTTATTGTCGTTCAGGCTGGCGGCAGTGATATAAGGAAGATTTAACCAGCAAAACTGTCTAAAGAAATTGAAGTAGGCTATGTTTATGTTTCAAATATTAAGATTTAACTTTTATATAGATCTGGAATTATTATGTAATTTTGAATAATCCCATCAGTATTGTGCTTCTTATTAAGCAGTTGGTGGTTTACTCGAGTCTAATGAAACTGCAGTCTGCTGATTAGACCACCAAACGTGTTTGATTATAACACTTATTTACCATCAAACTGTAGTTTTATAATTTACTGTGAAAAAAAGGAACTACATCAATGAATTCTTGAACAGTTCAAACTATAATGATAATGAATCAAAAGAATAGCTTGGGAAATTCTTAACTGTATTGTTTTTATGTACTCCTTTTTACTGAATGATATTACATAAAAATATTACAATCTGTTTTCAATTTTGAAAAACGTTTTGTGGTGATATAATAATTGTAGTTGTTCATCATTTTTAAAATGTATTTTCATTCTTCTCTCAAATGAAATACCATTTTAAAAGAAAGCTTCAGAATTCAAATTAAATTCATGATTATTCAATGGATATTCATTTCTTTTCTACAGACTTACATTGTTAAAAACACAAATTTTTTAACTGATTTTGAGTTTCAAGAAATAAATCTTATATCTATTCAATATTTAATTACCTTCTCATAATGCGTTTCAGAACAAATGTACATCAAGTATGCTGTAATACAAGCTAAGCATCCTTCACAATAAGTACTGCATGATCCTTTTTCAGCTTCAGCAAAATTAGCGTTTAGCTGATTGACAGTATATAAGAAAGCACCTTTATCAAGCTGAAAACACAAAAAAAGTTTTTAAACAGATCGTATAAAATAGATATTCAATAAAGCAATCCAAATCATCAATACGCCAATTCAAGCTGATGAAGTTTACCAAAATAGAAGCAATTACACTTTGATTATGTAGAGTAGCGCACTAAATTAGGCGAAGTGAGTAGGATTACAGAGGAAAAGGATTATCAAATAGCTGATTCAGTGAAGAAAAGTGACAATATTCACATTAGAAGTGCGTAAATTGTCAAGATTTGCTGTTTTGTACACACCTACTTAATTAGGTGGCCACCAATAAAATAAAATTTTTCATAAACCCAAGGTCAGATGAAAGGTTCTAAGGCCCTACTGACCTTAAGCCGGATTAGCTTAAGTTGCAGCTGAATATTTCCAGACCCTCTGACGCAATTCAATAAGTTAGTGTCCATTGACAACAAACATCTGATTCTATTCTAGATTTATGCAATGTTCAACTTCAATATGTTCTCTGCTGTAAAATCACTTCCCGGTGGTTCGGAGCCCACCTAAAACTGCAGGTCCAACTCATCAATCACCATTATCCAATTCATTACCCATGAACAGGTCTCAGACCTATGTGGGTTTCATCCTCCGAAAAAAAATCGATTAAAAAACAAATTCTATCAGGTTGAATTATTGCTGATTACAGGCTGAAATGAAATTGAAAGCAGTTTTTTAACATCCTATACGACAGGAGTAATTTCAGTAATTTTCGGAAATGAAATGATTGATAACTATTTTGAATCACATACGATATTTAGTTATTAGGCTATAATTCATCAAACGTTTCTGCATACCGTAGGCTATGCTGTGTGATAATAATAATGCGTAATTTGGAAATATGGTAAATCTCAAACTATTGTACTTATATAATTTGAGATTTTTTAAAGCACTTTGGTATTGCATAACCGGATATTAATAAATATTTATTCGACATAAGTACATATGAGAGCCCATGGAAATCCCATGCTTGCCCTCGTAACAAAAAAATGTAATCACAACATGAGTCCTACATGACTGCAATGCTCAGACTACACGGTACGCCCGTAAGTCTGCAAACAGCGTAAATAACGCCGCTAAGGGCTTACTATATGATTAAAAACTATAAACTTCTATCATCTGTTCCTTTAAGGATAGATTTCTTCTTTTTGTGTCCTTCAGCAAGGACTTTTGAGCTCCCAAACTTCACAGGTACCATCTCGGGACTATTCTACATTGTGCCTGAAAATTTCATAAACATCGGTTCAGCGGTTTCAGAGTTTACTAGGAACATACATACAAATATTTTTTTATATACATCATTATGTAAGACATGATGTATGAAGACGAAGGTGGTGATGGTGATAGGTTAAATAGCTTGAGCTCTTATTTATTTTAAAAAGGACGTCTCATGAACAAGCATATAATTATTGAGGAATTGAATCTAACATTAGCATTCTAACTTTTCTATCTGAATCATAATATGATATTTATAATATATTATATTAGAAAATATAAGTTATTATGAATATAAAATATTATTGCATCAATGCGCTTACCTTTCCTTCCAATTCCGATGGAAAAAGAGTTTGAAATCTGACTGTTGTACCATCGCTATAATCTCTCTGAACGAAAACTTTCATGCATAGTTGAGTTTGGCCTTGTCGAGGATTTATTTCATCTAACGGTGTGGTATGATTAGGCTGGAAAAGTAAGTGTAATGACGTTATTAACTTCAATGTTTTCAATTTTTACCATTCTATACCATTAAATTATTACCATTCAATAGTGAACATTTTCAAAACACCATAAAAATCAATTATGTTTTCATTTAGCACCGGAAAAGCAAAATTGGAAAGTGGAAACGTAGAGGATATAAATAAATATTTGTAATAAAATGTAAAATAAAATTGTCATAAAATGTAAAATGATAGATTTCTTTGAATTATAGACATAAATATCATTCATGATATGAATGATACTCGGACATTTTATGCGGATGAGAAACAGTTAGCATAGAATCATAACAAGCTCTCCTCGCTATTTACTGGTTCATGATTTTGAAAAAGGCAAGACCCAAGAGAATGCAACCTCTAATAATTGCTTTATGTAAATTTTCAACAACTATCATTACTTCTATTATTTTAATATCATAATATTTAGATGAAGAATAAAACACTACTTATTCTTGACAGGATCCTCTTATTATTGATTGGTTATAATTATCAAAGACTCAAGATTGGGAGGAGTGAGCTTACAGGATGGTGAATATATAAAACTTGATCGTTGACCAGGCCTTCCTGGATAGATCGTGTCAAGTTTCACGTTTAGAAACGTTAAATACAATACATACTAAGGTCACTAAATAATTTATAAACTTAGATCAGATGGCAATAGCGTCACAGACCAGCAAAGCTATCACTAAAAAAATCGTCAACACTGTAATAACTCAACTTTCTTTATCATCCATCGTGACAAAGAGACCTTAAACACACACACTGGGCGCACCTTCACTAAATCTGGCAAGCAGTTGAACATTTTTAATGCCAGCACCGGAAAACTATCCTTATTTTTACGAGCCCATATTTTATATGTTTATTGTTAATTGACGTTGTCATGCATTTATGTTGAATTTTTGCGGCAATAAAGAAATCTTGAATCTTGAATCTTCACTTTGGACAACCGACATCGTGGCATGTCTAAGTTTGCCCTTTCTTGAGTACTATAGGAATGCACTTGATCTCTCCTCATGACGGCTGAACTGTTTTTCCTAACATATAGAAGTGATGCCAGTATGTAGAGTCCAATAATGGTGTGTATGCCCAAACGCTGGAAGATGGGTTGACAATGCGCATTGTACTCACTGAATGTCAACACTCGAAGCACCTTCATTTGAAGCGAGAGGACGTCTCTGGCACGTGGTGAATGTCCCCAAATCAGTAACCATATTGAATGTGGCTGCTAAAAACTGCGTGATATAGCATCAGCAAGCGCTCAATGCTCAGGAGCCCTCTCAATTTTCTGAATAGATACATGTCTCTCAATTGCTTTTTTGCATACCTGACAAATATGCTGCTCCCAACTTAATCTGTTGTCAATGTCAAAACCGACCAGGATAACAGATGCTTCATTTACACTTACGCTACCGAGAGTACACATCTCCTGAGTTTTGCCCTCATTCAACATCAATTTGTTTGATGCAAACCACTTCTTGGCATCAGAAAAGAGTTCATGTGCTCTATACTTGGCATTATGAGGTCCAGTAGTCCACGAGGTGCTACTTATAGTCCAATGATTAATTTATTTGGATATTAAACACAACTAAAATTCATTCTTCTATTTTAATTCATACATTACATGGAAAAAGTAGAAAGAATGTATTACAGGCTTTAAGCAATAAACTTCATGGTAGATGGGTTTGAAATTCAGGTAAATCGATCATTACTATTAGACTCTGCATACTTCAGGTTCAATCCTTTCAATCTTGCCTTTATCTGAGGCTCTATAAACATAATTTATTACAGTCTTCTTACCTTTATCAATATCATTAATCAGTAAATAATAAATTAAATGTTATTCGCCTGTGCTTACTACATTTACCATTCAGTGTCTTCACGACGGTCCATAGATCATGGAATCGTCAAATTAGTGAAGTAATAAAAATTCATTCATGATAGTTGTATATGAAATTCGAATAAATCGATCATTGGACTCTTATAGTCTGCATCCTCCAGGTTCATTCCTTCGTGCTACCTAATCAACTCCATGTAAAATCTAACGAACTGCCTCCAAGGAAGCACCAGATACAACAGGGGAGGAAGCAGACAACGGTGCCTAACTTCAATTTCTCTCGGTTCAGACTCCATCAACAAATGAATTTTTTCAGTTGAAAGAGTGAAGCCACGTAAGGCTTGCTTTAGAAAGAACATCTTATGAACTTTACCTGCTGCGTTGGAGTTGGAATTACAAAGAATAATAAGTACATAGCACGCCTGAACTGTGAGTTATGTGTTACAAATTTATTATATAAATCATGAATTACTTGTGAAATGTAATGCTGAACTAAATTATAGTTTGGCCTTCTTATAACTAAATCATTCAGAAATGATGAGTCATACATGTAAAGCGACATTTTTATGATGACATTATAACTTCGGCTGCAACTTCAACAGATTCAATATCAAAAAGCTCTTAACTCTGAATATCACCGAATAATACTTTAATGAAGCAATAGTGGAGCAATATTTAGGTTAAGAAGTCTTACCATTCCTTTAGCTTTCATATATAGTTGGCTGAATCATAAAGCGATATTACTGTGAATTAACGAATACTTATAGATAGTAATTATTTATCATCACTCAGAAGTATTGTTTTTGCAAAAAAAAACTCTTTCATCGACTAGTTCATGTCATTCCCCATGTTATCATTATTCTATTAAAACATAAACATGAACTTTGAACCCAAAGAAGATCTGTGTCTATGAGTGAAACCATAGAGGTACCCCATGCAAATGCACTAGAAGTTGATTCTGACTTAGTTTGAATACGAATAATATTCTATCAAGTCAGTATGTATCCATTGTTATGTGACTCAACTTATTTTAAAATAAGTTGAGGTAAAAAATAATCAAAATCTCTCTGCGATACACTACGTAAGAAATCATTGCCATGAAACATCATAGTCTATTGTTGTATTGTACTGTGCTGCTAGTCAGCTGATGATGATCTTCTTGTGTACATTTTCTTTGAGGTTATGACAGTAAGCCATGAGGTATGAGGTTATGAAGTATGTTGGCTTCGTATGTCGGGCGTGTGGTTTGTGTAGCGGAGTTTGAAATGTTTGCTTTTTTATTTTCGTTACACATTCTAATATTGTAGCTCACTTCACGAATTTCATTCATTTTGCAGTATTCCTTCTCAATATTCAACCACGATGTGTGATAAACAGCAATTTGACAATCTCCTGGGTGGCGAAAATACTCTCCCAGATTATTTTCCCATAAAGGATTTTGTTTCATCGAGGACTAAAGAAATTCTAGCTATGACTGAAGCAATTGGTAAGTTGAAAATTTTAAACATTGCTAAATAATGTATTGTTCATCAGTTCCTGTATTCGCAATGTAGATTTCTTCTGGTTTGGTGGTTTCCTTTTTACTTGAACTGTTGGTTAATATTATTTATGTTACAGAGTAAAAACTTGCTTTACAACAGAAATTACGGTAATTGTGCCGCAGATGTTAGCAAATAAAAAATCACTTGAAACCTTCACGAAATTGTAGTATTATGTCTCCTGATCACAATTATCAAGTTTTTAAGTGTCGGTCTCAATTAAATAATTAATTATTCAATATTGAAAACCTACCTTTGGAACAGAGCCCCAAAATGACTATCTTCAGCAATTAACTTTAATTGAGTGTTTAGAATGCATGAATCTTTGCAACACAATAATTTGCATTTTAATTTATTAATTATTTACTCATGCAATTTATGAGAATCGAGGTAGCAGTGGTACTGTGCATACGTTGTCAGAACAGGCTCTGCGAGTTTTGAAGCATAGAATATTAATTCGAACGGATAAGTAGTATTTTTGTTTATTATTATTAGTATTTATAATATCTTAATAATTTACATCATTAACTTGTCTAATATAAGTTAAAGTATTAAATAAAAAGTCAAATTCTATTTTCGAGGTTAGGTGTACCGATATTGATAAATTTTCTTGTAATTAAATAGTCTCAAGTTGACAATTGTAATAAATTAAGTAATATTTCATTAAACATTTAACTAAAATCAATTGAAAACAATTTTTAGCTAGGAAAATGAGTCCAAACAAGGCATCTAAATCTAATTGTTTAACTAAAACTCAGGTAGCTACGCGATCTCAGCAATTATTAACAAAAAAATCTCCAACAGCTCTTAAAGCTACTGTAGATGTAGAAGAAAAGGTTGCTAAACTATTGAGTGATCACACCAAATTGAAAACAAAATTAGAAACATCACTAAAAAATTCTGAGGAAGAACGAATAGGGTTAGTGGATCACATAAAATCTCTGGAAGTTATTGTAAAATTGCAGCAGGAAGACCATAAAACTGAAATACTAAATCTCACGAGTCAATGTAGGTCTATGTCAGAGGAAATCGAAATATTAAAATCAAAAATAAACTTGGCTAATGTAAGATCTGAACCTCTGATCAATACAAAAAAAGTAGAACCTAAATCAAATGGGGAAAAAATAAATAGAAATGGTCAAACAAAAACGTATAGTCAGGTTTTGCAAACAGCAACCAAAACTAAAGTAAGGGCAAATAACGATAGGAAAGGTAGAGTACTGCTCTTGACATCCAGTCATGGACGAGACTGTAGTGACCTACTAAATAAAAGATTAAAAAATAAGTATGAAGTTCAGAGCTTTTTCAAACCAAGTGCCCCTATAAACGCAATCGTAGAGTCAGCACAGGAACAAACTAAAGATTTTGGAAAAAACGATTCTCTAATAGTACTGGGTGGCTCAAACAATATAAATGAACCTAATATAAAACATCTTCCTGAAATAAATGAAAAAATTAAAGAGATTGTGCCACTCAGCCAAAAAACTAATGTAATAATAAGTACAATTCCGTATAGGTTTGATAGGCCAGAGCTAAATGAAGCCATTAAGTCAACAAATAAATCAATTCATAATACAATCAACAGCCTAAAAAATAAGAATTCTAAGCAGTTGGGGATTTGTTTTCTAAATGAAAGGCTGAAAAAACAAAACTTCACTAATCATGGTCTACATCTAAATAAATCTGGCAAAGTAATATTTTGTAATAGGCTGGCAGAGCTGATTGAAAGTCGTTTGCAATCTACTGTCAATAATTCTCCTAAACAATCATCTAACGAACCTTTTTTAGTAAAGTGGCTCAAAACCGGGAAGGGAAACTAGTTTCAGATGATAAATTCATATCTTCAATTGTATTGAAAGACGTTAATCGATCAAAAAATCAGGATAGCATTAGTGGAAGGAACTCTTGTAGCAATCTGATAGGCTCCCAAGATTCTAAGAGATTAAGTAAATCTACTTCAATATGCAAAAGCAACGATAAAGTAATAAGGGATGATAGGGAAGTACCGGTACTCACTGTGTTCCATCAGAATATTCAATACATTCGTAACAAAATAGATAGAATCGAAGTATTTTTTAAAGAAGAGGCTCCTGATATAGCTATTTTCACAGAGCATGGTTTAAAAGAAGATGAATTGTCACAACTTAATATTCCAAACTATTCATTGAAAACGTCGTATTGCAGGACATCTCATCGAAGTGGGGGAGTAGCTATCTTCACTAAAAATGCTAAGAATATGCAAACATTTAATTTAGAATATGTAGAGAAATTTGCTGTGGAAATGGATTTAGAAGTTACTGGTTTGAGAGTAAAAATCGACAATAATTTCGAAGTAGCGGTGTTAGGTATTTACAGGTCACCAAATGGGGAATGGAACAATTTTTGTGAACTATTCAATAGGCTTTTAGAGATTACTACTACTCGTTTTACAAACGTTATTGTTGCGGGAGATTTCAATACAGACTTTGCAACACAGAATAAAATGACAGAAGATTTAAAGGATATTATATGCATGAATAACTTGGAAGTAAAAGTTCATGAATATACCAGAGTCACAAGAACATCACAAACAATAATTGATAACATCCTTACTAATATAGATTACTCTAAAACAAGATTAGGCGGCTCGGAACTATCTGATCATGACTATCAAATCTTAGAGGTGGGGTTGCAAGGTCATAAATCAATTAAAAAGAGTAGAGTAATGAAAGAAATTCAACAATGTGAACAGGGGAATATCGATTGTTTGAAGCAGAATCTGCTACAAGAAAACTGGAGTAGGGTTTACAATAGCAATAGTTTAAATGACAAATATGATAGTTTCATTAATATTTTAAGGTTTCATATTACTGTGAGTTGTCCAGTTAAAAAAGTCCCTGTAAAGAACAAATTAGACAAGATTGAAGAGTGGATAACTGATGATATCCTTGCAGAAAGAAATAGGGTTAAAGATGCATATGATGAATTCAAACTATCTAGAAATATGTTAAGTGAAGATAATTACAAAGCTCTAAAGAAAAACTATATGAAAGAAGTGAAAAGAGCGAAATGTAAGAAAACAGCTGAAATTTTGAATAATAGTGTGTACTTTAACACAGCAGTGTGGGATGTAATAAACAAAAATAGGCAAGTTGATCATGTAGATGCTTATACTAGTGTCCCCAGAATAATTAACGAAAATAACAAATATATTGATGATAGTGTAGACATTTGTAATTTCTTTAACAGATATTATCAACTGGTTGCTAAGGATCTTCAAAAATCTCTTAATACAGGTATTAGTGATGCAAACATGAGGAATACTGAGGGGATTCAGAACGAATTAAAATTCCACCCAGTATGCCAAGACGAGTTGTCAAATATCATTGATAGTTTAAATAATAAAAAAACTGTAGGAATGGATGGGGTATCCAGTAAAATTCTGAAAGAATGTAAAGATCAATTGTTAGACCCTTTGATTCATCTGATCAATCATTCATTAGAACAAGGTGTTTTTCCAGATAACTTAAAAGAGGGGAAGATCTTGCCAATCTTCAAAAGTGGTGATAGAGAAAATGTAGAAAACTATAGGCCCATTAGTATTTTAAATGTAATAAGTAAAATTTTTGAAAGAGTAGTTCTAAATAGGTTACTTCTGCACCTTCAAGAAGCTAACTTTATCTGTGATGAACAGCATGGCTTCCAGAAAGGGAGATCAACAAAAACAGCCATAGTTTCTCTAGTTGAAAAACTAATAGATATAATAGATTCAGGTGATAAAGCTACTGCAATCTTCTTAGATCTGTCAAAGGCATTTGATTGTGTTAATCATAGAACTTTATTGGAAATACTGCAAAATGTAGGTGTAAATGGGGTTGAACTGAAATGGTTTGAATCATATCTTATTGGGAGAAAACAATGTGTAGAACTAACTACAGTAGTTGGTAATAGTATAGTAAAGAATAAATCTAATAAATTAGAGGTGCAAGCTGGAGTGCCTCAGGGGTCAATACTAGGTCCATTGCTTTTTTGTTATATGTCAACCGTTTACCTAAAGAATTAATTAGTGGTAGAGCCCTCTTATTTGCTGACGATACATCACTCATTTTCAGCAATTCCATTCTAGATAATTTAGAAATAAGTGCCCATATAGGTGTGCAGGCCATTGTCCAATTTTTAAATCAATTGAAATTAACTATAAATAGTAAAAAATGCCAATACCTTCAATTCAAAAACAAACATAATTTAAATGAAGATAGGGCTATAGACGTGTTTGTAAACGATAATCAATTAGAACAGGAAGAAAAAATTGCATTTATAGGAGTTATGTTGGATAGACGATTGACCTGGACTCCATACATTGAGAAAATATGTAGTAAAATTTCATCTGGGGTATTTGTCCTGCGACAGCTCGCTAGATTAAATGACAAAAAGTTACTTTTTACAGCTTACCATGGGCTCTTACTGTCACATATTAGGTATGCTATCTTAGTATGGGGTAATTCATCAAAACAAAATCTTGATAGGGTGTTTAAGATCCAAAAGAAAGCGGTTAGGTGTATAGAAAGAGTAAATAGATTAGATTCATGTAGGCCGTTGTTCAAGAGACTTGGTCTCCTAACTGTACCCTGCTTATATGTGTATGAAGCTACTCTATATGTAAAAACGAATGATATTAACCAAAATCTTGATGTAGCCTACATGATTATAATACAAGACGCCGAGGAGATTATCACTTGGTGAGTCACAATAGTAGCTTATTCGAACAAAAACCTAGTTATATTGGTAGGAAATTCTACAACAAGCTACCGCAGTTTTTGAAGAGTCTTGAAAATATAGAAATATTTAAAAAACAATTGAAGAAATATTTAGTTGATAAAGCTTTTTATAGTGTACAAGAGTTCCTTTCACATCAAAATAATTAAGCCTCACCTCAACTAATTGAAGTAATTATGGTATCTAGTGTATAATATTGTTGATCTGACTTGTCTTATACAACTGGAGTCTCCAAGACGTAATCTACAAAAAAAAATCTACTTAATAATAAAGGCATTTTTAAAATCTCATCACTTGATGCATCGCACATAATTATACATAACCTAGCCACAGCCTGGGTTTTAGGCTTTTGGGCCACGACCTTTTAAATCTGCATGGACATTTCGCGCATGCTCAGAAGCGTAGTCTGCGTGAATGGAACGAAGTGGAATGGAAACTAGAATGGAACTGCATAACCAAACCTTTCCTAACCTGGCTAGATGTGACTGAACCACCTTTAAAATACCTTTAAATATTTAACTTTAAACCTTTTAAATATTTACAGAGGTGGTTCAGTCACATCTAGCCAGGTTAGGAAAGGTTTGGTTATGCAGTTCCATTCCAGTTTCCAATGATGTTCTGATGTAGATGGCACTCCATTGCTCTATCTGTTCGTCTATGATGTTATGCTTAAGGTACTATAAAGGCTTTTCAGAGCCGTATTTATGTTCAAAAGGTGAGTTTTTAATATTGAATAATTAATTATTTAATTGAGACCGACACTTAAAAACTTGATAATTGTGATCAGGAGACATAATACTACAATTTGGTGAAGGTTTCAAGTGATTTTTTATTTGCTAACATCTGCGGCACAATTACCGAAATTACTTTACTTACATTCTCCGTTAGTATGGATTAAGTATTCTCTAATCACTGATGATGGAACTCAGGTCCTGAAACGTGTCCGATACTACTTAGAAGCCGACTGGAAAAATCTTTAAGATAATCTTTCTGAGCCATTACCACATTCATTAGTACAATGTTCATAGTATAGACTACTTTAAGTTACTAACTTTTAATCAATCAATTTTATTCCAAAGCAAATACAATTTATACAGTTCGTAGAGTTTGTAATAAATTACATTTCAACATTTATTGGAAAAACAACATATCCGCAAAGAAATATCTGTGCGCGGATTAGCTATTATAATTTTTTATAATGAGTTGTGGAAATATTTTATCTACTTGTATTTGTTAAGTTGTTCTGTGTTTGGGTAATCCACACATCTCCAGACGACTGCAGTTGTATAAGTAACCTACAGTTTTAGGTGGGTTCCGAACCACCGGGAAGGGATTTTCCAACAAAGAACAGAGTATTTTTTTACTGGCCAAACCACTGGTCATACTTATAGAAGGCACAGGCGCTCGTGACTTATCTGACTGTGAAATACCTGCCACCTACAACACGAGAAACGGACCAGCTGTCCTACATAAGTCAAGTTATATAATTATGTTCCATTCAAAAATGTACCTAGTATTTATAATTTGGGTTGAAAATTTCATCTTAGAATAATGATTTGAATGGAACTAAATTCATTTTTTAATTCTGTATTCAAATACCTTATTCGTAAAGCTTTTAATTTTCATTTAAGGCCATTTTGGCGTTGAATAAAATCCAAATCTCAAATTTATGAAACGATAGCAACAGCTTTCATTTAAAAAAGTGGTATCGTCTCATATACGGTAAGTTAACTAATTTTTTTAAATGTTCTCATTTTTCAGATGATCCTCAGAGAATGATTGTAATACCTCAGAAACTCCCCAAACATATGCAAAGGCGTGTGATGAGTCATAATCCCAAGAGACTACCTCGGAGATTAAGAGCAGCACATATTGATATGGTAAATTATATATTTTATTATCCTTAATCTTTAATGACTATCGTCCATTATTGAATGTACGTGTTTATCTCTTATTATATGAAATCAATCACAGAAGATTGGTCAATCACAAATTTTCAATATATTTTGTTACATTCTATTTCGGCCCATCCAGTACTCCGGCAGTCTAAGCGCGCTGCAACTAAATAATTATTAACTATTTAGTAATCAGGGTCTTCTTTGTCCTAGAGGCGAAAACGACTTAACAATGTGGCTTTTGATCTAGTTATATTGTTCAACTGAATTCATTCATAAAAATATAGGGCCAGTTGCACGAAAGAAAATTAAATTAAACCACCATAAGATGACGTCATCTTACGGAGCTCAGTGCCTTTGCACTGACTCCATCAAATGACGTCATCTTACGGTGGTCAAATTTAATTTTCTTTCATGTAACTGGCCAACAGTGTACAAATTTAATATCCAGGCTGAAATTTATTTTTTGTTCTCACACAATTCATTTCCCTTATTGTCATTCATTAGCTCTTTTACTACTTCAGCGGCCCTACTACTCACAACACAAACATTATTACATGTGTAAGATTAAGTAATACACCTTAGACATTTTAAGGCCAGTCCAGACATGCAACATCGCGTCACAAACCAATTCTGCCCCATAACAAATTGTGCCAAAACAAGACTCCGTCTCATCATTGTGTTTATATCGTGATAATGTGGGACGATGTTACATTGATAACATGCTATGCAAAGAGTTGTATGATTGAGCCACGTTACGAGGCTATGTTACTATGTTTAATTGCGGATGATGCCCACATGAGTCTGGTGACTTGAGCGTGGGTAATGAGGTGATTGGATGAATGATAAACATCCATTGCTGAATGAGATTCGAACCCAAGGCTAGAGGAAACGAAGCCAGCCAGAGCCTTATCTTACTACAGACAAGTCTGAACGGGCCTTCAAATAAGTATTTTGAATTATTGGGAAAACTATCAAAACATCAACCAAACTTGTTTCGACACCCTATAAACTGTAAAATTTGGGAAATGTTGAAAAAATAAATAATTTTTTATTGAAATAGATTGTTTCCAATGATTCAAAGCAAAAGCAAATGTTGAGAGGAGTTGGATATTGATAAAGTTATAAAATATGATCATTTTGAATTTCCTCTACAGATTGGTGACATGTCAATTCTTAAACTACTAGCTTCACTATACAGTGAAGAAAAAAATAGAAAAAGTTATATACCACACTGGTATGTATATCTGTCAATAACATACAACGCTCCTTTATAGCTATAATAATTGTAATTAGTCCTAGTCAAATGTCAAAGTTATTTTATAAATTAATTATTATTAAAATTAATAAAAATTTACTCATACATGCCTGACGGAGGAGCAGGATTCGAACACACGACCGCTTAAACGATATCAAGCTGAAGTTGCGATGCCCCAATCAACTGCGCTAAGCGGCCCTCCTAATTAAACCCGCCAAAATTATATTGGTATACGCATTTTTTCACTTGTATACTTTCTTTTAGCTGAATTATTGTGAGTGAAAAGTAATTATTTTAATTGTTTCAGCAATTGAAGTCAGGCATTCCAAACGTGGTTAAAACACCCAGAAGGAAGTATCGTAGACGTCCTCAAAACCTTTTACTGGAATATAATAGAAGAAAGAGACGATTTGCGTGGCTAGAAACACATATTTGGCACGCAAAACGATTCCATATGATAGAAAAGTGGGGCTACAAGTTGGCCAACTTTCCAAACGACAAAAGTTTCAGAGCTTGTTACAGAGCCTCTAAGGAACACTGCCTCTTACAGGTAAATTTGTGATTAGTATTATCCCAATTTACCATTACTTCTGCGTCTCCAAAATATTGTTAATTTGTTCGAGTTTTTAAAGTTATATTTAAGCCTTGAAGATGAGTTTCCATTACTGGAAAACGTTCGGCCAAATGTGAGTACAGGTTAAATGTGAGACACATATGTACTTCTCCTTTCTCCACCGGAAATATGGATACTTCTAACATGTAATTAAATCTATAAAATGTATCAAATTTATTCATTTTTATCAATTTATAAAATCATTTTTAAGAGAATCTAACAATAATACATTGAGGTATCTTCCAAACCTCTAGGTTGATGAAAATTATAACCTGTTGCTTACCTGAATGTATTTTCTTCTTGCATGCTCATGGTTAGAATGATGGTTGAATGGATGCTCATAAAAATCTAAGTTCAAAATGTTCTTGTTCAAATCAATTACGAGATATCAAATCTTGTAATTTCCTGAAACTATCAAGATAAAACTAAATTTGTTTCTTAGTATAGCCTATTTTAAAAAGATGAGAAAATAGCCTCAAAAGTGTATTCACTTTCTGTTTCAAGTGTAAAATATCGTTCCTCACACATAAGCTGATTCCCATGTGGGGGAATTTTTTCTGAGTTTACTATATAACTGTGCCTTTGTTACTGCTTTCATGAAGGAAATAAATAAATTTTTCAATCAATCATATCTAAAATCGATGAGTGACTGGAATGCATTTCAGAATTCAAACCTATTGGCTGCACTTTGATAATTAACTTTCCAATGTTTCAGGATATTTCATACTTTTCTTGCATCGAAGTAGTCGGAGAACTGGATGAGATCTTGAAAGGATTGAATCAATTGACTAGCACAGAATGCGGACTGACTTTTGGAGCTAAATGCTCACTTCAAGGTACAAGAGAGTGTTCTACAACTGTATTCAAAGTGAAAGAATATCCAAACGGTGTTATTGGAACTGTCAAATTCATGTGGAAGCCCCCCCGCAACAACTCTAGAAGAACTTTATGGATCTGGTGTCATGCTGCGTATCATTATGAATTGTTTGATGAGCTGGTGAAAGTGTTTCATTTGAAAAATTATGAATGCGAATCAATGGATGTTGATTGTGAGATTGCGAATGTAGATCCAAAGTTGGAATCACGCAACGTGCCATCCAGAAAAATTCCAAAGTACACCAGCACGGTGTGTGATGTGACAGTCTCTCAGCTCAAAGATACTCTCAACAGGTTCCGGCTTACTGGTCCACTATCTCAACCAATTCTAACAGATGTCTTACGAATCATTGATCCTGACAAGGGTGCAGCAGACTTAAATAGCGGACTTGAAAACTCCAGAACGAGCTGGGTGCACGATTTTCTCAACAAGACTGAAACAACTGACATTCTAAAAAAGAAAAAAGATTTTTGGGAAAAAATGAAACTTGTCACTGAACCATCTCAGTTGCCTCCATACAGCGTTATACCAATCATTGCTTCAGACCCCCGATACCATATGCCCCAAGTTAGAACAAAACAGGTCACTGATTCTGAAGGTAAGACATACTTTATATTAATTTACACTCGTTAATTTCAATAACGAAATGTGCATTGTTCCCATTGTCAACTCAAAATATACTCGTAGAAGTTCCAGGAGATTCTATGGTAGATACATAATTGAACTATCAGAACTATCAACTTCTGATAGTGAGTTATTTTGAAATCGAGAGCAAGGGTCTTGTGTATGTGGTCTAGAATGATAAACGCTTAGATGTGTCGACAATAAACACTATTCTATCATTATATGATTCCATACATCTATGGTGTGTAAATAGCAGCCTTGTCTAAGAAAATTTGAAAAACAAAATTAAAAAAGAAACATTATTGAAATTGGTACTAAGGTTTACTACTTGAGATAACATTTATTGAAAAACTGTATAGATAGATTTAGAGTTAGTATTGTAGAAATAGGCCTTTGAAATTTCCATTTATTATCATAATTTGATTACCCAGAAAATTATTTTTTTCAAATTATTGCATCCCTCACTTTCTACAAGAGTTTCAAATGAATTTGTATGTTCACTGAAATATTCTATTTCTATTAGTGCTAATCATGAACTAAATTGAATTCTGTTGTATTAATCTGTTGAACTTTCACATCTATCAAATTTTAAAATAAGATTGAAAATGTAAGATTATTAAAAATTAAATTAAAGATTTGCATTTTAAAAATTCGCATTTAAAATTTGAGTCAAAAGATTTTGTATTAGTGTTTTTTTTTCTTGTTTGAATCATTTTCTTTTAATAAACAAACATTGGGGAAAGTTGTATAAAGACTAGGTTGCTTTCGTCCTCTGTAATATCTTTTCATATTTCTACTATTCTGCAAGATCTATTTATTTGATTAAAAGTAAATAACATTATTGAAAACTCTACATTCTCAATCAACTTTTAATTAGCTTTATTGTCGAATCAGAAACCGTATCAATTGAAAAAATCACTGTTTACATTGATAAAAATAATAATACCATTCATAGTATTGAATTGAAAACTAATTTTATTTTTCTCTGCGAATTTTTCAGAATGAATCAGAAACCATACTCATTTAACAAAATCACGGTTTGCACGATGAAAATAATAATTCATTAACTTAATAATATTGAATTGAAAACTAATTTTATTTTTCTCTGTGAATTTTTCAGGACAGTCAGGAATGTGGCCTATTAAAACGATTTCACCCGATTTCGTGCAAGATAATCCAATGTGGGAACCATCGATTAGAGATAAATCCACAGCTGAAAAGCTGTCTACTGCAGAATTGAATCAAATCAAATCAGGGCAACTGGTGCCTGGTGCTTGTGATTTGGAAAATATTGCACCAGCCAGCTTTCTTCCGGTGGTTCTAATTCAAAATCCTGGGTTCAAACCTCAAATCACGAAAAAAGGTGAGAGATTCACCGTTTTATAGATAAGCACAACCAAATACTATAGATAGATTGTTTTAAAAGAGTTGAAAAAAGACTATTTTGAATATTGTACAACAGTGTATTTCCTTAATATTAAAAAACAATTATTTTCAAAATCTTTCAAAAGCTCATGAAAATCTTTATTTGAGTATTATTCCAATGAATGTAATAATCATTGTAGACTACTGTATTGTTTTGTAGAAAAACGACTTCTCCATTCCTGTAATACATTACTGAGCATGTCAACTTATGGAATAATCACCGTTTTCATTTAATGTTACAAGAGTGGACCAAACTTCGCCGTTTCATGAAAATAAACAAAAAATTAATTTCAAACAATTTAGGCACAATTCTTTATTCACGACTTTGGTGGCCGATCTTGACTTGTAACATTTAAATTGCTAAATGTAATTTGCTTCACCGATAAGACAGTAGTTCATAACTTTCTTTTTTCGGAGGATGAAGCCCACGTTGGTCTGAAACCTGTGCGTGGATAATGAATTGGATGATGGTGATTGATGAGTTGGACCTACAGTTTTAGGTGGGTTCCGAACCTCCGGGAAGTGATTTTACAACAGAGAACAGAGTCTTTTTTCTGGCCAATCCAATCGGTCACCCTTAAAAAGAGCGCCCAGGAGTTTCGTAGCTTATCTCTGATTGAACAAATACCTGCTACGGTTTTCTATGCTAAATACCAACGTCTCCAGTCTGCGTAGTATTAGTAATATTGTTTTTATCTCTTGTACGAGAAATTTGTAAATTTAGGTAAATAAAGTAATTAATCTAAAAAATGCAATTCTTTATTAATAGATGTGCTAATAAAATCGTGATTGTCAGCATAAGCTAAAGTCCGCGAGAAAATACTTCCAACATGGAATTGGGGAAGCAGTCTTCCACCACCGCAGATGCTCTGTATCGTAGTCAGGAGGATTGGAGGAGGAGTGGAGAGGAGAGTCGGACCTGTGCACAGTAATGTATCGTAGTCAGGAGGATTGGAGGAGGAGAGGAGAGGAGAATCGGCCTGTGCACAGTAGAATGCTCATTGTCACTTTTCTGTTGTTGTTGTTGTGAGAAAAGGAGTGAATGCTATGTGGTGGGGGTGATTTGTAAGGGATAGAGCATCGGACCTCTCTCACTCTCTCAATGGGTTGAGTGTAAGATAGGGCTATTCTACCCTAACTCCGCCTTTTTGTGTAGATGCATCACCTGGACATTATAATATTCATTTATTATGCAAACAGTCTTTTTAATGTCAGTAATCAAATTTGCAAAACAGTGTAAATAGTAATAGTGTAAACGTATTGTCTTGCTATATATTTTTATATAAATCTTTTCCATCAATCTAGGCGATGTCATTCATTGTAAGGCTATAGTCATTAGACATATAAATTGACTTCTACTCAAATACAGCTATCTGAATCTCTCTCTCACTTACTCACTCTCCACTCACTCTCTCTCTCTCTCTCTCTCTCTCTCTCTCTCTCTCTCTCTCTCTCTCTCTCTCTCTCTGCTGTCTTGGTCTGTGTTGGAAGTATTTTCTCACAGACTTTATATTATCTTGATTTGCAGGAATAAATATGTTTGCTATTTGTTGGTGCAGGTTCATCGTCTAGGTTTGGTAGTGGATGGGATGTGGTGGTGCCGGCCGGGTGGGCGATGCCCCTTTGGCTGGGCATGGTGTGGCGGGGTGCGAGGGCGGGCGGCCTGCGAGAATCCACGTCCATTCTGCGTGAAGCTGGCTCCAATCTCGGTCTGCTAGCTCCCGATTCCGCCGCTGGCCAACAAGACAGTACGGCTGAAAAGGATGCAAAAATTGAAGAATTTTTCAGGTACTTTATCTTCATTGAGCTACATTCAGAACTTTAACATATTAGCGACTATAGAATGGAGTAGCAAAAATTGTAAAAACCTTGAGCAAAACTTTGATGAGACTGCTTGACTAGGTTTAATATTAGAATTTGCAAAAGCATTGCTACTATTCAATTATCAAAAAATATAACAACCTTGAACAAAAATTTCAAGTGGCTGCTTGTCAAGGTTTAATATTACAAATTAAATACATTGGAGCAATATAGGAACAAGATAATATTTTTCGGCTCAAAAGTTTTTATAAAAATTTAATATTATAAACTATTTTCAACTGTTTTTAGAGTCTTGTTTGAAGTGAACTTTTAAATTAATGGTGGTTAAGTGAGAAGATTCATGTTGTTATTTTTCGAGTGAAGGTTTTTAGTAAATCTTACATTTTTAGTCTGTGCTAACCTCAATGTCTTGGACAATGTAACATATTCAAAATTTGTGAAGGGAGCAGTTTTGGACTTGAGTCTGTTGCGCCTTCACATTTGTTGTAAATTTGTCACAATAAATAAATATGAAATATTCAAACACCATAAACAATATAGAACCAACTTAATCAATGACCAAACACAATTCAAATCCAACGCAATTTTCAACTATATAATGGCCGCTCATCCTAACCTCAACAAAACATGACCCCTGGTGGCAGGCTGACGAAGCTTCTTTTCAGAAGTGAAATGCATCCTTCCAGTATCTCCTATATAAGTGAGTAAAGACAATATATTAAATTGAAATACAGTGTCAGTTTTGATATTAGATTTTTTAATATTACAATTAGCAAAAACATTCGGTCTGTAAACAAGTTATGAAATTGACATAAGATTGGCTGTGCTCTAAGCTATGTATTTACATAAAGTTTTGACATAATTGACTAAACAAGTTATGAAATTGACATAAAATTGGCTGTGCTCTACGCTAATAGGAATAATTTTTTTTAAAGTAGAAATTAACTGGTATTTTAACAATATTAATTTAATAGCCAACAAACTTTCTCAAAAATTGAAAAACTAAGCTTACAAACTAACTGAATAGGACTGGCCTATCTTGTATAGGTATACCCTATTCCAAAAATAATCGCATAATTTCGTCAACTCATTTTTTTTCATTCCACCTTCTTGTTGTGCACCAATGTATATTAGCCAACCGGATTTCCCATCCTGCAGGAAGATTCCATGGTCCGTAAAACTTTGCGGAGTTTGTTTTTTGATTTTGTTCACAAAGATTGATGAAAAGAGCATTATTTAAAACTCTTTCTTGATATTTTGGTAATTTGTCCATTGCAGATACTGAATTGGATCCAATGTATACAAGGAAGTTGATTACAAAAATTGCCTTAATCTTTTGTTTCTGTAAAGAATAAAAATTAGGAAAAAACTGAAAAATAATAAATTTAATAAAAGTAAAATGAATAAAAATTAGAAAAATAATAAATTTTATTAAAATAAAATGTTATAGCCTAATATAAAAATTAGAAATAAAAAATCAATTATGTTGTGTACCAATGCAACAAAGTTTTTAAATACTTCAATAGTTTCAATTCTACGACTTGAAAATGTTTTCTGGTAAGCCATCAAACAACGTGGTTACCAAATAGGCCTATTTTAAGGTTTTTGTATCTTGCATAATGTATGCATTATCATGAACAAAAGGAATCCCATATCTTCAAATTCTCATACCTTATTAACTTATTTTAATTCTAAAGTATCACTGAAATAATTTTCCAGAATTATTCCATTGTAAACAAACCATTTATGCTCAATAGTTCAAATAATTGCCCAAAATTATTCTACAGTAAAGCAAACCTTTTATGCTCAATAAATTACATATATTTAAAAAACCCATATGAAATATTTCTATCATCAAAACTACTTTTTCTGAAATCGGTATCATTCTTGTAAAATAAACATCACTCCCAAATCCTTAACCTTGCAAACAATACCGGATTACAGATACTCTCAGGCTTGAATAAACAAGTAAAATTATTATATTGGGCAGTATTCCTTTAAGATAATGCATTTCCCCTGCGCTAATTTCAGGTCTCTACTTCAGGAAAATTGTTGAAAGTTATTAGAACTTCCCACAGCTCTAGAAATTTGAAGTTTCTCTTGATAGTTGGTTATCAATGTCAAGTTTATCAGTGTCCAGTTTGAAGGCACGTGATTTGACTGACTCCTGAAGGTGTCTGGCTTGATTCCGGTTTCAGGCTTCCCAGTTTAGTTTCACCATTCACCTCATCAAATAAAAACTTTCTCTGTAGTGGTGAAGGTGATATTGTGGAAGATATCCATAATGAATAATAAGGCGAATTTGTCACAACCACATTTATTAAAAATAGTGAGATACTAGTTTCGGTTGTTATACCAATATCAATCTCAAACAAACTCAAGAGGAGAACAAGATCAAGAGGAGTTTGTTTGAGTTGATAATGGTGTAACAACCAAAACTAGTATCTCATTATTTTTAATAAGTGTGTAAACAACTTTGTCTTATTATTCATTAAATAAAAATTTATTAATCAAAATAAAGTTACAAAATCTTTATATAATAACTTGAGACAGAATATTTTTTATCGAAATTCTCTTATATAAAAACCATGTGTTGAGACTATGCTATGAGTCTAGTTAATATTATTTAAAAAAATGCAAATATTATTTTGATAGTAAAATGATATAAGATGAGAAAATAATATGAATAGATTTCTTTTGATAGTGATAGAAATAGACTGTTGTTTATATATTTTTTAAATTAGACTATACTCTATTCACTGAAACGGGAGACAACCAAAACAAACGTTCGGATTGTGTGAGTGAAAAAGTGATGACTCATATCAGCTGTAGACCGATTGATCAATTTCTACCAGTTCACACTGTGTTCAGTGTCACAGTTGTTGTCACAGGTACCACTTCACTTATACTGCACGTATGTTATTGTATTTCTGTAGTTAGTTGTGAATCGGTCTTGTTGTTCGAAGATACACTCTTGCACGCGCATCGTTGTTTACATCGTCTCTCCTTTCCGTGAATAGAGTATAGTCTTGAACCCATGTGGGAATCATTAGCGAACAAAAAATGAGTTAGTGATTCAGAACCCACCTAACTGTAGATCTACTATGTCCCACTTATTACATTGCTTAGGCAGAGAATTGTAATTACCTGTAAAGGTCTCCAACCAGAAAAAGCTGTATGCTTTTATTTTTTTATTGCTGATGATGCCCAGATGAGTCCGAGACTTGTGCTTGGGTAATGAGGTGAATGATAACATATAGATGCCAGACGCGTTTGTTTCTTTAGCAAGCAGTACTATATTCAGTGACTTGGTATAGGATTTGATTTCCTTGTATTATATGTGCGTATTTTATAAACATTGAGTCATTGAATAAAACTTGATTTGATTTGATTTGACGGAGGAGCGGGATTCAAACCCACGACCGCTAAATGACAGCAAGTTGAAGTTGCGACGCCCCAACCAACTGCGCTAAGCGGCCCGCCAAATTATCCCGTTTAATACAGTTATCTATCTCTATTTTCAGGAAACCTCCAGCGAAACGGCCAAACTACATAAAGTTGGGAATTCCCGCTCCTTTTCACCGACCATGGAAAGAACTCATAAAGGATTGGAATGACTCAGATAGAGCTCCTTCCTCATTTTGTGTATTGAGAAGCATTGCAGTACTTCAAAAACTGGAAAGCTTGTTGGAAGAACTTAAAAACTATTCAACGAGTGTTTTGAATGAAAAATTGTTGGAAATCGGGCTAGAAATGTCATCTTTTTTGGTTGCGGTCAATGTGAAAATGTACAAACGTGGGACATTGTGCGAAAATTCATCGTTATGCTTTCCTTCAAAAGATGATCTAGAGAGGTTGAAAGATGATGCGAGCTACATGGGACCACTTGAACCTTCTCATTTTGATAAATACGAAGACGAAAGGCGATCCGCACGCGAATCTCATCAGAAAGAGATGACTAGACTGAGGAAAAAGAGAAAAAATGCCAAAGAAAAGAATAGTATTGATGTATTAAACGTTTTGAAAGAGACTAGTGAAACAAAAATCAAAGAAGAAAAGGCTCTCATGCAGAGACTCTGGCTACCTACTGAGAATGGAAATCTAAGGAATAGTTCTAGTCGTGAAGTGATGGGGTTTTTAGAGGATGGAGCGTTTTCATATAAAGAAGCCTGTTCTACAGGTCAGGGCTACATTGCCTTGACAGCTCTGCTAAAATTTTACTCCCATTGGAAGACATTGTCTCCTTCAGGATCTCCTTTGATTCTTGTGCGCTCACCGTCCAGTTACCAGTTTTCGTTTGCTGAAATGTCAATCATGTTATAGTATTGAAATGTGTGTAGATTTTCCATTTTTCTTGTTTTAGTACTTCAGGTAATTGTGGGGCAATCTATGCCGCTCTTCTATTCAATTAAAGTAGTTTAAAAATGAAATTTGTAAAATGTTGTAAAGAATCTTGTCAACAATTTATTTTTCAATCAATGCAATGCAGCCTGTTCGAGTTATTATTTTTGTATTTATTCCTGAAACACAAGAATTTAAACAAATTTTAAAATAACAAATTTTAAAATTTTAATCAGTGTCAACTTTTTCTAATTAGAATCTGCTTACGGATCAATTACAGGGAAATTTTATTTCATACCAGTGACAGAAATTCCACTTGTGAGTTTATTTTGTATTGTAAAAATGCAATAAATGAAAAAATTGTAATGCAATATTAGTAGAATGCAAATAAAACTGTGCGCTTTTGTATATTTTTATGTACTGTAAGAAAAGAATATATGAATCTATAATATCGATTCTTTGATAATATCGATTCTTTGATAATATCGATAATATATAGCCTTCTGATTC
Organism: Conomelus anceps; assembly: GCA_948455865.1. Lineage (NCBI taxonomy): Eukaryota > Metazoa > Arthropoda > Insecta > Hemiptera > Delphacidae > Conomelus > Conomelus anceps. Next base: position 12,212,041 of record OX418217.1, on the reverse strand, counting down.
TTTGATGGATTTTAGCCTCATCCATTTTTTCTACTACAATTTCACCAAATTCAACTTATTACAATAAATACTTACTATTATTAGTAAGTACTAAATACTATTAATATAAATACCTACTAGTGATAAGATGATAACTACTAATATTGTATTAAATTCATTATGAAAACTCTGATATTGATTTCTAATACACAAGATATTGCTAATTAGCATATTTATAAAAAAAACAGCATTTGACAAAATATTATTTTTTACAAATTGTTGTTAAGCAGAGTAAATTGGACTGTTTAATGATATTGATCAATTGTAAACAGAATTTATTAATTTCGAATTCCTTTAATTGCTATTACTTTATACTGAAGACTTCCGCAATGGCGGATATTGACAACAGCATTGAACAGCTGATGGGAATCGATGAATGCTACTGTACAAAAATATCAGTCACTTTCGTTAGGCTCAATAAGAAAATTCATATAAATTACAATAATATTGATATAAACAATTTAGTTCAGTATACTGGTTTCAACAATTATATTTGTATGATTGCTTCTGAAACTTCATGAAAGTAAACTATGAAATATGAAATTGAACCACATAAATCAAAAGATTTATGATGAGTAGTTTAATACCTTATTAGAACTTGACTAGTATTAATGCAATACTGAATAATAGTATTAAATCAATATCAATAAAAACTACAGTCCTGCCTACACCTTCAACAATAATTTAAAAACAATCATATTTTTTCTGTTTTAAAAATAAATGTTGCTGATTAGCAAAATAACCTGAAACCACTTATAAGTATCACTGGATACCTTAGTTCATGCTTCCTAATTAGGCGGCTCTGAAAAATGTGTTGTCAGATATGGTACCATGCCAGCAGCTGATAGTAGAGAATCGCCAACCTCAATACACGAATTTACAACACGACTCGTACCATGTTGCCTAGTCTACAGGTCTGACGCTAGCAGTCATATGGTTGGTCGCCGCAGTCAGTTGAACCTGTTAAACCACAATTTCTTTGAGCCGCCTAATTTCGTGGCGGGAAGCATAGCAATATTTTTTTGTCACCCACTTTGGGGTGCATTAAATCAATTATTATTCTTTAGTGGATGTTTCTTGAGCTTTCAGCAATACTCTCTCATTCTCTCCGATATTGCCTTTCTCCTGTCCTCGGACACTTCAGTTCCCCTTCTAAATTAGGTATTTCTTGAAATCTTCTATTGTCATCTTTCAGCAACTTTCTCTGATGTGCAGTATTCTTGATTATATTTTCATAACGATATTATTCATAAATTGCATTCAAAGTAGATTGTTCAGTTCTGTCACTAATAAGGGTAAAAACAAGGAACAGATAAATAATTGGATAATTGATACTTTTTTCAACATCAGTCATATATTATAATTCCTTTTTTTTGCTCCTTTTCCTTTTGATTTTCTTATTTAACCTTTGACTATTTTTTCTTTTTTCATCAATAACTATTTTCTAATAAACTATACTTTATGAACCGATACTCACACCCAGCGGACAGGGGTTTCTCCCTTGCTGGGTTGTGCCTAGAAATTTTTAATTTTATTGCAAAATTGTTTGATAAATTTTCTTTTATATATTAAGAGTTCGTTTTATAGATTTTTTGTATTTGTTTTTTATTGACAATAAAGATCTATTGTATTCATTTATTATTAAAATTCATCACATAAGTTTGTGTAAATGCAACAGAGATTTTCCAAACAGTGACAATATACATACAAACTAATACATAATTCATAAAATTAATACTAGTCAGTCTATGTAGTACAATTAACGCCAATTTCGATGATTGGTTAGATCAATCAGTAATGATAAAAAACAACAGGATAACCTAATTTCCTCACAGATGTGTTTGATTTTTTATTAATGATTCTGATTAGCATATACATACAAGTTCAGGAAAAGGAGAGACGATGTAAACAACGATGCGCGTGCGAGAGTGTATCTTCAAACAACAAGACCGATTCACAATTAACTATAGAAATACAATAATTAATGCGCAGTATATAAGTGAATGGGTAACTGTGACTCTGAACTAAGTGTGAACTGGTAGAAATTAATTGATCAGTCTACAGCTGATATGAGTCATCATTTTTTCACTCACACTAACGCAAACGTTTGTTTTGGTTTGTTTCTCGTTTCTCTGAACAGAGTATAGTACTGTTACGAGTTCTATATCTAAAATAACGCTGGCAACACTTTAATTTATCACTCGCACTTTATTTACACAAATAATCCACAACACGCACTGATCAGTAATGTCTTACAGAAAATATGCAATTTAAAACAGATAAATCTATATTGTTCAACTAATAAAGAGTTTTCAATATTACTGTACAAAAATCAATCACTATGTTAAAAGGCCGATCTAATATTAAATAATAACTGTACAAGAAAATGTCCAATAATTCAAGAAGAACGTCGAAAAAGAATAATTAACCCATGTCAAGTCCGTAATACAATAATAGCTATTAGTAGAGTCCACCGGTATAGGAAAAAGAATTATCACTATAGGCACAGTATACGGTAATTAATTATCATTACTGTTACTACTTGTTTATCTCAACGAGTTTCAAAGAAGACTGAACTAATTTACAAAAGTCTCTCTCTATTTATATATTTTTCTGTAATCTAGAAAGATCCATTTTTCTATTAACTTCTACCGAATTCGATAAGATTCCTAAATAAACAAATAAGAAGTTCTTGCATATTCCACAATATTCGATTTAGTCGATAAATTTCCATGAGGTTCTAATTAAATATTCTACCAAATTATAAGTAAATATCATAAAAGTGTCAAAAGAAGAGTAATTAATTGCTTTGACTAGAAGACTTGTTGACACAAGCGATAACGCTGTAAATCTTTCTTTCCGTGTTCATTTTCACTACAATACATAAGTCAATCAATGTTGATAAAAACAACAAGACAGCCTACTTGCTTTAAAATAATTATTCATTACAGATGCTATTAATGATTGTGATTAGCAACTTCATCGAATATTCAAAACGAATTTTTCGTTGTAAATCTTTCTTTCCGTGTTCATTTTCACTACAATACATAAGTCGATAAAATATGTTGATAAAAACAACAAGACAGCCTACTTGCTTAAAAATAATTATTCATTACAGATGCTATTAATGATTTTGATTAGCAACTTCATCGAATATTCAAAACGAATTTTTCCACCAATAAATAATTTATTATTGCATGCTTTGTTTTAGCTGCCAGTGGCACACTTTCAATCGAGAACAATTATTTTCCGACTCATCGAAAAGGTGGTCCGTTGTTGGGGAGGAAAATTGTTCAGTGGAGCATTGAGTGCGGCATAAGCCCGCCATCGAACATGGCCAATAGCAGTCGCAGTCACGTGAGAAAGTTCATATTCCCTAATGAAAAAGAAAACAATTACAGCCGAATTTAATTAAGCGCGAGTAACATGGCGAAAGGAAAAATGGTCGAGCTGTGAAATGAAGGGATGGAAATGGGCAAGGGGGAAGCGGTGTGTTTGAGAAGAGATCCAGCCAGCCCTCCAAGTTGTATAATGCACCCCGGAAAACGGAATTGGCGTTGGGAGGGGGTAAATGATGTAAAGATGGGGTGTTGCACCCGAGAACACACCACCCTCCCATTTCTCTATCTTCTGCCGTACCGCCTTGCCATCCAACAATTTGGAAACTGTTCTGGAGCTTCCCTACTGCGGTTCAAATTACATTCTCTCTCGCTCTCTCCATCTCTCTTCCTCCATCATCGTTCTTTCTTTCTCTCTAAACTTAATTCCGACAATACTTCCACCCAATTTTTTTAAACCTTTCTATTAGAGTGATTGTAGGTTTGAGTGAACTGCTGTAACCAGATGATGAGATGTCTCATACCCTTAATATATTTCTAGAAAAAATTTGTGGTTGGTCTCACATCTCTGTTGTTCAGTTTATTACGAAAAAATGCATTTAATTTAGATTTTTGTAGTTTTTTATTCAAATAAGTGTCTATAGTTAAGTGATATTGTCACTTTTAGTCACGTTAAAAGTAATTTTTATTTTTATGAAGTTAAACAGTTATTTTAAGTTTATATAATTCTATTTAATAATTTCATAGAGGTATCAGCTTTTCAATACTTGAATGAAAGATGAAACCCGTCCAAAAATGTTGTCCTTTAAGAGGATTTTAGTAGGAAATCATTGAACATATCCAACTGGCAGTTTTCAAATTCGAATTTTCTACTTACTGAAATAAGTTACCATTTATATTTCTTCAAAGAAAAGGGATTCTATTTGTAGCATGTATTTATAATTATTATCCTTGTTGCAGGGTAACATTTTATCTGTGCTGATAATTAACAGAAATATAATTTAGTGCAGAACTATCTTAAATATTTTTTGCCTGTAGTAACTTTTAGCTCTGAATTCTATGGAACAAAAGTTGGGTATAAACAATATACGTATTAAATTTTAATGTATGGATCAAAGGAATTGTTGAGTGTAGATTCTGTGCATAGATAACGCAGGATGATTCTTTATCTGCAAAATACTTGTGATTGTGAATAATTATTGTTTTTCAAGGTGAAATTTCAAGTGAAACAGTGACCTAACCTAAGATTTTGATCCTACTTTAAAATTTTGTGAAAAGCAGTCCTGTTGTATTCACATTGACTGTATTTTAGTTAAACGAATAAATAACTACACTTAAATAACTAAACCCCACCTTGGTCAAAAAATATATACAGTATTATTTATCAGAAAATTTACGGCAAAATATATTTAAGGAATAAAACGGTAAGCAGTGGGAGAATATACTAGGAAAGAGAGAAAAACATGAACGCAGGATCAGTAACTTATTTGAAAAGGAAGGAACTCTTCAAGCAGTTGTCTATAGGACCAAATTAAAAAAGGATACTACAAATTTTATAAGTTTGTAGCAAACTATCCCAATTGCCATTTGGCATGTTTTTAGCAATTCAACACGCGGTTCTCAGAGACATGTTTCTTGAAGTCCCACAGATTGATTGGTTGATTTTATTGAAACGCCAGGTTATCAAAAACCCCTATTGTATTTAGCGAAAGTACAGAAATATAGAATTCAAATGCATTCTTAGTTATTAGAAGAAAATCCCAACAGAAGATTTTAATATAGATTTCAAGAAGATTTTAATATAGAGAGAAAAGTGACTGCAGAGGAAGTATAGGTAATGCAGATCGCACAAGTATTTGGTGATACAATAATTATAAAGTACTGGTGCATCTGTAGATCTTGATAAAGTTACAACTCTTGATAATTGGAGCGTTGTAAGCTAACCTAACCTAACCTCTCAACTCTCAAGTTCTGATTTGTGAGAGCGTTGTGGCAAATCTGAATTCTGCGTTCATATATTTCTCCACAGAACAATCATTATTGGGCAATAGTTAGGCTGCTAATGAACTAGAACTAGCGAATACTCCATCATGTGTGACGGAGACCTAGGACCATCAATTATCAAATGACGAGCTGAAAAATAAAGTTGCGCAAAGAGCTAGGAGCGTAAGTATGCTTATCAGGCGCATCTCGTCAATTACGCTCGACTTCGGCTGTCAGTAACATGATAATGGATTACTTGACTTGACTGAAACTTCTAGGGAATCAATCAGTGTCAGTGGTGATGCAATGAGAAATCTCCTTGATGGAATATTCTAACGCGCGCTTCAACCCATTCCGCTTATACTTTCACACTACTCGGACAAAGTTCTTGGGACAGATTAAAAATTTGTGTGAGATACCATTAGACGAGGGGCTATTTTTTTCTGTATCCAAGTTGTATCATAACTGAAGTGGGCTATATTCGTTCAAAGTTATCAGGTATTTTGTGATTCGATTAAAATGAGTAATGATTGACCAAACGAAGTGAGGTCTCCGTTTCAAGTCGACCGTTTTGCATGGTAGTGATAAAAATCTCAATCTTTAAAGGAGTGTCAGATAGCCTGCCATGTTCTACGACTGGACGCCTCAATTTATGTTTTTGCACGTGAGTCTGTAGACTTGTGCGTGGGTAATGAGGTGAGTGGGTGAATGATGGGAAACATCCATGCAAACCCAAGGCTCAGTGGCGTAACATTTTCCAATTGGACCCCCCGCAACCGATTCTCCGTGCCCCTCTCCTCAAAATCATATAAATATCCCCCTCACCCTTGCCACCCTCCCCCTGAAAAACTTTCATATTTTGTGGGCAGTTATCATAATTATGTAAGAACTAAATACCTTTTTATCTATTAAATTTTAAAATTCAATCATGTTTCAAAGGGGTGCTAGTCTAATAATTTTGGCTGCAGCCTACGGGCTCCTGAAAGATGGAAATAGTTGAGAGTTGGTTACATTGTAAATAATTAATCTAGAAACCTAGAAACCTTGAAATTGATGTCTTCCATAGGATCCACATTCACATCCTCCTTGTTAGCATCTTCGCTCTTTCTCCCAGAAAATGTGTTCTCTCAGAATTCGCCTCATTTGCAGACACGATACAGGTTAAATTTTTAATAAAAAGTCATTTTATCTAAATTACCGCGAATTTATTAAGTCAGGAAAAGAAAAAAATTTAAGAAATTTATTCTTAAGAGGCAGAAGAGAGAAAACGTAAACTACTTTTACAGTAGCCTACTTGATTATAAGAAAAAAATGCAACTGTGTTGGGAGAACTGACACAATTGAACCAAAACTATTATTTATATACTTATACAATATAATCATGTAATTTATCCGATATATCAAGGGTATAAATAATATTCCTTCTGAACATTGTTTAAAAGTGTACTAGTCGATAAAAAATAGAAATAACTAAAACTTGACCGTACAACATCACACACATCAATTATATTTTATGTTAATGTTCAGTTTTGAATAAATGATCAGGTGTTAATTCAAACCTAAATTAGTTAATATTTTATGCAGTTAAGAATGTGCGTTTTATGTGCATCGGTTTTGTTTTGTAATAGAGCGAAATTTCAATATCTATTATTCATTTTTTTCCCCAACTAATTTACATGAATCTTTTCAGAATTAAATTTTCTACAAATTTAATCAAGAAAAAATACACCTTTATTTACCATTTATGAAAGTAATCTTACGTTAAACACAAAAATGTATTATTTCTTTACACCAATTCTTGTGTTCTACTTAAGATATCTCTAAAAGTATTGCATTTACAGCTCTGAAATCAATTTTATTCAATTTTCCAGATAAAAAAAAAACATAAGAAACAATAGTATTTGTATCTTTATAACCAACCACCTTAAACATTTTTATACGGCCTTACCTCACCCGAGGGTACTGAGTTCTAGTTGAAAATTTCCACTAGCCGTAACTCGCTAACGAAGCGTTTTCAGGCATATGTTTATATGAACTTCTTTCTTATTTTTAGCTATAGAATTAGCTCCCAAGAGATTGCCGTTTAGTTTTGAATCATCCTGCATATTAATTTCAGTCTGGGCACGGGCTATTTCCTGAAAAAAATTATTTTCATTCTGGGCCCCGCCCTTATAGCCCGGGCCCCCCCGCGCCGCGGGGTCTGCGGGGGTGTACGTTACGCCACTGCCAAGGCTGTAGGAAACGAAGCCAGCCAGAGTCTTATCTTATCACAGACAGGTGCTCCAACCAACTGCGCTACCAGAGCCGCCTATTTATATATTCATTATATCATACACATACATGAACATGCCAAAACAAAAATATTAAAATACAATAAAGAAATAAAACAAAATCAAAATCCATAAACTTTTTGAAAAAAAATCTAAATATGTGTGTGGAGTTGAAAACTTCTTTCAACTATTTTTTTCCGGAGGATGAAGCCCAAATAGGCCTAAGACCTGTCCGTGGATAATGAATTGGATGATGGTGATTGATGAGTTGGACCTACAGTTTTAGGTGGGTTCTGAACCACCGGGAAGTTGCTCACTATGGTTGCTCACGTACTAGGAAAGTTGTATGTACTAGTTTATAATTATAGTTCTCTAGACAAAGCTCACTATTTTAAAGCAAGAGTTTTAGAATTTCAAATTTTAATCAGAAACTCCCACAAACTTGAGACTTTAAACTTTTCAAAGAGCCATCAGTAAAATGAGATTTCTGTACTACTACTATGGTGACATTTTGACAAAGTTTTATGGCAAGTAGCGTAGAGAAGAAAGAAGTGCTTGCAGCAAAGCTAATGTTGTGTCATGCAACTGTGCTCCGCCATTCAAGTAGTTCACGTTCCTGCTACGCTTACCCTCAACAAAAATCTCGTTTTCACCATAATTCTTCTTCTCTGGGTATCAAGAAGTGCTCAACCCTCTTTTCTTTTCTAAGAAATAGTCAAAAGTATCTTGTTAAGATATCAGGTACTTCGTTCATCTCCGTTTACCATAAAAATGCTTCAAACCCACTTTTGAGAAGCTGGTGTGATGGTATATGAAATCAAGTTTGATGGTCGTCAAAGGTACAATTTGGTTTTACTTTACTAACTTAATCGTACCGTAGCTTGTTATGATGTTGAAAATCCATCTTGTTTCCACTAATATATAATAAAACTTTAAAAACACTTTCAAGTGGAAGATATGACTCACGTTATGGCGTGACAGCCGTTTCATGCTGTTGTCAGACCAAATCAAATCAATTTATTGAGCAATAAAATAATACATGAATCAGCCAAGTCAATAATTACAAAGTACAATCACTAGAAAATATAATATTAATTCAAATTTAATATAGTCTACAACATATCATACAAAGTAAAAGTATACCGCAATAGGTAAAAACATAAAAAAACATAAAATCAATTCAGTCAAATGAACAACACTTAGGCCTAACATTATATGAGTACAGCATGTCATAAAACATGAAATATCACATTGAAGATAAAAAAACCACTCTGTCACATTAGCAATTATTTGTCCTATCATTTAGGAACTCTTCCACACTGTAGTAGGCCTGCAAGGAACGCATACAAATCCTTCTTAAATGTCCTAGATGAAATGGATAAAGATCTAGGTAATTTATTAAAAAGCTTTATCTCATAGGAACTGGGATTTTTATCAGAAAACTTTAATCTGTGATGCTCAATGAATGGGTTGTCCCTACCTCTTGTATTATATGTAAGTACCCGTGAATTTGTTTTGAAATTATTGATATTATTAGCAATGAACAGAATGACTGTAAATATAAATACATGGGATTGTTAAAAGTTGAAGATTTTTGAATGTGTGATTAAGGGTGATTAAAGTCCCAAATATGACCCACAGGTACACTGGTAGCTTATTGACAAAATTAACTCCGTTGAGTTAAAGTCATTGGTTATAAATATTTAGTTTTAATCTGAATAATAATGATTTTGATAAGCAGAGAAAATAAACAAATTAAAGGCTAAAAAAAGGAAGAATCCCACATAGGTCTGAGACATGTACTTGTGTTAGGAGTTGGATGATGATTAATGAGTTGGACCTACAGTTTTAGGTGGGTTCCGAACCACCGGAAAAGTTGGATTCATTTGGAAGAATAAGCCAATAATTTATAACAAGTATTTTCACATTTTTGTCATAACTATTCCTCTATCTTTGCAGAATACAATGAATTAAATATTACGATTATTGAAAATAAATTCAAAACTCACTTATTCTTGTATATCAGGTTACACACCAAACACCAAAAAGTACGAATTAGTAACTTTTTAATTTACTAGTCATGTTTATTTTCAATAATTATTATTATCATCAAGTGAAAAGTAATGTGGAACTACAACAGCAAATAAATTCAAACATAAAATGCATCAGAATGAATATTCTGACATTACTAATATGGCTGGAATTCCAATCTTTTATCACATTAGACAAAAATATTTTTCAATTGAAAATGCGTTTTATTCGAAAATATTATTTTTCAAGTACCGTAATAAAATGATTGAACGAGCGAAGCGAGTTCCTCCTTTTGAATTGAGGCTCGAGGCGTTGTGTGTTTGTTTGTATGTTCCATGATAACTTTCGAACGCCTTTATCAATCAACTTCAAATTTGAAACACAGATTCTTGGTATCTTTAGACAGGTCAAGTTCGTTGGCCAATAAAATTAACAGACTCCTTCATCCTTTTAGAGGCGAAACAAAAGTATAGGTTCTCAGCCCTTCATTATGGCGGGTTACACACATATGCATCTCGCACGGTGCGACTAGCATTTATGATGCGAGATGCATGCAGGCTTTTTTTTTTTTTTTTTTTTTGTAGATTACGTCTTGGAGACTCCAGTTAAGGAGTATAAGACAAGTCAGATCAACAATATTATACACTAGATACTATAATTACTTCAATTAGTTGAGGTGAGGCTTAATTTTGATGTGAAAGGAACTCTTGTACACTATAAAAAGCTTTATCAACTAAATATTTCTTTAATTGTTTTTTAAATATTTCTATATTTTCAAGACTCTTCAAAAACTGCGGTAGCTTGTTGTAGAATTTCCTACCAATATAACTAGGTTTTTGTTTGAATAAGCTACTATTGTGACTCACCAAGTGATAATCTCCTCGGCTTCTTGTATTATAATCATGTACGTCAAGATTTTGGTTAATATCATTCGTTTTTACATATAAAGTAGCTTCATACACATATAAGCAGGGTACAGTTAGGAGACCAAGTCTCTTGAACAACGGCCTACATGAATCTAATCTATTTACTCTTTCTATACACCTAACCGCTTTCTTTTGGATCTTAAACACCCTATCAAGATTTTGTTTTGATGAATTACCCCATACTAAGATAGCATACCTAATATGTGACAGTAAGAGCCCATGGTAAGCTGTAAAAAGTAACTTTTTGTCATTCAATCTAGCGAGCTGTCGCAGGACAAATACCCCAGATGAAATTTTACTACATATTTTCTCAATGTATGGAGTCCAGGTCAATCGTCTATCCAACATAACTCCTAGAAATGCAATTTTTTCTTCCTGGTCTAATTGATTATCGTTTACAAATACGTTTATAGCCCTATCTTCATTTAAATTATGTTTGTTTTTGAATTGAAGATATTGGCATTTTTTACTATTTATAGTTAATTTCAACTGATTTAAAAATTGAACAATGGACTGCACACCTATATGGGCACTTATTTCTAAATTATCTAGAATGGAATTGCTGAAAATGAGTGATGTATCATCAGCAAATAAGAGGGCTCTACCACTAATTAATTCTTTAGGTAAACGGTTGACATATAACAAAAAAAGCAATGGACCTAGTATTGACCCCTGAGGCACTCCAGCTTGCACCTCTAATTTATTAGATTTATTCTTTACTATACTATTACCAACTACTGTAGTTAGTTCTACACATTGTTTTCTCCCAATAAGATATGATTCAAACCATTTCAGTTCAACCCCATTTACACCTACATTTTGCAGTATTTCCAATAAAGTTCTATGATTAACACAATCAAATGCCTTTGACAGATCTAAGAAGATTGCAGTAGCTTTATCACCTGAATCTATTATATCTATTAGTTTTTCAACTAGAGAAACTATGGCTGTCTTTGTTGATCTCCCTTTCTGGGAGCCATGCTGTTCATCACAGATAAAGTTAGCTTCTTGAAGGTGCAGAAGTAACCTATTTAGAACTACTCTTTCAAAAATTTTACTTATTACATTTAAAATACTAATGGGCCTATAGTTTTCTACCTTTTCTCTATCACCACTTTTGAAGATTGGCAAGATCTTCCCCTCTTTTAAGTTATCTGGAAAAACACCTTGTTCTAATGAATGATTGATCAGATGAATCAAAGGGTCTAACAATTGATCTTTACATTCTTTCAGAATTTTACTGGATACCCCATCCATTCCTACAGTTTTTTTATTATTTAAACTATCAATGATATTTGACAACTCGTCTTGGCATACTGGGTGGAATTTTAATTCGTTCTGAATCCCCTCAGTATTCCTCATGTTTGCATCACTAATACCTGTATTAAGAGATTTTTGAAGATCCTTAGCAACCAGTTGATAATATCTGTTAAAGAAATCACAAATGTCTACACTATCATCAATATATTTGTTATTTTCGTTAATTATTCTGGGGACACTAGTATAAGCATCTACATGAGCTACTTGCCTATTTTTGTTTATTACATCCCACACTGCTGTGTTAAAGTACACACTATTATTCAAAATTTCAGCTGTTTTCTTACATTTCGCTCTTTTCACTTCTCTTGTATAATTTTTCTTTAGAGCTTTGTAATTATCTTCACTTAACATATTTCTAGATAGTTTGAATTCATCATATGCATCTTTAACCCTATTTCTTTCTGCAAGGATATCATCAGTTATCCACTCTTCAATCTTGTCTAATTTGTTCTTTACAGGGACTTTTATAACTGGACAACTCATAGTAATATGAAACCTTAAAATATTAATGAAACTATCATATTTGTCATTTAAACTATTTGTATTGTAAACCCTACTCCAGTTTTCTTGTAGCAGATTCTGCTTCAAACAATCGATATTCCCCTGTTCACATTGTTGAATTTCTTTCATTACTCTACTCTTTTTAATTGATTTATGACCTTGCAACCCCACCTCTAAGATTTGATAGTCATGATCAGATAGTTCCGAGCCGCCTAATCTTGTTTTAGAGTAATCTATATTAGTAAGGATGTTATCAATTATTGTTTGTGATGTTCTTGTGACTCTGGTATATTCATGAACTTTTATTTCCAAGTTATTCATGCATATAATATCCTTTAAATCTTCTGTCATTTTATTCTGTGTTGCAAAGTCTGTATTGAAATCTCCCGCTACAATAACGTTTGTAAAACGAGTAGTAGTAATCTCTAAAAGCCTATTGAATAGTTCACAAAAATTGTTCCATTCCCCATTTGGTGACCTGTAAATACCTAACACCGCTACTTCGAAATTATTGTCGATTTTTACTCTCAAACCAGTAACTTCTAAATCCATTTCCACAGCAAATTTCTCTACATATTCTAAATTAAATGTTTGCATATTCTTAGCATTTTTAGTGAAGATAGCTACTCCCCCACTTCGATGAGATGTCCTGCAATACGACGTTTTCAATGAATAGTTTGGAATATTAAGTTGTAACAATTCATCTTCTTTTAAACCATGCTCTGTGAAAATAGCTATATCAGGAGCCTCTTCTTTAAAAAATACTTCGATTCTATCTATTTTGTTACGAATGTATTGAATATTCTGATGGAACACAGTGAGTACCGGTACTTCCCTATCATCCCTTATTACTTTATCGTTGCTTTTGCATATTGAAGTAGATTCACTTAATCTCTTAGAATCTTGAGAGCCTATCAGATTGCTACAAGAGTTCCTTCCACTAATGCTATCCTGATTTTTTGATCGATTAACGTCTTTTAATACAATTGAAGATATGAATTTATCATCTGAAACTAGTTTCCCTTCCCGGTTTTGAGCCACTTTACTAAAAAAGGTTCGTTAGATGATTGTTTAGGAGAATTATTGACAGTAGATTGCAAACGACTTTCAATCAGCTCTGCCAGCCTATTACAAAATATTACTTTGCCAGATTGATTTAGATGTAGACCATGATTAGTGAAGTTTTGTTTTTTCAGCCTTTCATTTAGAAAACAAATCCCCAACTGCTTAGAATTCTTATTTTTTAGGCTGTTGATTGTATTATGAATTGATTTATTTGTTGACTTAATGGCTTCATTTAGCTCTGGCCTATCAAACCTATACGGAATTGTACTTATTATTACATTAGTTTTTTGGCTGAGTGGCACAATCTCTTTAATTTTTTCATTTATTTCAGGAAGATGTTTTAGATTAGGTTCATTTACATTGTTTGAGCCACCCAGTACTATTAGAAAATCGTTTTTTCCAAAATCTTTAGTTTGTTCCTGTGCTGACTCTACGATTGCGTTTATAGGGGCACTTGGTTTGAAAAAGCTCTGAACTTCATACTTATTTTTTAATCTTTTATTTAGTAGGTCACTACAGTCTCGTCCATGACTGGATGTCAAGAGCAGTACTCTACCTTTCCTATCGTTATTTGCCCTTACTTTAGTTTTGGTTGCTGTTTGCAAAACCTGACTATACGTTTTTGTTTGACCATTTCTATTTATTTTTTCCCCATTTGATTTAAGTTCTACTTTTTTTGTATTGATCAGAGGTTCAGATCTTACATTAGCCAAGTTTATTTTTGATTTTAATATTTCGATTTCCTCTGACATAGACCTACATTGACTCGTGAGATTTAGTATTTCAGTTTTATGGTCTTCCTGCTGCAATTTTACAATAACTTCCAGAGATTTTATGTGATCCACTAACCCTATTCGTTCTTCCTCAGAATTTTTTAGCGATGTTTCTAATTTTGTTTTCAATTTGGTGTGATCACTCAATAGTTTAGCAACCTTTTCTTCTACATCTACAGTAGCTTTAAGAGCTGTTGGAGATTTTTTTGTTAATAATTGCTGAGATCGCGTAGCTACCTGAGTTTTAGTTAAACAATTAGATTTAGATGCCTTGTTTGGACTCATTTTCCTAGCTAAAAATTGTTTTCAATTGATTTTAGTTAAATGTTTAATGAAATATTACTTAATTTATTACAATTGTCAACTTGAGACTATTTAATTACAAGAAAATTTATCAATATCGGTACACCTAACCTCGAAAATAGAATTTGACTTTTTATTTAAATACTTTAACTTATATTAGACAAGTTAATGATGTAAATTACTAAGATATTATAAATACTAATAATAATAAACAAAAATACTACTTATCCGTTCGAATTAATATTCTATGCTTCAAAATTCGCAGAGCCTGTTCTGACAACGTATGCACAATACCACTGCTACCTCGACCATCAAGGCTGCATGCTCGTGGCACGTGCTAGTAGCAAGATGAGAGAGGTAGTACTTCTTGGCGCTCAGTTCATTGGAAAATGTCGTCGTCGGCATCGGATGATGACTTGGAAATGTGTTCTGCGCATGCCCAAACACAAGATGCACGCTGCATGCCACGCCAAAAGACCGACCGATCGGTTCCTAGACTTCCTAGTGGCGCTGCACGCTGCATGCGAGATGCATGATGCCAGTAGCCAGTCGCATAAGTGTGTAAGCTCCACGTAATTGACACAGGTTGGTCTTCAAGCTGCATGCTTGTACCAAGAAAAATGCTTCATCATTTTGGTGGCGATGCAGAGCCTCTTCATAGGACTTCGTTGATCTTTCAATCATTTCCATGACTGTCTCCACTTGCAGGTCTCTATATAGATCAGAGTTTATGATGTAACGTGGAGCATTAAACAGAAACTATGAGATTTATTTTGGTGAAAGTGTCTTTTTGAGAGAGTTGATTACAGCCTATTAATCGTTTAGAAAGCAACAGAACCATTGAAAGACCCCCTGCACTGGCTTCATCAATCAAGCTGTACGCGCAGAGGAAATCGCGAAACTTGCTCGTTTATGTGGTTATAGAAAAAAGAATAAGAGTTGGCAGTGTGAAGGCAGCAGCATCAACCCATCCATCAGTGCTGAGTAATGCTGGAGCGAGAGGATCTTTGGATGTCTGGCACAGCAGGATAAGATGGTAACGAGTATTCTAGCTCGGGATTTCCGGAGGGATCGCTCGCCGAAAGAAAAGAGGGTTTAGACGTCGTTGGTAGGACATCGTCGCAGTAGAAGGCGCGACAGCCACCAAGAGAGAGAGAGAGAGAGAGAGAGAGAGAGAGTGAGAGAGCTTCATGCCCATGAATAATTCAAATAGCTTGCCATTCTCTTGCATTCATTGTGATAAACACGGTGTTACACCTTCCTCTCTCTCAGCGCACCTTATCAACAACTCCAACTTTTACAGAAGTTGTCAACTCCCTTTTCCACAAACGAGGCTGACTATCAAACACTCAACTTTTCAGCGCCGTCACTATTTCATAAATTTGTGTTTGTCAATAAGTTTCAATAACAAATTTTATTCCTGGATTTCTTGTTCCATGACGAACTGCGTTGTTAATATTAACTTTTCATGTGAAATTTAACGACTTGCAGTCAAATATTTGCTCGGCCAGATTAAGTGAGTTATTATACTTATTCTTAACAAATATTTGACTGCAAGTCGTTAAATTTCACATGAAAAGTTAATAAAACAAATTTTACTTCATATAAAACTTGCCATTTTTTAAAAATCGTATCACATTGGTTGCATTCATGGGTGCCTTACCGTTTACCGCCGGTAAATTGATTTTTTTTTGAAAACCAAAAAGCGTCTGATTAGTATATTCAAATTTATAGACGTTTAAAACTTTGAATAGACCAATCAGATGTCTCAGCTTTGGATGAAATTCCCTTTACCGGTAAACAGCAAACCTCCCATATGAACTTAACTATATTGTTGTAATGTATTTCTGACGCGTCAATCAAGCCAGCGGACATGTAAATTTCGAAATGCTAGAAACTTTTTTGTTGGTGTCTGCGAGAAAGTCCTTCAGAAACAATTTAAATTATTTTTCCAATTGTCAAAAGTAATCAGTTGAGCAACATTTAGCCGGTATAAAGTGTCAATATGAAACGTGCGCGGCACTCCATTTCTATAAATTTGCTAATATCAGAGGTTCAAGATTTTAAAACTACAAGTTATGTTCATATTATTAAATATTTAATAAAATTATAGTAAAACTGAAATAAATAAACCAATACAACGGATACGACTAATTAAATTAGAGGGTTTGGGGGTCTTCCTCTGGGTAAATTATGAAAAGTTGACATGAAATTATTGGGATTTTCAAGCATTGAAATCCCCCACCATCTAGCCCCCCCCCCCCAGCTAAAATTTTCAAATTCTCAAAACTTTTGAGCCGAAAAATATTATTTGGTTGCTATGGTGATCAACATCAATAATTATAGTTATTTCTATTATATACTATGTATCTGCAGCTATTTACCTGGAAGTACATGCTACCCTAGATCCTCCACTGGAATCAAACACCCTAAAATGGTATTTTAAGTGATTCTAGACTCATGTCTAGAAAAACTTAGATCCATTCCTTTATCACACATGAGAGGCCTGGACGCTATCTATTGATTGAGTCATTGTTATTATTACACACATTCTTGGTAGTGATAAGCCACGTCTCCACCAACCGAACATGTCTGCCGAACATTGTTGGCGAATACAAAAAACGGGCAAACATTAAACATATGGGCCACCGAACATGTTCGTGAGTTCAAAATACAAAGTCGATCAAAAATCGTAAATATGATAGAAATTAAATACATAACAAACATAAATCATAAGTATAAACTAAAAGTATGAATAATACAGAAACATAAATATCTCTTCAAGCATTTATGGCATCACCAGCAAAAAGAAAACTTATTTGCCCACTGGTGACTGTTGCAAATCTTCAATATTGTATTATTCCTGAGGTTAAACTAAAGAAAAAAGCTGTGTTTTCAGAAATTACTTTTGTCCTTAAATTATATTTTCTATTGAAAGGAAATAGTTGTCCATTATCCAATCGTCAATGTCCATAGTGGTGGGGGTCTTTGGTATAATTTATAATATTAAAAGAATTTCAAAATTATTATTTACTAGAGTTTTGAAACCCTTAAATAAGTCCTCACCCGTTTTTGTAAATTCTATAGTATTCCACAGACATTAAGTGTGAAGGAGAGGTCTAACCAGTGGTCTAACTATAGATCTTCGAGCGTGAGGTAGGTTGACTAGCAGTGATGTACTGCAGCACTGAGGAGGGTAGACGTAAACTCTAGGCTCAATGTAGTAAAGGGAAACAAAGGAAGAGTTCTCCTACAATTATTATTAATGAAAATAATAGATTTATTTCTTACTTGAGGCAAAAACTTTTTTAAACAGGATGCCCATCCTCAGTGCCATCCAGGCACTAAGGATGTGCATCCTGCCCGAAAACATGTTTTCGCCACACTAGGACGTAATGAGCTGTTTTTCGTGCGTCATATGGAGGCCGAAAGTGTTCGGTTTCCGTCGAGGTCTGTAAACGTTTACCGCCCTAGGGCGGAAAAGAAAATGACCTTGAATGACAGCTGATCGTGTCTGGATACAGCAGTCATGATTGTAAAAATGAATCCTTCCAACTTTTATGTAAAACAAAAAGATTTAAACCATCAATAAATGTTTATTTTTATAATTTAATATGTACGTAGTATTTAAAATGTCAAAAATGATCACTTTCTATAACTTAATATGTAATATTTTGTAGTTTTGATATCAAACAATAGAACCTTTTTATTCAACCTACAGAGCTCTGGGTGGGAATTTTGTGAACTACTACAACTGTTGCTAACCTCTCTTGGTTGGTTAGGTTTTTTGTTTTTAGGAATTTTGTCTACTACTGCAACTGTTGGTAAAGGTTACTGTTGGTATAGAAAGGTTAGTTGGTTAGGATTTTGGTTTTTTATGCAGGTTTTGAATCAGGAACAGGAATAACAACAAAAAACCTAACCAACTAACCTTTTGGCGTACAGTTGTAGTAGTTGACAAAAATGCCCACCCAGAGCGCTGTAGGTTGGATAAAGAGGTGATAGCCGTTCCTTGTATTCTTGCAAGTACCATAGCCTTAAAATTTCGCTTTCAAAATTTCCAACATTGTTGTTTTGTTATTTTGTGGTGTGGCGAAAAATAGCGTTCGCAACACGGGCAAAAATGTTTTGCCGGCTCTCAAACGCTTCAAGTTCTCGACTTCGTCTCGAACTTGAAAACCGCGATCTCGAGCCGGCAAACACACATTTTCGGCCCTAGGTGCGAAATATACTATTTGCTTCAAGTAAATAGATAATAAATTTATTTGTTTAGGGAAACCATACAAATGAGTTGAGCCGACATTGAGAAGTAGAATTACAGGAATATGTAAGAAATGCATTAAAGTTATTTGAAAGGTATTGAGACTATTCAAGCAAGTTCACTTATTCATTTCTTCATAACATAAAACACAATCAAGTAAAGATACAACAGGCATAGCCCACTACTGCTTTCTTTACAAATCTATAAAAATGAATGTCTTTCTGTATGTATGGGGATATATATAAATAAGGTTAATTCCATTAAAATTCATATAGTGAATCAGTTGTTTACATTGAAAGAGATTAGGGTTCTTATATGTATGTTTCCTATAGACTTCAAAACTACTTGACAGATCGGCATGAAACTTTGGGAATATGTTGTGTGAATATTGGGGATGGTTTCTGACAATAAATTTTAATAGGGGAGCTAATAATTATTATTAATTAATCCATTTTATAGACCTAACCTACTGAACTTGCCGGCCGAACACCTTAAAGGAACAGCTGATAGAAGTCAACAGTTTTTAATCATATGGCAGGCCCCTTAGCGGCGTTATTCACGCTGTCTTTGAACAGCAAAAGACTGCACTTTGCATGTAAACTACCGTGCAGTCGGTGCCTTGCAATATGTAGGAAACATACGACTGGGTATGATGAAATGTAATTATGCCAGGTTGATGTCATCTGTTAACCAATGAAGTGCTATCTAGAAATTTGAAATGCAGCCTCAGTGGGAGGTGGCGAATAATAAAATAAAAAACCTAGCTACTACCCTTATAGTCGTAGGAGGTTTAAATTTGAAATGTTTCTTCATTCAGAGGTGGTGAAGAAGAAAACAACAATGCCTCTATGATCAGCTGGAAGAGCCCTAGGACTAACTTCTTTCCTAATTTGAAATGTAACCTCAGTGGGAGGTGGCGAATAATAAAATCAAGGAGAATTTTTATGAGAACGCTACAACGCGCGTTGGGCCAGCTAGTTTTTAAATAAAAAATCCGAATTCAAGGTTATGTCCAAGTTGAACTAGGAATTTCACTTCAAATACAATTACTGATTCTTTCCAACTCAAAAATATCAATTTAGGAGCTCAATTTAAAAACGGAGCACTGACACAGTCCAATAGTCCAGAGAAAGTAGACATAATTTTGAATTTAGTTTAGATATAAGAGCCAAAATAAAGAAGTCATAACGTAGTCATTACAGCTGTTTTTATCATTGTCCTTATTTCTAGGGCCTTTACAATATATAGAAAAACTCTAGCCTGTTTGTTTTCTCCTCCATCAGATTCAATAATCAATGACTCAAGTGACTCATTGAAGTTTTTCAAGTGACTCAATGCTTCTAGTTCTCCGTAATTATTATTTCTGCCTCAAGTATGAAAAAAATTATGATGTTGAAGATCCATCTTGTTTCCACTAATTTATAATAAAAACTTTAAAAAACTGTACTGTGGGTCGTCTGACAATGCTCTTGACAACAGAGTGAAACAGCCGTCACGCCATAACGTGAATTAATTTCCACTTAAAAGTGTTTTTTAAGTTTTTATTAAGAAAGAAATATTACAATTTCTTATTTATCTCAAACAGTTCTGCATGTCATTCACGTAGAAATATTCACAATCACATATCAAATAGATATTTGTACAAAGTTATGTTTATGAAGCACTTTTTCGTTTTTCTCAGTTGTTTGATTTTTTCCAAGCCTGGAATTCGAATCAGTTCATTGAATTTTCCGTAGGGATCATGGAAACGGCCAGGTTTGCAGTAAAAGTTGAACAAGAGTGTTCTGATTAGAAGATGCTATTCCATAGCTGCATATGATTAGTGTGGACATGCGGGCATGAGAAGTGGCAACGGCAACTCCATGCCGGCGGACGGGCTTGCCTCATTTTCAGCAGCCTCACGGGAATGGTGCGGCGGGGTTTTTTGAATAAATTTATCTGTTGCTGGAAAACATGTAGGGCTGTGGATTGCGGGCCCACTTATTTGCATATTAATCTTGCTGAATAACGGACGATTTTCTGGCGTGTTTTCGCTGTTCTCGGGGGAAAGGTGTAATAAACAACAGCGAAAGAACTTTCTCGCTGTGTAGTATTTACCGCGACGCGCAATTGGATTAGAACGTGACCAGATGATGAACTGCAGGCTTCAAACGGAACTCCCTCTTGCGCGCACATCTCCAGGAGCAGCAGAGAGGATTGTTTCCAGCAAAAACTCTCTTCGCCCGGGGAACGAGCTGCATGTCCTCTGCTGCTTTATGTATTTTCTGAATAAGGATGTATCAGGGTGCGAGAGAGTGTGATTCAATTCGACTCCGTTCCGGAAGGCCTTTACTTCATTTGCTTTATGTTTCAACGTGTCATCATGGAAAAGTCAAACAAGGAAAAGACGCTAATGCTTGTCTGGGTCTAAAACTAATGTAGGCCTACTCTGTACCCTCTAGCCCACCTGGCTTGGAGTATTAGGCCTATTCAAGGAAAAGCTGCAGCCATATATCCACAAATCAAATCTGAGTCTTAATGCAAAACTCACATCCCACATCTCACATTCACATTAACATTAAGATTCCGCCCTTAATATAGGAAATTAATCTATCAATCAATAGATTCCATTAATTATTTGTGACTTCTATTGAAAGAAGTATATATTTGATGTATAACCATTGTTAAATTGGATGTTTTATGGGTTATTGATTTTTAAAACCTGGATTGAGCGAGTATGTACATTGAATTTATATTATCAAATCAACTGTCATGTTATATGGTAGGTCTCATGAATTTGCAAGAATATTTCTTTATCCTTATAATGATCATTTCCTTTATTTTTGCATGCATTATCTTCGTCACCACCACTAACACCACCATCATCATCATCATCACCATTACCATCATCATCATCACCACCACCACCACCATATCATCATCATCATCATCATCATCATAAAAACAATAATTATCACCATTACCATCAACATCATTCTTATTCTTTACTAGAAATTCTTCCGCTTTTCTTCTTACATTCACATAAAATACACTGTTTATCACGTTTTTCTCTGTCTATATGGGTTCTGAGTCTTTTTATATGTATAAACTGATATAATATTTTTTATTAAGTAGCATGGTGCTTATCATGCATTGTAAGTGAAGTATGGTGACCAGTCGTGACTTCAGAGTTGCGGGGAGGGATGATAAAATTCCGAGGTGGCAGAATTCCGTGGACCCTCCCCCTAGTCACCTCAACGAGCCATTTCTCGTAGATTATAGCTCATTCCTAGAACTGGTAGATAGCCAACGTTCAATTCAAGAAGTGATGTATCTTTAAATATAGTTGTATCCTATTCTTTTAGCTTTGGCCGGTGGCAGGACAAAAATCCGTATAGTGCACTGCTGTAAAAAGGAACGTGTTTGGAAACTGTAAAGAATCTAGGGAAAAGGTGGAAGGAGCCCAGGCGCCAGTCACGTATCTAGATTATCATCACGATAAGTGAGGCGGGACACATTAAAGCGATTCCACTCCTCCGAGGAGGCGTCCCGTTCCGCCCGTCCCCTCTGCGGTCGCCAAGACTTCAGGATTTTTCGGTCGTCACCTACCTCCGCAAGGAAGCATCAACCGAACGAGTACCTACTAAGAAAATGTACCATGCTCGCCTCAAACGGGACAGACTATTGGAAAACCGTTAGAGACTTCAGCAATCAGATTAAGTGGCTTAGATTTCATTCTCATTATTTGATTAGTCCCCCACCAAATTGAAAAAAAATTCAAAACCACATTGCAACCTAATGTTTATAAATGTGGCTTAATGTTTATCTTTCTGAAACAGAGTAGGTGTGTGTGCCATTCTTACAGATTCCTAAAAAATGGCAACGTTCCATAATTTAGCACAAATTATTATTCTCGAGTTGAGGGTGTATTCTACTCCTGAAAGTGAGTAAATTCATAATTTGAATAGAAATGCAGTGTCAGTTTTGATATAAAATTGTTCATCTAGTATTTCCTCCTTAAAAATTCACAGATTCCGAATACAAAACAGGCCTACTGCCAGCTATAAAATTCGCTATTGAATTGAAAATTTTCAAATAAAAAGACTTAATTTTTTCAAAAGGGAGACTATTTTATCTATATTTTGTTTATATATGAATAATTTGTTTACTCTGTCGGTATATATTCGGCTAAGGGAAAATTAATTTTTACTCAATTTTGTTCATGTTTAAAAAAATTAACTTTTTATGTGAATTCAACGACTTGCAGTCAAATATTCATTAAGAATAAATAAAATTTACTTACTCTGTAGGCCGAGCGCTTTCGAATCTTTGAGATCCGTTTTCAGAGGCGTGGGTTCGACTAGATCATCATGTCAGTTTTTTGGTTAGAAGAATTGTGGTTTTTGTAAAATGTGATCAAAAAGTTTGTGTGATTTAAAATTTAGTTGTTCATTGAGGATGTTTTGTTTATTGTGTGTGGTGTGTTTGTATATTTCAAATTGTTCCAAGGTGTTGAGTTCGTGTCCTTTAGATTTTATATGTAGAATGTGTAGGTTGGTAGTAATGTCAGTAAAAGTGTGTCCAGTTTGAATGATATGGTCGGCAAAATTCGATTCAGCTTTTGATGTCAGGGCTTGAAAATGTTCTTTGTAACACGTTGTTTGAATGTGCGGCCTGTTTGTCCTATGTAGAATTTGTTACAATCAGAGCAGTTCAGTTTGTAGATCCCTGGGAGATCGTATTTGTTTGTGTTCAGTGTGGTTTTGAGTGTAAGTGCATTTCTTATTTAGTTTTTTGTTCTGAATGAGATGGTGTGGCCAGCTTTTTTGAAGATATTTGCTAGTCTGTTTGATTGTGGATTAATGTATGTCATTGTGATGTATTTTTTGTCAGTGGTGTTGGTGTTTTGTTTTTTGTTTGTTATTTTATGATTGAGTTTGTCAATTAGGTCGTGTTTGTAGCCGCTTTCTTGTGCTAGGTATTTTATTGTATTTAGTTCAGTGTTGTAATTGTCGGTGGATAGCGGTGTGTTGTTGAGTCTGTGTAGTATTGACCTGAATGCTGAGTGTTTGTGTTGTGTTGGATGATTGGAGGTGCTGTGTATCAGGGTATCTGTCATTGTTGGTTTTCTGTAGATGTTGAAGCTGTGTTGTTGGTTTGTGTTATTTGTAATTGAGAGGTCCAGGAAGTTGATTGAATTGTTTTGTTCATATTCAGCTGTGTATTGAATGTTCTTATGTATTTTGTTTATGTATGATCGGAGTTGTTCACATTGTCTTTTGTTTCCTCTGTATATATAGCAATAGAACATCATATACATATCTGTGCCAGTATATCGTCATGTTCTGTGAAAATTTGTTATTAGAGAGTACATGAGTGTTTTCGCAGTGTTGGAGATAGATCTCAGCAAATACGCTTGAAATTGGTTTCACTGTAGGCGAAATTTGTTTTCGGATTATCTGGAATTTCGAATCTTTGGGACTCGGATTCACTGTATTTAGCTTGCGTCAACGAACTTTGGGTTTGGTTTCTTTTTTTGAAGATTACATCTTGAAGTCTCCGTTTATGAAACATAAGACAAATCAGATCAACAATTAAATAAAATATTACAGTAGAATCTCGATTATCCGAGTCCCGGTCAACCGAGCCTCTGGGTTCACCAAGCTAGTGATGAGAGAAAAATTAAAATAAAGCTCTTTTTATTTTAAGAATAATACGGTAGGAAGATGCGTTTTATATTTTTTTATGATGTAATGTCATGGTCTCAGTTAAAATAAGGTGTGTCAATAGTTATTTTACGTTTCAACCTTAGAAAAATTAAGTTTTGTCACGTTTTTTGACTTTAAATTGACTTTTCCTGGTAGTAGCACTTAACCGAGTTTTTTAATATCCGAGGTGGTCTTGGTCCCAATTACCTCGGATAATCGAGATTCTACTGTACGATTTTTATTCTCTAGTTACCACAATTTAAATTAGTTGAACAGAGTTCTCTATAGAGCAACTTCTGTTCTGTTCGGATTGGGACAGTGTTGCATATGGTGAGTTCGGTGATCGAAATTGGTTCTAATTGAGTTAAGCCTTTTCAGTGCCAACTTGATCAGAAAGATAATTTTTCCTTCTTTGGGATAAACGAACACATAGTCACCCTCTTTTTTCATCAAGTGCACACTACAATTTTGATGTGTAACGACGCGATCAGAAGTGTCGTTGTGGATGAGCTTGGAAAGTGACTGTCGACTGTCGAGTGTCGAGTGTGATGCCGCCGAAAGGCAAAAGGGTCGATACAGCATAGCAGACCCATTGCGGAATGAAGGGCAGGGTGTGGTGCGGGTTGCCAGAGGGGAACAGTCCCTTGGGAGACGGTGCTTGAGAGAGTAGAGTGTTAGTGCTCTGTGTTGAACGTCGCTCGACTCAGCCTTTTGCAGGCTTCATTATAGCACGAATAAGCGCTTAAAAAAGCTCAGAGATCTGCATTATTGACACTGGAGAAATGCTCCGGGGGAAATTAAATTGGGATTCATGAACAAAGGAAAAACTGTGAAATCGTTATTCAGAGCTGATGGAATTCCAGCTATAACCTACCACTGCAACTATCCAAAGCTGTTTAATAAATTTTATTCATCAAAGCACTTATTCAACTTTTTTATCCGGGTCTTCGTACTTAATTTCCATCTAGAATAAAAGAGCAGCCATCCGATGCTTTAATACGAGCTTGTGCAGTAAAATAGAATTCCAAAACAACTTAATGCGATTCTGCATTGAATAATGCATCACATTACCACATTGCTGGAATTATCTGTGTAGTTTTTAAATTGCTAAATATATTTATGAAATATGCATATATTTTTTTAAAATAAATTTTAAGATTATGAAATACAAATACTATTCCCCCAGGTTGAGATGGAGGTATGGAATCGTTTCTAGAGAGTATGATGCTGTCATAAGAACTAAATAATTGATTAACTAAATAAATTTTATTAAATATTTCAACATCATTAAATATTTTATGGAAATAGATTTTATTTTTGTTTATGTTATCTATAGACAAGAGATTAATATAATAGAAATAGCTGATATAATATAGTATGGAAATATATGTCGGCCTCTGTGGCTGTCAGTTGAGGCAATTGTCTTTGATTAGATAAGACTCTGGCTGTTCGAATCTCGTTCAGACTTGGATGTTTTCACCTCGTCATTATTCACCTCATTATCCACGTACAAGCAATGTCCGATATTTTGTTAGCATAAAAAGGAAATTCGTAGTAGTAATAAATTATGCTGCACCAAATATTTGGTATTTTCGTAAATAGCAAGTTTTTTCAAAACTCGATGTTTTTAAATGTGCTGAAGTCTGATTTTCTCATGGAAGACAATAAAATTTTTCTGTTCTGTTTAGAATTTTTGGAGAGATAGACCCCTATACTTTTTCTCCTTTCGCGCCTGATTTAAGATGATTGATTGCCAGAAGTCATGGTGCACTTTTTTGTAGATTACGTCTGGGAGACTCCAGTTAAGGAGTATAAGACAAGTCAGATTAACAATTATACAATCTTATACACTAGATACTAATTACTATATCAATCAGTTGAGGTGAGGCTTAATTTTGATGTGAAAGAAACACTTCTACACTATAAAAAGCTTTATCAACTAAATATTTTTTCAATTGTTAATATAGTGTACAGTGAAATAGTGGAACTAATTTGTCTGTGATATCACTAAATTCATAATAAGGAATTTCTAACTTCTAGATAGGTAGCTACATTTTGTAAAACCTAAAACAGTATTCTAAAAAAGTTTTCAATATTTAAATCACATGAAGACTGTTATATTGTGTCTACACATACTTTCTGTGTCCAATCTCTAAAGCTCATGTCTTATTTCGAAACTATTAGAAAATTATAGTCAATTTAGCCGATTTACTGAAAAGCCAGAAAAGAAGGAGAAACCCAAAATACACTAAAATTTTGGATATTAATAATTCAATAAGACTATTTTGTGTCTACTCATCACATGCACATGTGTGTGTCTACTTCCTAAAATGAATTTATGTAATTGAATTGACTTCTATATTTTCGGCTCTAAAATCTCGAACAAAATTCAAAATTATGCACTTTCTTTAGACTATTGGACAGTTTTAGTGCTTCGTTTTAAAAGTGAACATCTAAATTAATATTCATGCTTTGGAAAGAATCAGGAATTGTACTTCAAAGTGAAATTTGCAGTTAAACTTGAACAAAACCTAAAATTTGGATTTTTCAATTGAAAATTTGTAAAGAAAGCAGTAGTGGACTGTGCCTATTGCACCTTTCCTTGATTGTGTTTTGTAATAAATAGATAAATAAATAAAGCTCGCCGCCTTTTTTGAAATCAGCTAGAGGGCAGTCGAAAAATTAGGATTATTTTGCCAATTAACTTGAAATACTGAAAATAGTAACAGTGGGAAGGAGAATTAAGTAGCCTCCAGCCAGCCAGCACTTGTATATAGAGATGTGACCAGATTGAGCGAGTCGTTCAAAGTAACTGACTCTTTAAAATGAACTACGAACTAGTAGTTCAAATTGAGAAAGTAGGTAGTTCATTTTTGAACTGCGTTTGTGTTTTACTGAATACAGTCAACACACCATCCAGTGAGCGCTCCTTGAATTAGCAGAGCAGTGCAGCGGCCTGCTATAGGCACTGATAGACAAGAGCACTCAACGAGCATTTTGAACTGTGAAGTGAACTAACTACAACAACAGCTTGCTCACTCTCTCAGCTCCACGAGCTTTTTGAAATGTGAGCTGAACGAACTACAACTAAAGCTGGCTCAGAAAGCTCATTGACTAAGCTCTGTGCTCTGGAATATTAAACTGATGACTCAGATTCTGAGAATTATTCATATTGAGGCGCCAGACATACGACAATGCTGTTTATTGCTGTGTGTGTGTGTGTGTGTATGAGTGCTCAGTCAGCGAGAGTGCGCTTAGCTGCTGAATAAGCAATGGTAGTGAATGAGCACAAGTATTGCTGATGACTCATTTTTGAACTAGTTCGAACGAATGACTCACTTATAAGAGTGAGGGCGATTGAACGACCCATTGAAAAGAGTCATTATTGCCAAGCCTACTTGGATACCACTTGCAGTGTGAGTGTGATCGTTAATTGAGCTTTGTTTCTGAATTCTGAAATTGAGCACATGTGAGCAAACGCCTTGTGTCGCTTGATATTGGATGAGGAGTGACGAAGAGGGTTAATTGGTCGTGTGCTTAGCTGCTGCTGCTACTGGTGAAGAAAAGGAAGAAGAAAATGCTCGTTGTTAATAAGGAAGAATGGAAGAAGAGGAATGAGGGAAATTGAAGTTGGCAGTGCAGACGGAATAAGGACTAAGCAAACAACTGCGCTAATAAAACTAGCAAAGTGATTTACAACTGCGACTTACAATCTTGCCTCCTCATCCGAATTTATTATAACATATTCCAACTCAGGAACACGCTCCGGGAAATGCATTATCTATTCAGTAAACATCACCGACTGAGTAGCTCCCTCAGGATATGAGATAGCTGATTCTGTTATTCTTGTGAGTATCCTCATATAAGACTCTGATTTCGTTCTCCTCACTCACCAACGTCTTCAAATTGTTTCGACTAGACTTGAAGTTTACTCTGAACAAGTTAATGAGATTTTTTTTAATCAACTGATCTTCTTTTTGGATGATAGTACTCTATATGAGATATGAACCCTAGATAAACTTTCAATTTTCAGAGCTTCAAACATCAAGATTTGTGATGTTTTCCATGATGAAATACTTAATGAACAATCTGTTCAATCAGAGAGATAAAATAATAATAATATCGTGTGGCCTGGCTGGCTCAGGTCTGGTGTCAGAGTTATCAGGTCGCACCTGAATAAGTTCAGGGCCTCTGACGTGACTTAACGACTGATTTTTAGGCAGCCGGGACCGACAGCTTAACGTGTCCTCCGAAACACGGGAGTGGCCCGAGGTAAAATCTTTCGGTCAGAACTGGGATCGAACCCGGGACCTTTGGGCTAGCAAACCAGCACTTAACCCACTCGGCTACGGCCACTCCATCAGAGAGATAAGATGCGTTCTCGTAGGTCCTGTTTGTAACGGTGACCGATTAGATCGGCCAGCAAAAAAGACACTGTTCTTTGCTGTAAAATCACTTCCCGGTGGTTCGGAACCCACCTAAAACTGTAGGTCCAACTCATCAATCATCATCATCCAAATCATTACCCACGCACAGGTCTCAGACCTATGTGGGTTTCATCCTCAAAAAAAATCTAATATCAAAACGGACAGTGTATTTTTATTAAATACATGATTTTCACTCACTTTCAGTGGAGATACTGGACGAATGCATTTCACTTCTGAAAAGAAAGGCTGACGAAGCTTCTTTTCAGAAGTCAAATGCATTCCTCCAGTATCTCCAGTAAAAGTGATTGAAAATAATATATTGTCAGTGTCAGTTTTGATATTAGATTCATCAAGATTTTCGTGTCTGGGTCAAGTCCAGCTTGAGAAGATGAGAAGAGCATGTGATATATGAATACCGGTATCGTACCTTTTTTCTGATACCGTTACTCAAATGATAATAAATTAAGAAGTTCAAACAATCAAATTTATTTACAGAATTTTTCAAACATTTTAGGGTCCTGCTAAACCCGTACGTTTTTCAGCAGGTGCCAATCTTCACAAATATTACAACAAAGAAACATATTCACTTATATTTTAATATTATAAAGAGAAAAAACAGAGATAGTTTACATATAAATAAATAACAAAAGAATTTAGTGATAAAAGTAAAAATAAACACTGTAAATACACAGCTAGGAATCTATACTGGAAATTATCTTTAAAGAATATTATAATTCTGTATGTGTAGAAATTCTTTGGTGTAACGGCACTGTTTGATAAAAAAAAACACTATAATAAGTTATATTATAATTATTAACTCACTATTTTTATGCAGACATATTTTGATTGTAAATATAATTTAAAGTGTTCAATCGAAATGAGACATGTGATGTGAAATTTTTTTCCAAGTGATCACAATAGTTCAAAAGCAGTTGCAATAATAATTACTTGGAACCACTTTAAGCTATTAAGAAAATGTCTCAACATTTGATACAACAGCTGTTGTGAATGACTAAGAGAAAATTAATTTTGAAATTAATTGATGGACGTTGCTCCTCAATTACTTTATGGACTAGCAGAATGTCTTGAAAGAATTTTTTGCTTAACATATACAGCTACTGGCAATAACTAGCTAGTTTAGTATTACAATGTCTACGGCTATAACAAGAGTCTTCAACACTATTACTCATCTATATAGACTCTAGACAGATATTGTTAAGTACTCTAAGTGACCCCTGTTGTGGGGGGGGGGATTTAGAGGCTTAAGCCCCCCCCCCCCCAAGGATCTGAGGTATTTACCAAAATACCGATATTTTTCAAGGAAACTGACTGTTCAATATCAGGCTGATTAGTGTTGCTACATCTCATGATTTTACACTTCTCTAAGTAGAATAATGGTCATAAAAATATAGATACAGAACTTCCAAGACGATATTTTTCAAGGAAACTGTGCACTATCAGGTTGGTTAGTGTTACTACATCTCATTATTTTACACTTTTTTAAGTAGAATAATGGTCATAAAAATATAGTTACAGAACTTCCAAGATGATATTTATCAAGGAAACTGTGCAATATCAGGCTGATTAGTGTTGCTACATCTCATGATTTTACACTTGTCTAAGTAGAATAATGGTCATAAAAATATAGTTACAGAACTTCCAAGACGATATTTTTCAAGGAAACTGTGCACTATCAGGTTGGTTAGTGTTACTACATCTCATGATTTTACACTTTTTTAAGTAGAATAATGGTCATAACAATATAGTTACAGAACTTCCAAGACGTATCTTAGTAACCCCACGTATGAAAACAAGGATAAGTAGTCTAGCAACATTGAACATTCAACAAAAAATTGAAGTCACCTGCGAAAAGGAAAATATATAGCGGATTTTTATTAGTTATTCTGAGTCTAGGGATTTTATTCGCGTGGTGAATTGAATGGGTTTAATGTTAAAAGAGCTAGGGAATCGAATAAAAAATTGTTACAGTCTTAAGCTACCGTAATTATTCAGGTGTTCTACAAATTATTCAAAAATGAGTAAAAATGGTCGGTTTTTTGACAAGTAACTTGCCTTAATAGTCTTGCCAGGGGGTAAAATGTTACACAATAACACAATAAATACTCTTACACTGATGGATTCTTTTAATCTTATATTCGAAAAGAAATGAGCTCTCAATCGCTCAAAGTAAATGTTTTCAATTTTTTTAAGCATCCAACTCTCTTACCGTAGTGGTTGCTTCAAATTATTATTTATTTAAACAGAATTTATTAATTTCGAATTCCTTTAATTGCTATCAGTTTATACTGTAGACTTCCGCAATGGCGGATATTGACAACAGTATTTAATAGCTGATGGAAATCGATGAATGCTACTGTACAAAAATATCAGTCACCACCGGGAATCGAACCACGGACCTCCCAATTCGATTCCCGGTGGTGACTGATATTTTTGTACAGTAGCATTCATCGATTTCCATCAGCTATTCAATAATGTTGTCAATATCCGCCATTGCGGAAGTCTTCAGTATAAACTGATGGCAATTAAAGGAATTCGAAATTAATAAATTCTGTTTAAGTAAATTTGTCAGTTTGTTCAATTGTCAGTAACTTCGAACTAACTTATTTATTTATTTTTATGATCTTCGAACCGATGTCATTGAATAGCAGTTATGAGCTGGGATCTATTTCATAACAAAATATGTAATTTATAATATTACTCAGGTAGAAAGCCTAGGCCACTACTTTGTAAGTACTTGTAATTTATTGTAGTTATTGTAATGTTTTACTTGTGGATTGTTGATTTGAATTGCAAAGTGTTACAAAAAAGAAGTGTTTCTTCCTGTATCTCGTATTAATGGAGGCGATAAACCATGCATTTTTTTTAATGTTTAAATACCTCCCCACACACCCGAAAATTTGTTTATTATCACTGTAAAATCAAATACATGCTGTGGAATGAAGTATGACAGGTTGGATCAAGAACATTATAGGATTTCAATTCATTTATCAATCGATCCATGAGATTTTTCAACTCTGTGTCACGTGAAGTTGATTTATTTTCAGTCCCTCTTCAGAGGCGTTTGTAAAATCATGCTCTATATTGTTGAAGTATTAGATTAGATATTTGATCTTTGTTCTTTTGACATTTTTATTTATTGTAGAACTGAAGCTCTGTTCTTCCTATCATTTATCTTTTTCCTTTTTTTCCTTTGAATTTTACAAATCCAACTGAACGGTATTCTATTTTATTAGATTTATATATTTCTGAATTTGTAATGTTTTTATATTTAATTATATTTTATTGTTGTATATATTTCTATATCGGTAAATCTGAAATGATTCACTATAAAAAACCGACAATATCTATATTCTTGATTTTTTGTAAAACTTTTAATTAGTTCTAACTATTGTGTATGTTTTTGTTGAGTGCGGTTTTGGGCTTTGCCTGTCGCATCCACATGATGTAATCTTTTTGAAATAAATTGAAATTGAAATTGGAACCGCGTAAATGCCTCAATTTCTCAGCATGTGTTTAATTTTGCGATGATGATTATAATCGAGTATTGGATTCTCCACTGTGCAAGCACAATTTTCTTGAGCGTGAGGTCCACTTCACAGAACTACTAGTAAGTGTTATATGGATGGACTCATCCATTGAGCACTATCACATAATCTCTTAGTTGATTATGTATATATTAATTAATTAGCATAGGCGTGCGCAGAGCTTTAAAACTGGGGGTACCACCACATCCACACCGGGGGGTCCGGGGTGCACCCCCGAAATTTTTTTTAAATAATGAAGTGAGTTTTATGCATTTTTAAGCAATTTGTGGTATGAAATTAGTAAACAATTCAATTAGTAAACAAAACAATCTTGTCCGTTTTACATTAGTGAATTAGTCTCAGGTATTTTATTGGTTTCCTTGATAAAATACAAACAACACACACAATCAACTTAAATTAAATGGAGTGATGAAATGAATCCATGAAACTTTAAAGAAACAAAATTGTTTAATACAAGTAAAGTATTAATGACATCATTTTACATAAATTTCAGTTCTATTGGGACATTCTCCTCTTGTGGGGAACCATGGATTTGAATTCTTCAATGATATCCTCATTTGAGATAGAAATAGAAATTTCCTGTTTAATAAAAGACATCATGAGGTTTTCTAGCCGGTCTTGCCTCATTTTTTACCTCAGTTTGGTTTTTACTATGCTCAGCTTTGAAAAGCCTCGCTTGCAGGAGCGACTGGAACGGTAGAAAACATTTTCAGAGCAATGCCAAAATTACTATACCTTGTTCCCCTCTGAGACTCCCCCAGCCTTTGCTCAGCCAGTCACTACATAGAGTATACACAGTTGACGCAGAGGCACACAGAGATCATTGGTCACTGGGGTGAACCAATGGAACGCGAAGCTTCATCAAGAAAATGGGCTGAAGGCACTTGAAATTCGATTGAATATTATATTATACCAATATATATCGAATTTTTATCATAGAACTTATCAATTTTTTTCGGGACAAATGGGAGTACCGCGTTACGCCTGGTCATGCACCCCCGTGCGCACGCCTATAGTAATTAGTAAAATAATAATTATGGTATCTAGTTTATATAGAGTTTATAAGATAAGTCTATAATGTTTCATAAGATAAGTAATTAGTAAAATTATAATTATGGTATCTAGTTTATAAGATTGTATAATTGTTAATATGACTTGTCTTATACTCCTTATAACTGGATCTACAAAAAAGCTCTTAAAATCTACAAAAAAGCTTTTTGTTCGAACAATGCTTTTTAAGGTTGAAATGAAAATGAAAACTGCTATTACGCCAAAGGACTTGGGTTAGTTTTGTGATAAGTTGGATTTATTCAAAATCTATTATTCTAAATGTAAAACTAAAACCATAATCAAAACTGAATAATATGAGTAAGATTCATGATAATCGTGAATAACATTTTCCATTAGCCTCTAATTTTATTCACTTATTATTGTAAATTCAACGACTTGCAGTCAATTTTTAATTGTGA
Organism: Conomelus anceps; assembly: GCA_948455865.1. NCBI lineage: Eukaryota > Metazoa > Arthropoda > Insecta > Hemiptera > Delphacidae > Conomelus > Conomelus anceps. The sequence goes on along the minus strand of OX418217.1, from coordinate 12,178,082 downwards.
ATAAATAATATTCTCTCTTGGCCAAGAGTGTGAAGGAATCTATATATTTAATTTCGTAAGGCGATTCTTTGCTTTAAAATATTAGGCGCATGGCAAGTACTAGAAAGATGAGAGAGGGCTCAAGTTAAAGGTCTCTATTCCATGATGACGGGAAAACTATTAAATTTCCAAAACCTTTATAAATAAAATTAGAGTTTTGTCTGTACATTGTAGAGTTGAACTGAAAACAAGTATTGTGAAAGCTTTTGAATTTTTCATAATCAATCATAACTGAACTATAACTATTCATATGATTGGGAAATAAAAAATAGCTTTACTAGTGCTTTGAACCATATCGGCGATAAAATTAACTTAAATTTAAAGTATATTGGAAAATTTTGATTGAATTATGGCTGAATCTGGTGTATTCAACAGTTTGTCAAGGAACATAGACCTAGTATTATTCCGGTATTACGGTCATATTATTCAATTTTTAAGAATGAAAATCAATGTGGGAGCTTTAATAAGATACAAATTTTTCAATGAACTAATATTTCATGTAGTTTTAATAGATAAACTTTGTGTGAATTCCACACTGTAAAAAGAGATGTTTTTCTAAAGTTTTTATCTGACGATTAGTTTTCCTCTTATAGAAATATGGGATCTAATGTTACAATTGAAGACTTAGTAGTGGAATTAGGAATTCTTGCTATAATGAATAAGAGCTTCAAACTGATTATATTGGAAAAAATTTACACTCTGGAGGTTTTGGGGGGGGGGGGGGGCTTCAGCCCGAAAGCCCCCCCCCCCCCCCGTAAATCCGCCACTGCATGATATATCAATCAGCTGTTCTCAAATATTCTCTCTGATAACTGTCACTGAATTGTTTACGTTAGTAAAACTTCGTCTCATTTCTTAACATAATCCGTACGAAGGACGGGTACAATAGCTAGTGTTAACATAAAATTAGATATAACGTAAAATGTTCTCCATAAGAATAGCATCGGAAGTCAAAAACGTCTGATTTGTTTGTTTACATCAAATATCGTGCTTTATCTTCAAGTCAGTGCTCAATATAAACATGTGGGTTACTTGGGATAGTATAATCTTAAATTAGTTCTAAAAATGTTTTGTTTTGTTAACATTTCTTCGCATGAAGAGACTAATAATTTCAACAACAGTACCAAATAATATATCTGGGTCTGGAAAAGGTTATGTAAAATTTTTACCATGGATTAGGCTTATCTCAACAGACCCATACGTCTAGAAAATATATGTTATACGGTATTTAGCAGAGTTAAATCTCAGAAAGGAATCAAATAGTTTATTGAAAATAACAACAACCAATGCAACCAATGAACCAAAAAGACTGTTCTTACATCAGAAATATAGTTTGGGCTTCAGGGAAATTCTGACATAGATAATTTGATTGTTAGTTCGTTTGATTTATAATAATATAATTTTTTTCAATGTATTAGTGTTTTTTTAGGGACTTTCCCCCCACAATACAAATTCACAATTAAAAATTGACTGCAAATCGTTGAATTTGCAATAATAAGTTAATATTATAGTTATCATAGTTATCTACAGTAAAAGAATAAAACACTGTTAAATGTTGTCAATTCCACTTCTTTATTATAACAGCACTGGACCGCGGTTTCGTGGCTTCACTAGTCAGTACTGTTGAAAATGTGACTGGTGTAGCCACGAAACCGCGGTCCAGTGCTGTAATAATAAATAAGTGGAATTGACAGCATTTAACAGTGTTTTATTCTTTTATTATGGAGTTCCACAACATCAACCAAAATTCTACAAATAAGTTATCTACAGTGTTAGTCTGATGAAAATCCTTTTTATCTTTTCCTTTTTTTCTCTCTGTATCTCTTGAATCTTATTTTCCTTTGTCGTTTTGGTCTCAAAATCAACCTTTACAGGTTTTGAAAGAGAAGTATTTTTTTGCAAGGTCACAGGGTCATCAGAAGTTTTAAATATTTGATATCCTGTACAAATAAGTGAATTAAAATATATGACTCACTGCTAGCGCACAAGCTTATGCTTATGCTAGCTTTATCTCATTAAGATAGACTTAGATGAATGTTTTTGCTTTTTTGTATATTGTATTATTATCTCTTAAGTTTATTGAAAATTAGTAAGATAAATTGGTAAGATATTTAATTTTGTAAAATTGCTGAAAAATGAGAATAAATTGAATTGAATTGAATATTAACAACGCAGAACGTTATGGAACAAGAAATCCAAGAATTTTATCTTATTGTGTGATCAATTAAAAAAGCGCTTTGATGGTGTGTTCGATTGCAGGCAGCAGTACCCGTTGCAGCAAACAGCTCACAGAGAGAACAGCCGCCTAGCTCTAAGAGAGACCCTTGATTACAATTGGCCCTTCATTGTGTTTCTATTCGGTAAGGGCTGCGAGGTTTGAGATTAGTTTCATTAGAGAGACAAAATCAGCCGCCTTCGCGTGAAAGGGACGAGGCGAGTGCTGGCACTCGTGCGTGGGTGTGTGCGTCACACAACAACGCATTTAAATGCAGATGCTCTCAAGAGCTGCTTCTCTACTCATCTGCCTCATCTTCTGATTGCCTCCCAACGGCTAATTGGCAGCCAAGGTCTTACACATGGTCAAATATTCCAGAGATGGAACAAGACAGTGTCGTTATATCATGATCACACATACACACACCAAATACAAACAATCATCAGCCAACGCTACACACAATTGCTGCATTCTGATCATTACAACATGTATGTGGGCGCTTTTAGGAGAGGGGGTGAGGGGTGAGCTACTACAATGCGTGTTGTTTCCATCTGTTGCTATGTTCAGTTCATCGTTCGTTGACTAATCTCAAACTAGACGGATTATGCATGAATCCATGTACGCCTACTGCTGACGTATCCATACATGGTAACTGTCAATAATATTGCAAACCATACTGTAAATAATCATGAAATATTTTGAATAATCACAGGTGGAAGAGTCCACTCAATCATCATATTTTGATGTTTCATGGAATAGTAATGAATATTCAAACATGTATAATTATTGTAAATAAACTTCATTAGTTGATAAGGGAGACTGACAAAATATTTAGACCAGGTTGTTTAATTGGCTGGTGGATAATCCTTTTTATAGCATTAATGAGTTTTTTGGGATTGGAATTATTGTTGTTTAGAGGTATCTTTATTCCTGGATTCCTTGTTCCATGACGAACTGCGTTTTCAATATTAACTTTTTAAGTGAATTCAACGACTTGCAGTCAAATTTTTATTAGGAATAAGTAGAATTTACTAGGATGCCTTTAAAAATGGATCTCCAAGATTCGAAAACGTTCTGCCTACAGAGTAAGTAAATTCTACTTATTATTAATGAAAATTTGACTGCAAGTGGTTGAATTCACTTAAAAAGTTAGTACTGTATCTTTATTGTTTTGAATGTTTTTGCTAGATATTTTTTATATAAAAATTCATTATCTTTTCACAACAATGTATCTGTATACAGCTAGTTGTACTTGCAACTCAACTAGATGTACTAGTTGTTTGACTTGATTTATGACGTCTAATGTTCAATGAATTGAATGACAATACAATTTTATTTATTTCTATTTTTTTCGTCGTGAATTCAACACTTAGTTATTCGTGTGATGGCCATTTCGCATTATTAGAATACTTTTTTTTGAAAAGTCTTGGAGACTTCAGTTAAGGAGTATGAGACAAGTCAGATTAACAAAAATATATACTAGTTACAATAATTACTATATCGATTATAGTTCAGGTGAGGCTTAATTTTGATGTGAAAGGAACTCTTGTGCACTATTAAAAGCTTTATCAACTAAATATTTTTTCAATTGTCTTTTAAATTCTTCTATATTTTTAAGACTCTTTAAAAACTGCAGTAGCTTGTTGTAGAGTTTCCTACCAATATAACTAGGTTTTTGTTTGAATAAGCTACTATTGTGACTCACCAAGTGATAATCTTCTCTGCTTCTTGTATTATAATCGTCAAGATTATAAAAATCTTGTATTATAATCGTCAAGATTATAAAAATCTTGTATAAATACAAGATTATAAATCTTGTATGTCAAGATTTTGGTTAATATTACTCTTTTTTGCATATAAAGTAGCTTCATACACATACATATAAGCAGGGTACAGTTAGGAGACCTTGATCAACGACCTACATAAATCTAATCTATTTACTCTTTCCATATCGCAATTTTTAATTTTCAGACACGATTGACTGTGTCACGGTTAAATTCACAAGTGAAGTTTTTTTTTTTTTTTAATGCTGATGATGCCCACATGAGTCCGAGACTTGTGCGTGGGTAATGAGGTGAATGATTTCACATAAATGCCTAACGGTGGAGCGGGATTCGAACCCACGACCACTTAAACGACAGCAAGCTGAAGTTGCGACGCCCCAACCAACTGCGCTAAGCGGCCTGCCTAGTTTATTTCCAATAATTATTCATGCTTATTTATTTATTTATTTTTTGGAAAAAACCCCTTTAAACATCAAGAGTGACTAATAATTAATATGGAACTAGAAAATCAAATGAGGATTCTTTGATTTAGGGAAAATGCTTTTAAATTTTCACATTTTTGTGAAAACTTTACACTACTTTCATGATTTTAAGTTTCAGTCGATCGGTTCTCTGAGTTGGGCTCTTATTTATTTACATTTATATTAATAATATTTCACATTTGTATTTCAAATGTATTTTAAACAAGGCTTGAACTTGTAGACACGTTCGCGTTAAACGCACCGCAAACAAAAGATTGAAAATCTCCACATTATGTGAAAGATCATAACCAGTTATATCTTTGAAATCGGTAGTTACATTTTTCGTATGTGGAATTCGATAAATAGAAAGCTAGTACAGTACCGTCACAGTTGGCGGTTAGGGGAAAGTGGGGGAATAATACCGTACACTTAAGGTCTATGATTTTTTATCTAGAGTTTGTGAGCTCATATTAAGCTGGAAACCATATCATTTTCGTCACAAATTTAGTTTTCTACCAAACCTGAGCTTCAAAATTTATAAATTGGAACAATTTTTCATTTTTAGAACCAATATCTGAACACATTACATTGCACGATATTACCCCAAGGGGTGGGGTAATACCGTACACCAATGGGGGTAATATCGTGCAATACTGTGATTAACAAAGATTGTGGGAAATGGAAAAAATATTTGATAGTTAGGAAGTATTATATTAAAACATAGCAAAACAACAATACTGGCAAGAAAAAATGTAGAATATGTAAGTATAGCAGTGTCTTTTAAAATATTCATTCCATCCTTTGCCCCTCTCTGTCATTCCTTGTCTTTTCCTTGGTATCTCTAAATTATATGAAAAGCATGTTATTTTAGTGAAAAGTGAGCATGAATAAACCACATAATTTATTTGTTTGGCTAATAGACTAATCTTGAGACCAATAGCATATTTTTATAGCAATGGAATTCATCAATAATATAATGTGATAGCAGTAAGAATTATCAGCTATTTTGTATAATTTAGACTAAACTTACACAAAATTTTGCTCTAGAATTAGGCTATATAAATATAGGCTAATCACTTTAGGCCTATGTTTGTATTCAAGCTCTAAACTCTAAACAATCAAATTCAATTTTGATTCCCTATCTCTGAAAGTTTTATATTAGAATTTTTCATTAGCCTAGTAAAGGCTTCTTTTCAAATCAAATAATTTTTTTGCTGTTTATATTATATGAAGTAATATGCACAATACTTAATAAGTTCCTTTTGTAAGTATGGAACCATGGTATAATATTGTATCATTCTACTTATGGGGCAATGCCCAATACTGTGCACCTTATAGCTTGCACGGTATTACCCATACAGACTGCACGGTATTGCCCCATAATGGAATGACAAAACATTTTCAATCCCAACCTGAAAACAAAAGAGTTTATGTGCTAGCATTATATGTCAAAATATAACCTAGGAAATAAGCTATTCAAATCACTCTTTTTAATTAAAATTTGTGAAAACATATTTCACTTACCTCGGTTTCAAAAGTGGCTGTTTTTATAAGAAAAGTAGTCAAAATTGCAAAATTTTTCACCACAAAAAGACGTTGCAATCAACAGACTCTGCACTCTTTGTACTTAGTTCAGCATTCCTCCCACAATGCAGCAGCACTTTTCGCTGCTACCAAAGTAGAATTAAAACCAGAAGCGTATTGGAAAGTCGGTGAGGACTATAGTTTTTGGGGGCTATTGCCGGTTCGTCAATATACGCTTCTGGTTTTAATTCGAGATTAACTACTACCAGAAGATTCAAAAATGCGGTGTACGGTATTACCCTACTGCACGGTATTTCCTCCTTTCCCCTACATTACAAAAGAGTTTTTACAAATAAAATTGATCAATAAAAACATATAATGCTAATTAACAGCTTATAATTTATAATCAACTTACCAATTTGGATTGAGGTCAAAAATTTCATGAAAGTAATAAATAGAAGCAGTTTTGGACTAGATGTCTGTTATATCTCCACACCCAGTTGTATATAAATAAATAGAATAAATTAAATTAATAGAAATCAACTAAAGTAATAACCATAGTAAGGAATTATAAATCTATTAAAACTGACACTGTATTTCACTTTTTAATAACGTTTTACTCACATATATTGGAGATGTTTGAGGAATGCATTTCACTTCTGAAAAGAGGCTTCGTGAAAAAGTAAACCTGTATTAAACTAAAATAATGCAAAAAGCCCTTTGTAACATGAATCTTCCTTTTTTGATATAGCCTACCAAAGCAGTCTACATGACTTCAATCAAGGAAAACTAGGAGCTGGAATGTTCTTTGTTGGATTTTGCCGTTATTAATAAATAAAATAAATTAAATGTATAAAGAGGAGCTGGAGTAATAACGATAATAATGAACATAAGATTAATTAATCTATTGTGCAAATGATTTTCTATAAAATAAGAGAGAGTGGGTAGGGGTGTTTGTTTGTGTGCGCGCTTTTATGAGCTACGAATTTCACAAAAACGGCAACGATTTGAAACACTAAATTTAGCTTCCTATAAACTCGATTAATTACACCTCGAGGCCCGATTTTCTATTGTCCTTTCAGAATTTTCAAATTTAATGTTTAAAACTTCAAGATTCCACATGTTTTTTTTGTTATTGCCCCTTAATCATAGGTCATAATTATTATTGCCTTTCCTAGATTCAAATGAGCTCTAGAGAGCAATAATTATTTTCCAATGGACCTGGTAGCATAGTGCTGCTCATCTAGCTTGAGAACTGGAGTTCGATTCTCGGTTTGGCCAAATTTTTTTGCTCACAGAAGTTAACTTTACCAAATTAGTTTTATATTTTCTAATCCAATTTGGTTGAAACGATTCAACTTTTATACATTTTTCCCAATAGTCTGTTTTGAATTCTGCTTTGTAAGAGAAATCATTTCCATTCCACATAACCTAATATGTGGATTTTTAAAACATTTGTAAATTAACTAAATTTAATGTTGTTTGAGATTCAACGGGGATTTTTGGGAATTATTTTTGCTTTGCTTATTAATATTATTAAAATAAATCAATAAAAAAATCTAATTAAGTTACTTCAATCAAAACACTTGGATTAAAAAAGAATAAAATTGAAGAATCTAAAGAATTTAACATGAAATTCAACTCACTTTGGGAAGCGATAGCCGAGTGCCGTAGCAGGTGTCTGTTCAATCAGGGATAAGCTACGAAACTCCTGGGCACTCTATGTAAGGGTGACCGATTGGATTGGCCAGCAAAAAACTCTGTTCTCTGCTGTAAAATCACTCCCCGATGGTTCGGAACCCACCTAAAACTTTAGTTCCAACTCATCAATCACCATCATCCAATTCATTACCCACGCACAGGTCTCAGACTTATGTGGGTTTCATCCTCCGTAAAAAATTCAATTTTGTGACCACTACCATTAATTATCTACCAGAAAAGAAAAAGTCCAAACTTGATTCCCGGGCGAGGCCTGGTAATAAATAAACCTGTACAAGCCAAATAATGCAAACAGCCTTTTTTGTAACATGAATCTTCCTTTGGTGATATAGCCTGCCAGAGTAGTCTTCATAAATTCAATCAGCGTAAACTGGGAGCTGGAACGCTCTTTGACTGTCAGTTCGAGTGATTTTTTCTCTTTCAATTTGACGTCTTCTAGCTTGCCGACTCTAAATCATGCACTAGAGCACCGGCAGTGGAGAGGAGCGGCACCCTAGGTGGAAAATTTGACCAAGTTGAACAAAGTTGAACATTCGCAAGTCACTCGTCGGTCCGAGCAAAGTCAACACAAAGTTAAATTGAGTAGTTTCTACTTGTGCCAATGCCAATAGTGCTGCTCTAACATCAAAATACAAGCTGAATACCAGAATTGGAAGCTGAACCTTCATATTACTTTATGATCTATTCAGAAGTTTACTTCATGATCAAATTAAAGAGTTTTATAGTTGATGCAATACCTTGATACGCAATTTGAATATTGCAATGAAAAAGAATAAAATTATGTGATGCTTTCCATGACGAAATACTTAATGAACAATCTAATATTAAAACTGACACTGTATTTCACTTTTAAATAATGTGTTACTCACATATATTGGAGATGCTTTAGGAATGCATTTCACTTCTGAAAAGTGAAGGCTGACGAAGCTTCTTTTCAGAAGTGAAATGCATTCCTAAAGCATCTCCAATATATCCGGTGGTTCGGAACCCACCTAAAACTGTAGGTCCAACTCATCAATCACCATCATCCAACTCATTACCCACGCACAGGTCTCACACCTATGTGGGCTTCATCCTCAAAAAATAAATAAATAAATAAATAAATAAATCTCCAATATATGTGAGTAACACATTATTTAAAAGTGAAATACAGTGTCAGTTTTAATATTAGATTGAATAAAATTAACTTATTATTGCACATTTAACGACTTGTAGTCAATTTTAATTGTGAATAAATAATATTCTTACTCACTCTTGACAGAACATTTATGAGTCATGAAAACTCATCTTCAAGGCCCTCAAAATTGAACGAAAATCATTAAATTTACAATAATAAGTTAATATTGACAATGCAGATCGTTATGGAACAAGAAATCCAAGAAAGAATAAAACAAGCTTTATAGCAATAAAAATATTATACATGAATAATATAAATTTTTATTACAATATAATTAGTATATTATAATAGGAATAGGAAAGTTGACACAATTCAACAAAAGTGTATATGGAACATTCTTTTAAGATAAGATATAATTACATCCTAAAAACATTTGTTTAACCAAACAGAAGATGAGTCAACACATAATAATTTGTAAAATTGTTCTTCAAGAAACTCTAAAATTGAGTAATATGCCTTATCCTCACTAATCATCTGAAGTGCTTAATGTTATCTAAATTTTTTATAATTTGTGGGAGCAAGTTATAAATTTTTGGCCCAATATACTGAGGGGATTTTTCGAACAAGCTAGTACTGTGAACCGCCACCGATAATAACATTTTTATTAATCCTCTCTATTTTATCCTTCTAATTATTTGATAACCATTAGAAATTGCAGCTTTTCGATTCTTTTTGAATCAATTACCTCACTGGTCACTGGTAATATCTTATAGAGATGTACAAAGACAAAGATATTTCAAAAAGATGAAAATCTTTTTAAATAGAACAAGGAAGTTGATTTAAGATTAAGATGATACTATATATATTTCTTATGTATAATGAGATTATATCTTAATAGAAGACAAATATCTGTAAAAGAGATGAATATTTTTTTTAAATAAAATGAGGAAATGGGTATAATTGATATAATTGGGTATAATGGGTATAATTTCTCAAGTACAATAAGATAATAATAATAATAATAATAATATAATAATGCAATAAGAATAAAATAATATTATGGAAATGTTTCCAAATTAACACTTTGAAGAATTGATCATCATTGAAAATAAATGTAATTATCATAAGAATTTATAAATTCATAACATTTGAATAAAGGAATATGCGAAGAAACTTAAGGGCAAAACCTACAAAAATGTTAAATTAATGTTTTTTTCTATTACATGATTCTATTCAAATGAATTGAATACAAATAGAAAAAATGGAAACGAAAGTTTGGCAAATATTTTAAAAATAAATTGCTATCCAGTTGACAAAGCCCTAAACATTTTTTGCATTTTTTGAGTGTTAAACAGTTTGAAGTCTAAAAACAATTTTACCGTGAATTTTAAAAAAGCTCTCGGTTTATATACATACATTTTATATTCATACCTATTCATCACGTATGTCTTGCCTGTTCATTATGCTCCTAATAAATTCGCTATTTCTAGTGAATAATATGTACTCTTTCAATGATCATGTGAAAAATACTATATTTATTATGTTCGAAAAGAGTCAGAAGACTATAAGATATTACGTCTACATCTAAATGTTACTTTGTAACTTTGAAACATTTATAATGTATAGATTTTCACAAACGGTTGGGTCAGTCAAAACTATGTTTATGGAGTTTTTATTAGCCTGGATTAACTGAATCCGTTTATCTTCTGAATCCGTCTGTAGTGCAACAAAGTTTTACATTTAATTTGACAACCTTTGTCTTACTACTAAGTACTAACTTGAGGGCGTATTGCAAAGATTCTCTACCATATAACAAGAGCTTGTCAGTAAGATATGTGTGCATAGACTGCACCTGCGATTTATGTTGACCCATGGTGGCAGGCTGATGAAGCTTCTTTTTAGAAGTGAAATGCATCCCACCAGTATCTCAAATCAAATATCAATTTATTAAAAAAAAAAATTACAACAGGTAATGAATCACACATAGAAACACATATTAGGAAACCCCTAAAAGACTATGCGTTTACAGTATAAATGAGTAGAAATAATCATATAAATTGAGTAAGTAAAGTAAATGTAAGGGTCTCCCCACCACGAAAAGCCATACGAATTTACTTACTTACTTTACTTAATTGAGTTACAGTGTTAGTTTTGATATTAGATTGTTCAAGTATTTCGTCTGGAAAACATCACCGATTATTAAAGTCATTTAAAAATCCACTCTCCTAATTCCGTTACAGTCCTTCACAAACTTTAACAATTTCTCCAATATATTTCCCGGTGGTTCGGAACCCCGTAGTTCCGAAACTGTAGTTTGGAAACTGTAGTTCCAACTCATAAATCACCATCATACAACTCATTACCCACGCACAAGTCTTAGACCTTTGTGGGCTTCAACCCCTTCCCCCCCAAAAAATATTTATTTAATATTCTAACGTCTTTCTCCACCATAATTCTTTGTAATGGTAGGACTACATTCTGTTCTGAATGAAAGAATGATGTTCAATTATGCACTGGTTTGTAGTTTATGTTCGGATTAAATTTTATTTTTATTGATGACCCCTCTGCACAGCAGCATTCATTTTAAGCTTGGCCTTATCGGCTTGTATTATTATTATTATTATTTTTTTTCCACATGAAACTGCATTGTGATGAGCATAGCTCTAGCGGTGTAAGACACGTCAATGCAATTTCAGTTACATATAGCCATTAGGTTACAGCAGGTACAGTCGTGAACTTACTATAAAGATGTAGGAAGTGCTAAACATGGACCATCGCGCGCATCTCGTCTTGGCCCGAGACAAGCGCAACAAAGCCATGGAAATCAAGGTGTGTTGCCAGATTTTTCACAATATCGGACATTTATATCCTGCAAAACACCGGCCCAAGCACTGTGTCGTTATACTTAAATAATCTATGTGCGATTTGTCGCATCTCATTCTGCTGCAACCTAAGACTGAAAATAAAACCTAATATATAAAATATTCAAGATAATTAATTATATCTCACAAGTTAGTTTGAAATGTCTGACAGTTTAATAAACCGACAAGGCGACAAATATACAGACATTTTAAAAACAAATTGCTATCCACTTGAAAAACCCTTATAGTTTTTTGCACTATTTTTCATGTGTCAGACAGTTGGAAGCCCATACACAATTTTCAAGCAAACTTTTCAAGCATCATACCATATTGTTTACAATAACTGTTAGCTAAGAAGGCAAGGAAGATTGGCATCGTATTTATGGGAGCTGGTTATTGTGATTGAAAGGAATTCCACAAAGAGGGATTTGCCTGTTTGAAGTTTGAGGAAACCAAGCTTACAAACCAAACTGAAATGATTCTGGAGGCTTTGTCTGAGGATTGATGGGTGGAAGTGTTGGGGGTGGGGAGAGCGGTGAGGGTGTGCAGTTTTGAGAGCACATGCGCTGTAGAAGAGATAAGGGCGCGGAATTGTTTAGTTGTCGGCCGTTCATTGACGCGGGTGGTAATGCTTTCCTTCTCCTAGATAAGTGTCAAACTTTCAGAGCTATCACTTCATCCAATCTTGTAACTTGAATGCAATCCTCCATGCTCGTTTGTTCCCTTAAAAATAAACTTCTAAGTGGAATGTGAGAAAATATTAACAGTTAACTGATCGATTTTCCTGCAACATACAAGTGCATACTTCAATAATAATGGCTAAACCGGCTGGAGAGAATACCGCTGCTTATCTGCTGTTTTTCTTCACATGCTTAATCAGTAGAAATCATGGTAAGTGGCAAATTTTTGCAAGTAGTTTGGCAACTTTTGTTTCAGTGGTTCATAAAAAATTTCATCGGTGATACAGTGCGTTTTATGGTTGTAATGGCTGACACGGATTGAATATACCAAATACTGGTACTGATATAACTCTATTAATATAATTTGATATAAAATTAATATGAACTAAAATTATGTATAATTTGAATCACTAGTCTAAATTTAATAACAGTAGTAGTGGTAATAATGTTTTATTTTCAATTTCATGTTAACAATACAATCATTATAATTATTATTTATAAACATCCTAAGCTTGGCTTTCGCTGTCCGATCCCACTAGGCGTCAAATATGCAAGAAAGTAGAAACCAATCTGTCAAAACAAATTTAATAAGAGTATAACTGTCAACATGTGGGCTTAATGATTTCCTGTCATATCGGCAGTTGGCTTCATAGAAAATCAATACAGTACGTTTTATCAGTTTGAACAGATAATTTTCAAAGATAAAAATATAAAATTACATTTTCATTCCTATATTTAAATAGCTGTAACAATCAAGTTTTTGTTGAATTGTGTTCTTTCTCTGAATGTGGAAAATTTAATGTATTTAAATCTCTATTGAATATGAATTCTTATTTTTTTAATGACCACCAATCACATTTTTATTTTTGTTGAATTGTGTTCTTTCTCTGAAAGAGAAAAAAATGTAATTTATTTCAATCTCTATACAGCCTACAAAAAAATTAGGAGGTGGTTCTATAAAGTAGTAAAAATATCATAAAGCAAAATATTGATCATAAAAACATTTCTCATCTGAATAATTATTTGGTTTTGAAGGAACTGACCATTTATCAAACTGACAAATGCCGCCATTGCGGAAGTCGAATTACTCTGAGTGATTTGAAATTAATGAATAATAATCAACTCAACAACTAGCCTACTGCTGTTGACGGTCAAAGAAAAAAACTATTCCAGCTAGCAACAAGAAAAATGAAAATAGGAAAAAGAAGACAGAAATATAAATTATAGTGTTACTGATGATAATAAATTTTGTAATTATTGGAAGAAATTAATGAACTATAATTTTTATTCTAAATTCTAAACACTATTTTCATAATGTTTACTAATTTTTGCAATCTTAATAAACAATGGAGGTGACTTCTTTATTTAAAGCCACCGAGAATAATAGACTTACATCACTTGTCAGTAATGGTTTCAACTGGAAACGCTATACATTTCATTAAGTCTTGAAATAATGCTTCAATGGACAAAAATCATTTTTTAAATTATATAATAAATAAAAATTGTATCGGCAATCGGAATATTATTTTTGAAAATCGTCAAATTCATCAGTAGCTATTACTTGAATTTCTATTACAAGCTAATATTTGGAAATTTTTTACGGTACTTGATTATATAGCAGGACTTAGCAACGGTGACCGGCAATTAATGTGATTAAGAAATTTAACTCATATTTTCTACCACAGCTATTATTCTATCAAGAGCTTCAGAAACTATTCTGAAAGCTGGAGAAATGAATGAAGGCAGCTAACGGGTATAAAACAAATATTATTTGTGAAATAGGATGTATTAGAGTTTTATATTCATTTCTTTCTTTTCTTCTAAATCATTTAAATATTTGAATGAATCGACTGCTGCAATTTGATGATGAAGGGATATACCAAACACAAAGTTCAGGTTCCATACAAACGAAGAATCTTATAGTTACCAGGATATCAAAGATCTGTGCAGTCAATCTTTTAATTCAAGATAATCTTTAATCTTTTAATTCAAGATAATCTCTAATCTTTTAATTGAACATAAAACATAGGCTGATTATCAATACTTTAATAATTAAATCAATGAGTAGTATAAATAAGTAGTACAAATAATTAACCAATTATTGATGACATCCGAACCAAGGTATTCAACGGAATACAATAAATTATTTTTGAACTAAATACCTGGTTTCCTAGGTCCTGTGATTAAATGCCATATATGTATTGGATAGTGTAGTGAATATTGTATTTTTTCATCTTAAATGAATGATCCTAAATAATTATTATTTAATAACTAATGCGCCTTGTTTTACAATGTAGTGCGATGACCTCTGAACATCACTTTTCCCTGCTATTGCCAATTGTAATTCTTCAGGCTTAACAACTGCAAATCACTGAAAATCAAATTAAAAATAAAATAAACTTTTTATTGTTACAATCAGAGCAGTTCAGTTTGTAGATCCCTGAGAGATCTACATAGGATGTAAAATATTTTACATAGGACAAACAGGCCGCGCATTCAAACAATGTTACAAAGAATATTACAAGCCTTACACACAAAAACCGAATCAACTTCTGCAGACCAAATCATTCAAACTGGCATTACTATCAACCTACACATTATACATATAAAATCTGAAGGACACGAACTCAACAACTTGGAAAAATTTGAAATTTACAAACACCACACACAAAACATCCTCAATGAACAATTAAATTTTAAATCACACAAAATTTTTGTCCACATTATACCAAAACCAAAATAATTCTCTTAATCAACAAACAAACAAACATCGCCGATCTAGGATGCCTTGAAAATGAGTTTCCATAACTTGAAAGCGTTCGGCCAAGTGTGAGTACAATTATTATATACTCACAATTTAAAACTGACTGCAAGTCGTTATTAAATTTACTATAAAAAGTTAATAATAACAACGAAAATCGTTATGGAACAAGAAATCCAAGAAAAATAAAATCTTCTTCAGATAAAATAGTGCCACCTTTTAATCGGCATTCAATATTCAATTCGAATTCACTGGCTTTAGTTTGACTGAGCTGTCATTTATAATGATTATAATTGAACAAAGACTGAGAATTCGAAATATACAATATATTTTTTTAAAACCCTACATTGAATCGGTCAATTACTCGCATATATTTTCACACTTGAAGTTCAAAGTCGTACGCAAATATTCCTTAACCCAGAAGTCATTGATGCTTATGGGATACAATGAAATTTTTAATTTAATTTTTTTGAACACAAATTCAATAATGCATTAAGCAATAGCCTAGATGTTTTATAGAGAACATTAACGTAGAGCTTAGTTACAGTTATATGATAAGTAACAATAGTTTTTGATAATGGATCGATTATGGGAAGTGATAGCCGTGAGCCGTAGCTGGTATCTGTTCAATCAGCTGGAGACAAGCTGCGTTCTCCTTGGCTCTGTAATTGGGTGACCGATTAGATTGGCCAGCAAATAAGACACTTTCTCTGCTGTAAATTCACTTCCCGGTGGTTCGGAACCCACCTAAATCTGTAGGACCTACTCATCAATCACCATCATCCAACTCATTACCCACGCTCAGGTCTCGATCAGACCTATGTGGGATCATCCTCAGAAAAAAAGGAAAAAAATTTGAACACTGACGATCAAATTCATACTATTTCCAAAAATGTGATAACTAATAAAAAGCTGGATATATGTTATTGCTTGCATGATACCGAAATACAATTGAATCAGGCTGACGAAACTTCTTTTCAAAAGTGAAATGCATCCCTCCAGTATCTCCAATATAAGTGAGTAAAGACAATATACTATCAAAACTAACACTGTACTTAATTTAGGGAAGTGATAGCCGCGAGCCGTAGCAGGTATCTGTTCAATCAGATAGATAAGCTGCGTTCTCGTAAGTCCTGTTCGTAACGGTGACCGATTAGATTGGCCAGCAAAAAAGACAATGTTCTCTGCTGAAAATCACTTCCCGGTGGTTCGGAACCCACCTAAAACTGTAGGTCCAACTCATCAATCACCATCATCCAACTCATTACCCACACACAGGTCTCAGACCCATCCTCAAAAAAAAAAAAAAAAAAAAAAAAAAATTAAATTTATGATTTACACTCACTTTAACTGAAGATAGCCTACTGGAGGAATAATAATAATAATATATTTATTTTTTGCATGTACAATCACAGATAGTTTTCCAAACGTCATTACACTTCAATCATTGTCTTATCAGAAGTGAAATGCATTCCTCCAGTATCTCCAGTTAAAGTGAGTGTAAATCATATATTGAATTGAAATACAGTGTCAGTTTTGATATTAGATGGAATAAGTGCCCTACGAATCATACTTTCAGGACTATTGTTTGGTTGTGAAATGCAGCAGCCCTCGATCGATCGTGTTTATCATGACTCAGCTCATTACATTTCGGGGTAATTGGATTGACTAAGCTTACCAATATTGTCGAATTGACAAACTGTCTGCAGATAGCTGCAACTCCACTTTTCGGTAATTCCCACATTTTAACGTGGGGCGTGACCCCATCACGCCGTGGTTATGCTCCCCCACGTTGGGGCAATTCTGTCCCTTCGAACTCTATCAACTCGACCCCTCTAACTGATCGACAGATTCCACTCCTGTAGTCTATAGAAGGGAGCATTGTATAATTTTCGTGAAAGGTACGTTCCTAACGAGCCGATCATTCGGCCAATTTAATGACTTTTATTCCAGGAGAAACCATATAATGATGGATATAAAATACAAAAGACCTTTCCTATTTTAAAAAATGAACACGACAAAAACTCCTCTATCTAATAAAAATCCTCCAATCAATCCACTAACATGACTCAGAATGATGGATATATACAGAGTGTCACGCATAAAGAGTAAAAACCCCGTTAACCCTAGGTCCTACATCAACTTTCCAACACAAAATGTCCAGTAAACATGAACTTTATCGAGCTTCGTTTTCGAGAAATGCCGATAAAATGATGTCTTCAAAATATGCCTGACAGATAAAAGACATTCTACCTTTCCCATTTTCAAGAGTCATCACGACAAACTTTCTCATCTGATAAAAATCCTGGAATCAATTCACTAGATGACTTAAGACTAAAGCACATTATAAGAGCTGCTTTGGGAAGACCCAAGCAGACTTATTTTTGATGAATTGCAAATATAGTATTCAATCTGAGACAAATTTATGCTAGAATCCTAGAAATATCATATTGTTCATTAATAAAAGCAGACAATCTTTCACCATCCATACAATATTCATCAAACAGCAACTAACTTTTACAATATGTACAGAATAAAATTAACCGTGAGCAGACACCAACTTTTTATTATAGTAACTTTCTTATTAATTAGATTCCAGTCACATTTTTTAATTAACGGCAAAATTACCGATACCCTACAAATAAATTACTGGGTTCGTGAAAAAATACGTCAACCTATCAATATAAATCTTGTTATAACCATTTTCAACTGCGGTATTTCTCTCTTTATTTTTTATTTTTCTCTCTATTACATTAATTTTAGTTTTGTTCTATCACATTTGTTTGTTATTGTTATATTGTGTTTTATGTTGCTATAAAGAATATTGTTTTTTTGTTCAAAATGCTGGATGAACTCGCAGCTAGCATACACGCTTTGCTTGTGCTAGTCATCAGAATTGACTATATTTCTATTTGTTGTTATTATGATTGGAATAGCTTTTTTTCAATGTATTGAATTTAAGATATTACCAATATAGTGTATGAGTAGAAAAGTCGAAATCTGTTATCCTATATGAAAAAATAATTGAAATTATTATTAATTATTGTACTCAGTATTATAAACTTAAAAACCACTTTTAAATGGAAATTGACTCACGTTATGGCGTGACGGCCGTTTCGCTCTGTTGTCTAGAGCATCATCAGACGACCCACAGTACACTGATTCAAGGCATGAGTTTGAGGGTTATGTATGTTGGAATGGTGAAGGGGTGGGGGGAAAGTGTTTAAAAGTGTTTTTTAAGTCTATAATACATATTAGTGGAAACAAGATGGATCTTCAACATCACATATTGTATTCAGGTTCGTCCTTTTAAAGGTATATTCCATTTTGTCCTGAAAATAATAATATTAATAATAATAATTAAAAAACAATAGAGTATAATAAGTGATATACTCAACTGAACACTGTAAAATTCTATTCAGTATTAATTAAAGCATTTTCACATTGGTGGAGTTTTGGCTTTGCAATAGTAGTTTATGCAACGATTTTATTTTGACCCTTATTAAAGCACGAGTTAGATGTAAGCTATAACATGAGCGAATGCGAGTGTTATAAATATCTCACGAGTGCTTTAATGGCCAAATAAAATCGTTGCATACATTATTTTATCTACGACCACTAGTATACATTTAATTAAAACAATTTCATTTTACCTGTGACTGTCAGAGATACCTATAACCTCTCATCTCAAATACGAAAAGTTATAGTAGATTGTTAGGTTAGCAGCTTAGTTAGCAATTTGATCAAATCAGCTGACAGTTTCACAATATTGAATTACAATATTGATTCCATCAAAAATGCTTCTGATTGGTCCAGAACCCGTGTTATAATGCAGAACCTGTACTATAATGAGCTCTTTATACAACGGGTTCCAAAAAGCATTTCGAAAAGACAGCTGTTTTGGCATCAATTGTGAAACTGTAATGTATACATTATGACATGGTCGTAGATAAAATTTATAATGTGATAGGCTATATATTTTTCTGTAATTTTTTATTGTATTTGCATTTTTCAGTAAATAAAGTAGGATGATTGCTTTGTTTGTAATTTAACTTGGCTCATGTCAATTCAAATCGGTCAGAAACCAAGACAAATTCAATTACCAGTAGATTTACCAAAGATTGTCACAATGAAGCTAAGTTCAGCAGAAGCAGTTGCGGTCGCTGCAATTGCTCAAGCCAAGATTAATCTGGAACACCGTGAATGACTCAAACTTTTCCTTGACGAACATTTAAAACCACACTTTAACCGTCTTCCATTGGTGTCTTAATCAAACTTGTCAGACATCATTTGCATGATGAGTCAGTCGCAGTTAGTTGATGCATAATTAATTTTAATAACATTTATAATTGTAGCCAGTGGCGTAACGTTTTCCAGTTGGGCCCCCCCGCAACCGATTTTCCGGGCCCCTCAAAATCATATAAATATCCCCCCTCACCCTTGCCACCCCCACCCATCCCTGAAAAACTTGCATAATTATTTTGTGGGCAGTTATAATTATGTAAGAACTAAACACCTTTTTATAAATTAAATTTCAAAAAAATTCAATCATGTTTCAAGGGGGGCAAGTCTAATGATTTGGGCTGTAGCGTGCGGGCTTCTGAAAGATGGAAATAGTTGAGAGTTGATTATATTATAAATAATTAATCTTGAAACCTAGAAACCTTGAAATTGATGTCTTCCATAGGATCCACATTCACATCCTCCTTGTTAGCACCTTCGCTCCTTTTCCCATAAAATGAGTTCTCTCAGAATTCGCCTCATTTGCAGACACAGACACAGGTTCAATTTTTAATAAAAAGGCATTTTATCTAAATTACCGCGAAATTACTAAGTCAGGAAAAGAGAAAAAATTTAAGAAATTCATTCTTAAGAGACAGAAGATAGAAAATGTAAACTACTTATACAGTACTTGATCCTATTTTAAGAAAAAAATTCAACTGCGTTGGGAGAACTGACAATTGTTCCAAAACTATTATTTATATACTTATACAATAATCACGTAATTTATCCGATATATCAAGGGTATAAATATTCCTTCTGAGCATATTGTTTAAAAATGTACTAGTCGATAAAAAATAGAAATAACTAAAGCATGACCGTACAACATCACTATACCATAAACGCAGCATGTTGAAAAATAGAATAGAAATGAAGAAAAAAATGGCACTCCAAATAATAAAATTCATGATCACGAACTCAATAATGAATAAACATACGGTTTACTCTAGGCCAATTTACCGGACACGTATATCCAACACGACGATTCAAAAGAGACTGAATTCAAAATACTGTATGAAGAAAAATATTGACTTTAATTTCTACACAACCCCCCACTTTCCATTACTTCGTATAAGCTAATATACATTGAGGAATT
Organism: Conomelus anceps; assembly: GCA_948455865.1. Taxonomy (NCBI): domain Eukaryota; kingdom Metazoa; phylum Arthropoda; class Insecta; order Hemiptera; family Delphacidae; genus Conomelus; species Conomelus anceps. The sequence goes on along the minus strand of OX418217.1, from coordinate 12,157,544 downwards.
CGATGGGAAAATAATATTAATTTCCTCTAATATTTGCACTGTGGAGACATAGCCGTCATGATTTATAACAGTCTAGATAAGTTTGTTTGAAGAGTGTTTTGTCCTCGGTATGTCATCATTCCCGAAGTCACAACATCCTGCTTCTGAATTCCTTCACTATCTGCGAATTATCTGCTATCTGAGAATTAATTGATAAAGTAAACAATAAACATTGGCCTGACAATATTTAGCCAATTCATTCTTCCTTTCTTCCTTCAGTGTTTCAGTTGTATTTCTTTTGGGAAAAAAATTTTATTTCAGTCTGGGCACGGGCCATTTCTTGAAAAAATATATTTTCATTCCGGGCCCCCTTATAGCCCGGGCCCCCCCGCGCCGCGGGGTCTGCGGGGGTGTACGTTACGCCACTGATTGTAGCTCAGTATTTGTTGATCCATGACGAACTACAAGCAGAAAAATGAATATTTTCACTTAGACGGCATGCAGAACTATTTAAAGTGAATAAGAAATTGGATTTTGTATTACTGGAGGCTGAGCATGTTTTCGGGCATGAAGCCCGTCTTAAGAAGCCCATCCTTCTTAAATATAAATATAGGATAATATAATTATTAAATATAAATATAGGATGGGGTTCCTGCCTGAAAACATGATCTGCTTCAAGTGAGAAAGAAAAATTCAAATTTCTTATTCATTTTGAACAGTGTTCTGCTTATTGTATAATATTAAAAATGTCATAATTATAATATTTACAGTATTGATTATTATTTAGTCTAATATCAAAACTGATACTGTATATCTATTAAAATATTATTTTCACTCACTTTGGAGATGCTGGAGGGTATCAAGTAGGCTACTGTAGGTATTGATAAAATCATTATATTTTCAATATTTTAATTATCAATATTGGCAAGATTTGTGTTTAAATTACTTACAGGTTAAGTGCCATATGCTACTTACCCGTTAACGAGTTAGTTCAATTAATTCATGAATGATGCACACTAAATGGTTAATCTACCTCTTCTGTACCTTCCTGTCCTGTTAGATCAATAAATCTTTTTCCTACAGTGACCCGAAAAAGTGCCTATTTTTCACTAACTGTAGCACGCAAAGTAGTCTATTCCTGCACCAGTGCGGGAAAGGACTTTTCCGCACTCCAGATTTGCAACCTAACAACACAAAATAGTGAGCATATAATACGCAGGTTCTTCATTCTGCATTCAAAAATAGGTTGGCTACTCTGCTTCAGCTAATAAATTTAGTCAGCAGTAGTAGTTGTTGAAATCAATTTGATTCGAAGATAGGTTATGTGAGGAATTGTCAGGTTATGTATGTCCGGTTTTGCTCTGTTTAAATTACCTTATACATTACAAAATATTTTTCGGCTCAAAAGTTTTTATAAAAATTTAATGTTATTAACTATTTTTAAATGTTTTAGTGTTTCGTTTCAAGTCAACTTTTAAATTAATAGTGGTCAAGTGAGAAGATTAATTTTATTATTTTTGGAGTGAAGGTTTTCAGCATATCTTAAATTTTTAGTTTGTGTTAACCTCAATGTTTTGGACAATGTAACATTTATATTCAAAATTTGTGAAGGGAGCAGTTTTGGGCTTGAGTCTGTTGCACCTTCACACTCGTTGTCACAATAAATAAATAAATAATTACTGTAGGAAAATTTTAATGTGTAATTCGAGTGCAAAGTATTGTTTCTGCACTCGAGAAACTTTTTTCACTCGCCTTGGCTTGTGAAAAAGACTGTTTCTCTCGATGCAGAAAAACGCCACTTTGCACTCTAGTTACACAAATAGCTATTAACATTTGATTTTCTTGCTTGATTCTAGTTGCATTGCAAATGGCGACATCAAAACATTAATATAATTATTGGGTTGGAATCATTGCCAGTATTCCATATACCCTTGTGATTGGGGATACCATGGTCATGCATTATTGTATGAAAGTTTCATTTTTATTATAAATATTTAATGAACAATATCCTTCTACGGTTACGGGATTTACGCAGATTTTGTGTTGTGAAAATCACTTTTCCCCAGCATTTTTACAAAATTCAAATGATTCAATGTGAAGTGAAGAGTCATGCTCAGAGAAAAGACTGTTATGGAAGTGAACTTTAATGTTTTGATAAAGCTAGCAGCTCCATACAGCCTAATTGGATTGGAAAATTTAATTAATGCTATGATGCATTTGAGAATCAGGTCATTGAACATATGAGTAGGAGGTTTCAATATCCAGTTAAATAGGGAGAATTCACACAGAGGCAAGGATATGGCGTAAAGAAAATCCATCAGGCGAATGAGGGAAAAATCCCACGCATAGTGAAGTAATTCGCCTAGCCTACTTAGAATAAGAGTTGGTGTGGAGCTGTATGTTACCTTCAGTATATATTTATCTTCATTTCTTAGTAAAGATTTCTTGTATTTTTCCCAAGTCAATTGGATTTGGCAGCTTAAAAGGGACACAATAGAAGATACATTAGTTTGTAATTGAGTAAATAGGAAGGTGGAATCCTGGAAACGTAAATAGGTAAAAACGCCAAGCTAGGCTACATAAGAACATTGTAGGGTTGAACATATTCGCTATTTCCTTCGTTAGAAAAAAGCTTCAAACAAAAAAATTATCTTTGTATAGCTTTAACAGATGAAAAAGGAGTGGGTACATTTTGATTCAGAATAATAATTACTATAATCTATAGATTAGATAGCAGGCAGTCTTTACTTAGCTTTAACTAACATATGTCACTCGTTATTGGAGGGAAGTTACTGAAAATTCAATTGATTATTGTTTTATGACGGCATGTTATTGGAATTACTTTCACAAATAAAAATCGATCTCATTTATTAAACCGAAATAGTAATAATATTACTTTCATAATGAATAATACCGATGTAGTCACGACCACTAAATTAATTAATATTTGAGATACTATAGTATCGACAGTTACGTCATTGTCACTCGTTATGGATAGCTACCACAATATCACCATCACCAATGAGAATATTAATTTCAATATCAGTACAAACTGAACAATATTAATCTGAAGGTAGGCTTGAAGAATCAATCTTGGTATCTGGTAAGGCAAAGAATTTCTCTGAAGGGATCTAAAAACTAAAAATCTACAACTTGACAAACGTTTGAAATTTGATTGGCCATAGTAGCTGTGTTGACTAGTGTAAGATTTTGGATTTTGTTGTGTTAGAATTTATGTCCAAAACTCAATCTCTTTCTTTCTTTTCGGAGGATGAAGCCCACATAAAAAGCCCCATAGTCTGAGACCTGTGCGTGGGTAATGAATTGGATGATGGTGATTGATGAGTTATACCTACAGTTTTAGGTGGGTTCCGAACCAATTCAATTGAATTTCTGAAAACTTAGACCTTTTCTAATTGATAAGACTAAAATCATGAACTGACAGAGTCTTTGAAATAGGCTCTGATGAATTTCTGAATATCAAAACCTGATGATTCATCACATCTATCATTTTATTCATTCAAATACAGTTTTGATGGAAACCTCCTACCTATTCAAGCCACTCTTGATTAATGGAAACTCAATATAAACGTCTGTGATGTTTTTCATGACGAAATACTTAGTAATATATACTAATCTCTACTAATACCTGTAATACATACTGAGTAAAAATAATAGTTTAAATAGAAGTGATAGCCGAGTGCCATAGCAAGTATCCGTTCAATCAGAGATAAGCTACAAAACTCCTGGGCGCTCTTTGTAAGGGTGACCGATTGGATTGGCCAGGTTACAGAAGACATTATAAAAAATTGATATGGACCAAATTTTTTGTCTGAAGTCAATGAACAACTATTTACCTACGCACAAGTCTCAGACCTATGTGGGCCTCACCCTCCGAAATAAAAAATACTCTGTTCCCTGATGTCATCACTTCCCGGTGGTTCGGAACCCACCTGAAACTGCAGGTACAACTCATCAATCACCATCATTCAATTCATTACCCACGCACAGTCTCAGACTGAAAATTAGCACATATTAGGTATGCTATCTTAGTATGGAGTAATTCATCAAAACAAAATATTGATAGGGTGTTCAAGATCCAAAAGAAAGCAGTTAGGTGTTTAGAAAGAGTAAATAGATTAGATTCATGTCGGCCGTTGTTCAAGGGACTTGGTCTCCTAACTGTACCCTGCTTATATGTGTATGAAGCTACTTTATATGTAGAAAAGAATGATATTAACCGAAATCTTGACGTAAATGATTATAATACAAGAAACCGAGGAGATTATCACTTGGTGAGTCACAATAGTAGCTTATTCAAACAAAAACCTAGTCATATTGGTAGGAAATTCTACAATAAGCTACCGCAGTTTTTAAAGAGTCTTGAAAATATATAAATCTTTAAAAACAATTGAAAAAATTGTTGATAAAGATTTTTATAGTGTACAAGAGTTCCTTTCACATCAAAATCAAGCCTCACCTCAACTAATTGATATAGTAATTATGGTATCTAGTGTATATGCCTAGTGTTAATCTGACTTGTCTTATACTCCTTAACTGGAGTCTCCAAGACGTAATCTACAAAAAAATAAGACATAATATATGGGCTTCATCCACCGAAAAAATGTAGTGTCAGTTTTGATATTAGATGATCAATGAAAGTCATGTGTGATTTTGTAGTCAATAGCAAAATTAATATTAAAACAAACGTTTCCATAATTCAAGAGTTGCTTGAAAATGAGGGGGTTCATCAATAAGTTATTTATATCCGATAGGTTGATGCATTTATCAATAAATTCGGTTTTGATAACATCGTGTCTCATCTCAGCGACATCTCGATCCGGATGCTCGGAAGATGAGTAACTTATAGAAGCTGATTGAGATTGAAAACGCCGCTGTCAAAATTTCGAATCCATCTCACTTATTTGCTATTTTATTTGATCAATTTCAACGTACTTGAGACTGCTTCCCTGCAATTTGATCATCCGTTGTCGATCACCAGTCACGCGAAATGAAATGTAAGAACAGACAATATTGCTTCCACAGAGAAACGCGTGATGGAGATGGAATGACGGAGATGGGAATCTTCCAACCCGACAAAGATCAAACTTCTAATATCCTTTGTGCGCGAGCTCAAAGCATATCAAAAGCAAACTTTTCCAAAGAGAACTGAGCTTTTGTGGACGCCATTACTCTCCTGAATTCTTCCATTTTATCTGATTCTTTTGAGCGTGAATGTTGGTTTTTACATTACTGTTGCCATTGATCCCTAACATTTCGCTTGGGAAAGCTATCTCAGTCCAAGTAATTTGCGATGAGGTGACTTCCACAAACAAATTCCATCACGAAGTTCTGTGGGCTCGAAAGTCATTCATTCAAAAGTCTTTAATCTAATCTGAGTAGTTGATGTTGATGAATAAGATTCTTGTTTTTCTATCTCCTGTCATTATTATCAATCCTTTCTAGAGATCTAAGATATACTGGGAAATTTATATAATCTAATATCAAAACTAACACCGTATTTCTATTTAAATTATGATTTTTACTCACTTATACTGGAGATACTAGAGGGATGGATATCACTTCTAAAGAGGAGCTTCATCAGCCTGCCGCCAGGGGTATAGTAATGTTTTGTTGAAATTATTTCGTAAGGAATTTGATCATCAGGTTGAGGAGGTTAATGAGGTTAATTAGGCTGACGAAGCTTTCTTTTTGAAATGCATCCCTTCATTATCACCAGTATAAATGAGTAAAAATCATAATTAAGATAGAAATAAAGTGTTAGCTTTGATATTAGATTCTTCATTAGGTACGGTATTTGGTTATTAAAAGCATTGTAAAAATTATACACATATTGACAGAGAAAATGATTTCTGTTCCTTCTTTTTGTGAAACTTTAAACATGATTCTACATCTGGTTACTATCATTAACTATAGATTTTGTTAACAATAAATCTAATACAGCACCCAGCAAAATTCAAATCTGTGTGTCATTTTTATTTGAGGGATGCATTTCACTTCTAAAGAGAAGCTTCATCAGCCTCAGCTTCTCTTTAGAAGTGAACGGCATCTCTTTATTATCTCCAGTTTAAGTGAGTAAAAATCATAATTTAAATAGAAATACAGTGCCAGATTTGATAAGCTGAGGCACAATTATATTATTAATAATAATATTATTTAAGCAATACTAGAAACAACAGCTGAAGACTGCCATTTCTATTGTGACACTTTTAATGGGGATGAGAAGCTTTTTTCAGGTGGTTACTCCTCTCCCTTACATTTTTATTTCAAGTTGTGTTCCTCCAGAACAAATTTCTCTGAATGTGATGAATGTGTTTAATTTTGCGATGATGATTATCACCGAGTACATAAAGTACGGTATGTTCCTCTGTGCAAGCACCCTTATTCTTGGGCTTGAGGTCTTCACAAAACCACTGGTTATTATTATTATTATCATCATTATAATAATAATAATAATAATAATAATAATAATAATAATTACAATTCCACTGGCCTTCAACATGGTAAATAAGTATACCAATAAAATTTCAAAATATGCAGCATTGGCGGACCAAGTGAAGGAGATCTGGGGACAGAAAGAGGTCACGGTAGTACCAGTTGTAGTTGGAGCAATGGGTGAAATCCCCAAGTCTCTGGTGCGGTCTCTCAGTGTGCTGGAGATTCCAAGCACAGAGTACCTTCGCATGCAAAAGGCTGTGATACTAAATAATAGTAGAATAGTCCGAAGGTACTTGACATCAAACAAATGAAAAAAAAAATAAAAAAAATGCAGTTTCAACTTATTCAATGAATAAAATAAACAATCTAATATTAAAACTGACACTGTATTTCACTTTTAAATAATGTTTCACTTACATATATTGGAGATGCTTGAGGAATGCATTTCACTTCTGAAAAGAAGCTTCGTCAGCCTGCCGCCAGGGGTCATGCTCTATTTGGGTTAGGATGAGCGGCCATTATGTATTTGAAAATTGCGTTTGATTTGAATTGTGTTTGGTCGTTGAGTAAGTTTGTTCTATCTTGTTTATGGTGTTTGAATATTTCATATTGTTCCAGAGTATTTAGTTTGTGGCTTTTTTGGAATGTGTGTAGAATTTCCAAGTCAGTTTGGATGTTATTGTGTGAGTGCCCAGTGTTGATTAAGTGATCTGCAAATGTTGAGTCAGAGTTGGAATGTAGTGCTTTGATGTGCTCTTTATATCTTATGTTGAATGATCTGCCTGTTTGTCCTATGTAGTACTTGGGGCATGTGTTGCATTTAAGCTTATATATGCCTGGTTTTTTGAATTTGTGAATTGTGCTGTTTGTTAGGTGAGCTGGTTTTTGTTGGATCTGGTGTTTCAGGTTGTTTGTTGTTCTGAATGCTGTGTTAAATCCGGATTTTTGGAAGATGTAAGCTATTTTGTGTGATTTTTTGTTGAGATATGTGAGTGTGACAAATCTGTTTTGGTTTGCAGGTTTTGGATTTTTATTTTTCATTTTATTCATGATTTTTTCTACTAGTTTGGTGTTGTATCCGTTTTGTTGTGCTAAATATTTGATTGTACTACATAGGACAAACAGGCAGATCATTCAACATAAGATATAAAGAGCACATCAAAGCACTACATTCCAACTCTGACTCAACATTTGCAGATCACTTAATCAACACTGGGCACTCACACAATAACATCCAAACTGACTTGGAAATTCTACACACATTCCAAAAAAGCCACAAACTAAATACTCTGGAACAATATGAAATATTCAAACACCATAAACAAGATAGAACAAACTTACTCAACGACCAAACACAATTCAAATCAAACGCAATTTTCAAATACATAATGGCCGCTCATCCTAACCCAAATAGAGCATGACCCCTGGCGGCAGGCTGACGAAGCTTCTTTTCAGAAGTGAAATGCATTCCTCAAGCATCTCCAATATATGTGAGTGAAACATTATTTAAAAGTGAAATACAGTGTCAGTTTTAATATTAGATTGTTCATTAAGTATTTCGTCATGGAAAACATCACAGATAAAATAAACACCCAATATATCATTTTTTTTTTTTTTTTTTTTTTTGACATGTTGACATGTCCTTGCCAACTTGGCCGGCTTGACAGATTTCTGGGCCTAGCCCATGTCAATAAAAAAGGAAAATAATTATAATTATGAATAAAGTGGAAGACGCTGATTAAAGATGGTTCATTTTTTGCACTTGTTCTTCTTGTTTTCCCACCAGCTATTTATTTTTTGAGCGAATTCAGCTTTCCTCTCTTCACTCCATTTTGTTCCAACTCTTGGAGGTTTTGTCTCTGGTAACTTACCATTTATAAAGTTTTATTCTGAAGTCTTTTCTATTGAACATTTCTTTGTTGCTTATTTTGGCCAGTACTAGGTCTTTTTAAACATTTCATATCCATTCTACTCCATTGACAAGTGATGCTGAATAGTTTACAATTCTTTTTGTTAGTCTGTTGTCCAAGGGCGGATTAAAGGGGGGGGGGCGGAGGGGGCGACCGCCCCCCCCCCCCCCGAGGGCTTGCACATTTAAAAAAATTAAAAAGGGTAACACTTGTGACATGCACACGGTTAAATTTTAATTGTCCCGCCACAGACGGAATACCTCCAACTTGTCTTACCACTCCGCCTCCGTCGGCCGGGAATTAACAAATGTTGTAATACTTATTTTGCCTTATTTTCTACATTACCTTTACTTTATCTTCAACTGTTGACATAATTTTAATTCAATGACAAATTAAAAAATGACAGAGAATGAAGGAAATCTTATATCAAGTGAAATTAGTTTGAATAAGATTAATCTTTTATAGAATAGGTAGGGGCATATAAATCTCTGTTTGTTTTTGACCTAATACATATTTATTGTAGTACTGGTATTATGAAACATGAAAGAATGTTGAGATTAATTTAATATATATATATAGGTTTAAAAATCATCACGATCACGAATAAATTGCTTAGACTCTGTTCATTTCTCTGTAAATTTTGATAAAAATTAAGCTAGCAAAGCAATTTTTGTTCAAGACATATTGTATTGTATAAAAAAATTTGTATTCCTAATTCCACATGAATATACAGAAATAAACTACTCTAGCTAGGGGAAATTTGATTGTTCTTAAACACGAAAAAATTATATTTCTACATTTTAAGTGCTAGAATGGTGTAAAATGCGGTTAAAGGCTACTAAATTTCCAAAAATTTTATTCCATACCCCCCCCCCCCCCCCCCGACCAACGGGTATTTTTGGGGTATGTCGCCCCCTCCCATAAAAATTCATTAATCCGCCACTGCTGTTGTCTGGAAGCCTCATGATGTGGCCATAAAATTTAAGGCGTCTTTTCCTCATATCTCTCTCTATATTAGAATATTCTTCTTCTTTGGACGTTCTCTGTAATCTATATCCGTTTTCGGTACGTCAAGGATTTTCCTAACTATTTTTCTTTCTTCCTTCTTTAGATTTTCCATATCCATTTTCCTGTTCAGGGACAGGGTCTCGCTGGCATATAAAATTGCTGGTTTTATCACTGTATTTTAATGTCCAACTTTTGTATGAAGAGATAAACATTTTTCATTATAGATATATTGCACCATCCCTAGGCCTTTACGAACTTTCTGTATTCTTTCTTATTGTGAATATTTTTCCGTCATAACTTCTCCTCAGTGGCGTAACGTACACCCCCGCAGACCCCGCGGCGCGGGGGGGCCCGGGCTGTAAGGGGGCCCGGAATGAAAATATATTTTTTCAAGAAATGGCCCGTGCCCAGACTGAAATATATATATATTTTCAAAAGAAATAAAACTGAATCATTGAAGAAAGAAGGAATGAATTGGCTAAATATTGTCAGGTCAATGCTTATTGTTTAATTTATCAATTCGCAGATAGCTTTAGTGAAGGAAATCAGAAGCAGGATGTTGTGACTTCAGGAATGGAGACATACCGAGGACAAAACACTCTTCAAACAAACTTATCTAGTCTGTTATAAATCATGACGGCTATGTCTCCACAGTGCAAATATTACAGGAAATTAACTTAATGTTATTTTGCCCTCTTAATCCTCAATGTATATTAGCATATACGAAGTAATGGAAAGTGGGGGGTTGTGTAGAAATCAAAGTCAATGTTTTTCATCATACAGTATTTTGAATTCAGTCTCTTGAATCGTCCAGTTGGATGCATGCAAGCCTACAAGTGTCCGGTAAATTGGCTTAGTGTGAACCGTATGTATGTATATTAATTGAGTTCGTGATCGTGCGTGAGTTTTATTATTTGGAGTGCCAATTTTTTCATTTCTATTCTATTTTTCAACATGCTGCGTTCAAGGTATTGTGATGTTGTTCGGTCATGTTTTAATTATTTCTATTTTTTCATCGACTAGTACATTTTTAAACAATGTTCAGAAGGAATATTAATTATTTATACCCTTGATACGTCGGATAAATTACGTGAATATTGTATAAGTATATAAATAATAGTTTTGGTTTAATTGTGTTAGTTCTCTCAACGCAGTTGAATTTTTTTCTCATAATAGGATCAAGTACTGTATCAGTAGTTTACTCTCTTCTGCCTCTTAAGAATAAATTTCTTAAATTTTTTCTCTTCTCCTGACTTAGTAATTTCGCGGTAATTTAGATAAAATTCCTTTTTATTAAAAATTGAACCTGTGTCCGTGTCTGCAAACGAGGCGAATTCTGAGAGAACACATTTTCTGGGAAAAGGAGCGAAGGTGCTAACAAGGAGGATGTGAATGTGGGTCTTATGTAAGACATCAATTTCAAGGTTTCTAGGTTTCAAGATTAATTATTTATAAATCAACTATCTCCATCTTTCAGGAGCCCGTAGGCTACAGCCAAAATCATTAGACTAGCACCCCCCCCCCCCTGAAACATGATTGAATTTTAAAATTTAATAGATAAAAAGGTGTTTAGTTCTTACATAATTATAACTGCAAAAAAAATAATAATGCAAGTTTTTCAGGGAGGGGTGGCAAGGGTGAGGAGGGATATTTATATGATTTCGAAGAGAGGGGCCCGGAAAATCGGTTGCGGGGGGGCCCAATTGGAAAACGTTACGCCACTGCTTCTCCTAGATATTTAAAGTACCCTGTTTATTGTTCCATATTTGGTTTGTAATATGGTAACTTTCAAATTTGTTGTAAATACTGTTTTTTCAAAGGATATTTGTAAGCCAACCTTTTCTGCACATTCTTTTAGAGTCTCTATCTGTTTTATTGCAATATCATAAGAATCTGTCATAATTGCTAGATCATCTGCAAAAGCCAAGTAGGGGATTTGTAAATTATCTTTCTTAGTTCCCATTCCCAGTAAGATTGGCTTCCAGTGTCTTTCTTCTTTTAGTTTCTTCTCCCATTCTTCCATGATGATGTTAAATATTCTTCTATTCTCCCATTCTTCTATTTTACAATGTTAAATAGTAAAGGTGACAATCCATTACCTCGCCTAACCCCAGTCTTTATCTCAAACTTTATTATTCTTTATTATTATTATTATTGTGTTGATTTTTGTGCAGGTGTACTTTGCTTGAAGCTGACAAACTTCGACGTTCCGAACCACGTTGACCTGGGCAGTTCGGCCACACTCACCTGTGAATTTGACGTTGAATCGGCTGCTCTAAACTCTGTGAAATGGTACAAAGATGAGCACGAATTTTTTAGGTACGTGCCAAACAGTCCCAGCACCAACACACAGAGTTTCCCTTTGAGTGGAATCAACTTAGATGTGAGTATTATCTCAACTTCCAATATAATTTATTATTAGCATTCTTTCTTCATTGGTAAACTACTATTATAGGCTATGTAGCTGTTTTTAGTAACTATATTAGCCAATCATTGTTATCAGTTGGTATTATAATAATTATGCCCCCGGTTGCACAAACATCCTATCATAATGGTGGTTCATTATCCGTTCCACTTTTTTACCAAGCTGCTATGTGAAAGAATTTGGTTATAACTTACCTATAAAAATGCTACCATTCGTATGATCTTGTATAGTACTTATATATATCTTATGTATAATATATATATATCTTGAATAGTGGAACAGATACCTAGTTCAGTATAAAATATATAAAGGTAAGTAAATTTGTGTTTTCTGTAATTCTTTCCGGTTTTTTCAATTATCTGGTAACAAAGGAACACTGCGTGAAGCTTTTATCCTATTTAGGGACATCTCCACTATCGTGTGATACTAGGAGTGTAATAGGAACGTGTGTCTGGTCACAACAGAGACCCAATTTTAAAGCCGCAGGTGAGTGGAGAGAAGTGCTTCGTAACTGCCTCTACAAAGCCATCACCATTTGGAATAATTGACTGTACCAAGCATTTGAAGGCAATCTGCACACCTCTTCAAGTGTCTTCCTTACAAGTCCAATTCGCTAGTCGAACTTTGAGATTAACTTACTTTGACTTCCAACACGAGCTTTTCAAGCACCAAGCATTGAACTTCTTAAGGTTTCTTTCTTTAAAGATTTATTGAATTCCATTTCAAGTGAAGGAATCGTTTTAATATGAGAAATGAAAGGAAATAAGTTATAATATTAGGGAAGTGATAGCCGCGAGCCGTAGCAGGTATCTGTTCAATCAGATAGATAAGCTGCGTTCTCGTAGGTCCTGTTTGTAACGGTGACCGATTAGATTGGCCAGCAAAAAAGACACGTTCTCTGCTGTAAAATCACTTGCGGGTGGTTCGGAACCCACCTAAAACTGTAGGTCCAACTCATCAATCACCATCATCCAACTCATTACCCACGCACAGGTCTCAGACCTATGTGGGCTTCATCCTCAAAAAAAAAAAAAATATATAGAAGCGACTTTCGGATGCTGGACGAGTTCATATCAGTAATATGTAAGGGAGTAAGTTTTCCTTTTGTCATTTTATGGATGACTAATTGATGGGTTGCGTTTTATGTGGAACATTCCACTCTATCCGATGTCATATATTTTTGACAGATGAAGCCTACATAGGTCTGAGACCTGTGCGTGGGCAATGAGTTAGATTAAGGTGATTGATGAGTTGGACCAACAGTTTTAGGTGGGTTCCGAACCACCGGGAAGTGATTTTACAGCAGAGGACAGAGTATTTTTGCTGGCCAATCCAATCGGTCACCCTTACAGAGAGTGCCCAGAACAGCGGTGCTTGTATAGCGGGGCGGACAGCGGTGCGGACTGATTGAACAGATACCTGCTACTGCTCACGGCTATCACTTCCCCATATGTCACCCATAAAACTGATTCATCTCGAATAATGCTATACTTATTATTTGATTGTGCCTGATAATTAATAGTACGATACTAATTCAATTCCTATGATTGGAGAAATAATTATTACATTGTAAGAACATTCAAGTGTAACTACTATTATTAAACCATTACTACAAGTAAACCACTCAACATTCTAATATTATGCTCAGCACTATCAACAACATTTATTATCAAGTACCATCTAAAATATATATCATGATCTTTCCACTCATCTATACAATAATATTATAGAAGGATAAAAGCAAGAGTGTGAATCTTAGAAATCTCTCATGACAATATTGTGGTTCGGAACCCACCTAAAACTGTAGGTCCAACTCATCAATCACCATCATCCAACGCATTACCCACGTACAGGTCTCAGACCTATGTGGGCTTCATCCTCAAAAAAAAAAATATATATATATATTGTACTTGAATAGGGAAGTGATAACCGTGAGCCGTAGCAGGTATCTGTTTAATCAGATTATATGAGCAACGCTCTCCTGGGCCCTCTCTGTAAAGGTGACCGATTAAATTGGCCAGCAAAGAGATTGTTATCTGCTGCAAAATCACTTCCCGGTGGTTCGGAACTCCCAATTGTAGGTTTACCATGTTTCCAATGACATGGCTCAAGCGGAAGCGGCGAGGTGGAACTACCCGTAAGGGTCTCCCCACCAATAAAAGCCATATGCATTTATTTACTTTTGTACTAGAATGTTCTAATTGTGTTGAATGTTAAATTTGTACAATGTTCCATTGTTCAATATCTATCATGTAGTAAATTGATACACTTACAAGATGGGCTCCATTAATTTTTTACGATGTGATAATGTATTCTTTCTCTTTTAGAAAAACAGATCTGACAAAAATCGGGTAATATTGAATTACCTCACATACAATAGCTCTGGAATCTACCGTTGCGAAGTATCAACTGATCTTCCCGATTTCAAAATAGCTTATGAGAGCAAAAACCTTACTGTTGTCTGTAAGTTCATCTTGTTTGTTTCTCAAATTCTAGAGTTAGTAGTAAAGAAAATAATTAAAAAATATCTCTTACTTGTTTAGAGTTCAGTACAAATATTGATTTATGTAGGTCTACAACATTCATGTACTAGAGTAGTTCTTAGCTATGAAAACTCGCTTTTATTTTTTATTTTTTTTTTCACCTCCACGATTTTTAATTCAACTTGGTAGCTGTGAGGGGATGAGGAAGTTCGGAGATCTCTTTAATATTGTTTCCAATCAATAGATTTCAAAAGCTAAGAAATGAAATTCATGAGTTATTGTTATAACATTGTAGCCTATTTTCTTAGGGCTCAATGAAAACAATGAATTTATAGGAAGTCTAAACATCAACAGAGTGTTTCACATAGGACTACTAATATTTCCTGGGCTTATCTCCTCACTAAAATAATGGGTGAAGTTCACATACAACCATAGGTCAACTATTAATATTACTTGAGCTTATTTACTGAACAAAATAATGAAGAAAGTTCGTGTAAACAAGGTCATTTAACAAAGATAACAAATTTTTTCAGCTTTCCCAAAAATTTTCTCATTCAGAAATAATTTTGGATTTTTCATTTAGGCCGTAAGTTAGTTGAACTATATGCTCAAGGATTGCAGAAGACTACATTATACATGAAACTTGAGTAATCTACAGCCTAAAAAGGCACCAAAAGTTTCTAAATGAGTGAATTATTAGGAGAAGCAGCAATATTTATTTTGTAATAAAACATTTCCACATTTCTGTTCACATCGACTTTTTCATTTCTTTGGTGCGGTGCGAAGAATAAGTCTATAAAATATTAAAAACATTATGCCAAAAAAATACAACAAAAATCACTGCTTAGTATATATACACCAAGGCCATTTCTTTCTATTAATATTGTTTTATTCTGTAGTAGGACTATTATTAATTTATGGTTTGATTTTTAAATATAATATGACTTTGTAAAGAATAATAAGCCCAATATTTTTCAAGGAAAGAGGTAAAATTTTCTCCACACAGAATTCTGTTATACCAGCACTTGCAAGCATACCCCCGCCTGAAATATTCCATGAATAAAATTCATCCCTGTCAGTTATTATTAATAGGAATTATTACTACTTTTGTATTGAAGACTACCATGGGGGCTATCTTTTTGTTTTTCCAACGGTGAAAAACCGTAAAAACTTTCCCGTAAGATATTTCCCATCTTACAGGCAGAATGTAGCGTTATAAAGCCTAAAAAAGTTGTAAATAGACGTGCGAATTGAGGATGTGATGAGGAAGGGAGGGGCATGGTATATTGAGGTGAAAGTTTTTCGCTTCATTCATTTTACAACCGAGGCCACACAGAAAGGAAGCTGAAAGGCTCACCTCGCAAAAGCTAAAGTTGCAGCCGTTCAATATGTACTGCCTCCTGAATCGCTTCTGCGGCTTTCAAATTGCCAAAGCAGCCACTGAATCGGTCCAACACGCCAATATAAATCATATCCATATTACGGCTGTGTCATCCGCCTATAAAAACGCTTTGACGCATCCATATGGAACATCCTCCTCGTTGAGCTGGATGTGAAAATCCCAAAGCCCGATTCACACTTCAATCTCGATTTTCTCAGTTCAGAAATCGTGGTTATCACAGCAATAACACCAATTAATCAAATTAATTATGTATATATAAATAGCATAAATTCATGAATCTAACCGCCTCTATTAGCTGAGGGGCGCACTTGAGTCAGAAATGTTGTGGAACTTCTTTTAATTAATTATTGATACAATTTTTATTGGAAGAATTTAATAATTGACTTATTGTCTATTAACTTTTTAACCTTTCCTAGTACATTCTTTTTGTTGCTGTTTGCTGATGATGCCCACATGAGTCCGAGATTTGTGCGTGGGTAATGAGGTGAATGACTACACATAGATGTCAGACGGAGGAGCGGGATTCGAACCAGCGAGCACATAAGACCAAGGCACATTGGTCGCTGATTCAAACCCACGGCCGCTGAAGCGACAGTAAGCTGGCGTTGCGACGCCTCAACCAACTGCGCTAAGTGGCCCGCCATGGGTAACCATAGTTGGAAAGGTTTTACAAGTCACACTTCACTTATCCCTATCATCTTTTGAAATATTTTAATAAAATTTGACTGCAAGTCGTTTAATTCACTTGAAAAGTTAATATTAACAACGCAGTTCGTCATGGAACAAGAAATCCAGGAATTGAAATATTACTTGTTACTTTATTTTGATTTAGATTTTATTCTTGTTCAATATTTATTGTATTTGTATGTTGTGTAAATAAATTGAATTGTGAATCTAACAATTAAATATTGTATTAGGATAAAACTTCCTCGGCTATTTGGTTGAACAGTCAAATTAAAAATGTCACATAGTAGCGGACTTTTTCACAATGGCTGCTTCTCGAAAGCCCGGGAAATTTGAACTTTTGATTAGTTGATTCATTGGACCGACGTAGTTTAAACAACCTAGCTTGTTAGAGAAGTTCTCGTATGTCCCCGTCACATAAAATAAAATAATAAACATTCAAAAACTCTAACCAGCTAGTCTGGAACCTATCCGAGGTTGTACAGTTAACAAAGTGGAGTAAACCCACTTCAGCTCTTTGTGGACTGCTACAACTTTTCAGAATTAGTGAGGTATTGTTCAAGTACCCGTCAAGTCCCGATCTCTCACTCAGTACTTGTTCTCTGTACTTTGAATGCATTTTCCTCGAGAATATCAACGGAGCTTTTCTGAGCGTGCTTTAAATCAAACCGAGTATTAATTGAAAACTCGTATGTGCAACAGTGACAGGAATTTTCCTGAAGTACGATTTGATATTTTTCGAGTACATTTCGTGGAAATGGTTTGACGTAAAAGTCCGAATACCGAGAATATGTACTTACGTTGTTGAAATTGCAATCAAAATGTTTATTAATTATTTTCAGTTGGGCTACTTCTAGCTTGCCAACATATGAATCTATAATAATTTTTTCATTTTTTTGTCATAGAATTTCACCGATGAGTTGTTGCACTATGTGGCATTGATGCAAATTAAATTATTAATTAAAAGTCTTTTTTTATTTCCAAGTAACAATAGAATAGCATATATTCCAATCTCTAGCAGTTTATTCACGCTGATGAGTTGACTATGGACTTACTTATCCAAGGAAACACTGTATTTCTACTACCTATTTTATTCTGAAATTTCCCTATTGAAGCCGTAGCTAAAATATTATCCACAAAAGAGGTGGACTGCTGATTGCTTGGGATTTTTTCTAAATAAGTTTTTTATCATTGAACAACGAGTTTTTTATTCGAAATCAAAACGCTTTTATCATATAAAATAATATAAATTATTAAGAAACTATTTTTTTACTTGTATGTATATTTTTAAATAATTTATTCCTCATAGAAAAAAAACAATATAAAATACAATACTCTAAAATAAATATTAACACTGTCATATTAAAAAAAGGAACTGGAAATGTATGAATTACTTCCCCAAAAAGCAAGCTCGAACTTGGGGAAGGAGCCTTACTATGAATCGCATGCTTTAATTTCCATGTTAGTCTATCATTGTAGTGATGGATGATCAGTGATCACATTGGCTCTATGAATTTTGGGAATTGCCATCTCCATTTTGAATATTATTATGACTATTCTTTCTTTATTTACTGCTATCAGCTTTTCCTCGATGGGGACCTGAGATTGCAAACATTCAAGGCCATTACACTGTGGGTCAAATAATATCTGGCAATTGCAGTGTGGCACCATGCCATCCAAAACCAAGAATAACGTGGCTTATCAACAATCATATGGTGAGCTGGATTCCTGTTCTATTTAAAATAATGTATAATATAATTATGTGCCATCAACTCACATTGAACCTTTTCAATAATTTACAATCAACAAATTCGAATAGGAAATTATTTGTGGGCTAGTAATTTACAATGTGGCTAGCTGAATGGTTCAATTTATGGACTTTCCGAAGTCTTACAGTTTCATCAATTCTTTTGGAATTACATGGTATGAATTTTGAGATTAATAGAGTTTTAATCTGTGGTGTTTTCAAAGAAGAAATACATGATAAACTATCTAATATCAAAACTGACACTATTTCTATTTAAATTATGACTTTTTCTCACGTATACTGGAGGGATGCACTTCACTTCTAAAGAGAAGCTCCATCAGCCTGCCACCCAGAGGCTGATGTAGCTTATCTTTAGAAGTGAATTGCATCACTGCAGTATAAGTGAGCAAAAAGCATAATTTTAATAGAAATACAGTGTCAGTTTTAATATTAAGAATTTTCGTCACTCCATCATACATTTCAAACTTTTTTGTGATTATTTATATGAAGGATAATTCTAAAAACAATATTTTTGTGAAAATTTAAATGAAACACTATAATAACATGTATAATAACACCTATTATAGCTAAATCAGGCCCCCTAATATACTTCTTAAAATTAAAATGTGAATAAAAAGAATGTGAAATAAAAATGAGCCGACAGACATTGGGTTATAAATATGTTGGAAAAGCAAATTCGAGCAATATACTAAAACATATAACAATTCTAATTTATTTGTATTCATGCACTTAACCCATAATGTCAATTTTGTAATATTGTGTAGGATGTCGGTTTGTTGATGTTGCATTGATAAATAAGCCTAATACTAATACTCTTGATTATCAAGTGTTTTGAATGTAGACAGTGTTGTCAGGTGGTGCGATTGACTACCCTCTATTGACTAACTTTACCGCTTTTGTCCAAGCGTGTTCTGTAGACCTCACGCACAATAAATAATAAGGGTGCTTGTACAGTGGAACATACTCGATGTAGTCAATGATAATCACCATCGCAAAATTAAACACAATTAATCAGACCTAACCCTTGATTCAATTTTCGTAGTCTATTTCATGTCTGTCTTCTACAAAAAGTAACTCTGTTTTTCATCACGAAGGCTGTGCTTCTCTGTGATGTTTTCCATGACGAAATACTTAATGAACAATCTAATATTAAAACTGACACTGTATTTTACTTTTAAATAATGTTTTACTCACATATATTGGAGATGCTTGAGGAATGCTTCTGACGATAGGCTGACGAAGCTTCTTTTCAGAAGTGAAATGCATTCCTCAAACATCTCCAATATATGTGAGTAAAACGTTATTTAAAAGTGAAATACAGTGTCAGTTTTAATATTAGCTGTGTTTCTATTTCCCATCATCTGTGAGATTTCACATGTCTGCTGATTAGATTTATATAACAATATTTATTAAATTTTTACAATTATCATTTACTTAGTGATCACTTGTTATTATACTTTATTAGACATGATTTTTTCTCTCAAATTTCTTAAAAATGATAACTTAATTCATATGAAAGCTCAACCAGATGAATAAGAGAGCCCGAGGTCCATCTTTAAATCTGATTCCGATAGCATAAGATGGAGAAGCTCATTTTGAAAATCATATGTTCCCTATAGAAGAAGGCCCAATAACCTTTCTCATTTTTCATTTTAAATATTCTTTAAACTCAAACAAATTTCAAAAATCCTTACATACATCGCTGGGCGTTCCTTAAGGGAAGATACATGCAAAATGTCATTGAATTTGGTCGACGCGTTTAGCCGTAAATGCGTTACAGACAGACAAATGCGAAACGGTCGACTTGAAATAAACACCTCTCTTCGATCGGTCAATAATAGGTGGGATAATCTGTTGTTAAAAGGAAGGAGCACCTAAATATCAGACCCATACTGCCCATTGAATTGAATTGAATTGAATCGTCTTTATTCATTGAACATGTACAAGTACATTTGAATAGTGTCACATTTGATTAAAAATAGAGAACATATATCACATCTATAAAATAGTAAAATGTAAACAATTAATAAAAATCTTAACTATAACTTATCAATTATTATTGGTAAATTCCAGCAATAAGTACAGGGACAATCCTACCAAATATTCCTTTAATTTAATACTAAGCATTTTAATATCCTCCAATAATTTTAAATTTATTGGTAAAATAGTAAAATATTTTTTCCCTATATAAATTGTTTTTTTCTTGAAAAAATCCAAATTGTATCTTTCCAAAATTTTTCCATACCGAGTATTGTAACTATGTGATTTATTTCTTAATTCAGCATCTGAGTGTTTTTAAAAATACATAATTACATCAAAAACATATTGCCCATAAATGGTCAAGATTCCAAGTTGTGAAAAAACAAGTTTTACGGAGTCAGTTCTTTTGAGATGCATTATTATTCTCAGAGCCCTTTTCTGCTGTATTAGTATTTTATCAAGGTTTCTCTTAGATGAACTTCCGTAAATACAAAGCCCATATGCCAGATGGGAATGAATAAGTGCATGATATAGTGCTTTCATGGTTTGAATACCGCAAACATTGGACATTCGTCGCAGAGCTTAAAGTCCCATAGAAGCGAGAAAGGTCTTTCGAGCCCCGGGACGGGTAATTGATATTACGGCCCCACTTTTTTCAAGTACATTTTTTTTGCACGTCTGCCCCCCTCACCATCGCCGGGGTAATAACATTGCGCGGCCCGATTCAGCTACACTAGGTGTTGTTACATATATATTTTTTGAAGATTTCGTCTTGAAGAAGACTGATGAAGTTCTGCTTTTCTAACAACTAACATGTATGCGGGAGCGGTCCCAGCTCGGGAGTTTGGGGGGGGGGGCCAAAAATGGGTTTTGGATCTTTTTTGCGAGATTGCGCCTGCTTCCCCCTCTTCAATGAATTTCTGATTTGGGAGTCATGACTCCCATGTGACCGCCCTTGCAGTATGGCAATATAATAATAGTTTCACCATATAAACAGTTCCACCACAAGTAGGGTAAAGTAGAGTACTTGTGGGATATTTTTATTGTAGGGTAGGCCTAGGTATTAATCATTAATGTTATTTAATAACATCCTAGAAATAATTAGCCACTAAAAAGAACTCGAACAATTTGTGACATTTACATTCAGTTTTCTAGAAGCAAATCACTCTTTTAATCTTACAGGTCGATAGAAGAAGCATATTTGTAAATTTCGAAACGCGCGAAGATGGAAGATGGCTGACTTCGGCCTGGTCAACACTGCACTATGAACTGAGAGCGGAGGACTTCCAGAACGAAAATCAAGCGGTGGAAATTCTTTGCCGAGTCTCGCTGGGAGGAATCCCTGGCACAGAGCTCGAAAATAAATTTACTAGCAAGCTCCTGACGAAAAAAAGTACACAGGAAAGTGCGCTGCAAAGTTTGAGAAACTCTGGTAGGTCATAAATAACTTAACTTGTCACATTTTATAAAAAACTCATTTCCTCTCATTATATTCCGATAGACAGCATTGTTTTGGGGAGTTTGTAGGTTTTCTATGGCGTGATGAATGTTTCCTTTTCCAATAAAAGAATGGCCAAGAAGATGAAGCTTTTATCAGCTAATAACTCAGTAACATTAATTTACAAGCTTTGAAAACTGGCAACACCACCATTATTGAATTATGAAGAGCATTATTGTATCCTCAATATTTTAATCATGATGACTGGAAATGCACGATATTAAAAAATCGTTAATAATGTTTGAATTCACATTAAATTATATTGAATCTATTCTAATCTAATTTGATCTAGTTTTAATTGATAGATAAATATTATAAAATAGGTGACTGGAAGAGATTTTAAAAACGAATCAAGAAAGAGAATATCAGATGGAGTGAATGAAGCAAAATTCAGGTAAAGTAATAAATGGATAAAACAACAATTAAAAAAATAAATAATAGAATTATGGAATCAGTGGAGTTCATTTTTAAAAATATATACTGTATTATATTATTTCTATATAATACTTCTTATTTGATTTCAAACACTATAGTATTAGATCAAATAATTATTAATAAAAACATAAAAACACTTTTAAGTGGAAATTGTGACTCACGTTATGGCATGACGGCCGTTTCACTCTGATGTTAAGAGCATCGTCAGATGATGAGACGATGCTCTTAACATCAGAGTGAAACGGCCGGCACGCCATAACGTGAGTCACAATTTCCACCTAAAAGTGTTTTTTAAAGTTTTTATTATATATTAGTGGAAACAAGATGGATCTTCAACATCAAAATAATTATTATTCCGACACTCTAGTATTTTTAAAGTTCTGTATCAGTATATCTGTATTACACTGCTATTGATACTACCTTTATATTGATAATGAAAGTACTACATTAATCTATTCAGCATGTCTTTTATGTCCTGTAATGTATAATTTATTATTCTATGACTGATGGAAAAATAATGTAATTTTATCAGAAAAGATGTAGAATCAAGTATATACCTCTATCACGCATTTTTTGATAAATGAACTAAATACATGACTACTTGATGAATCACCCTCATTTGTCCATGACTTTGATAAGATGAAATTGGAATGATAATATATTCAATTCACTAACTATATTGTTTACCTCGAAAACTATAATAATGTTATTTGAAAATAATGAATATTAGATAGGTATACCTTTTTTTTAGTTTACTGTCTTGTACAAACAAGACACTGGATTCACAACGATTCGAATAATTTGATAATAGTTTTAATGTTTGATTATTATAAATAGGCCTATTCAGTTGATGAAATGGGAAGTGGGAAGTGATAGCCGAGAGCCGTAGCAGGTAGAGATAAGCTGCGTTCTCCTGGGCACTCTTTGTGAGGGTGGCCGATTAGATTGGCCAGCAAAAAAGATACTGACTGTTCTCTGTTGTAAAATCACTTCCCGGTGGTTCGGAACCCACCTAAAACTATAGGTCCAGCTCATCAATCATCCAACTCATTACCCACGCACAGGTCTCAGACCTATGTGGGCTTCATTCTCCAAAAAAAGATAAAATAGCTTTTTATGAATATTCGTACCTACTGAGTAGGGAAATGTAATTTTGAAGAGAAGAGAATTGGGAGAGAAGTCAGTATTGTTACTCTTTACAAACCTTGATTTTCTTCTCCGTATCCTCGATCCCGATTAAAAGGTCAAGTGTAAGAATGGCCTCAATGGCCAAGACTTCGCCTCTTTGTGTAATTCATCTCTCAGATCCAAGCTCTATTTTTGTTATGTTTTTTATTTTTTTAAACAATCGCATCCATAATTTCTGCTGTAATATACCTTAAAATATATATTTGTATTTATAATCTTTTCTACTCAAACTATTCAACCATTATGTTTACTTTTCAAAAACAACTGTACTTAACTTCAACTAGGGGATCTGAGAGTTGCTAATATTAATAATACTTTTATCATTTTTTTTTTTTTTTTTTGAGGATGAAGCCCACATAGGTCGAGACCTGTGCGTGGGTAATGAGTTGGATGATGGTGATTGATGAGTTGGACCTACAGTTTTAGGTGGGTTCCGAACCACCGGGAAGTGATTTTCAGCAGAGAACAGTGTCTTTTTTGCTGGCCAATCTAATCGGTCACCGTTACAAACATTCATAATACATTGTAAATTAACACAAATAAAGTCATCTGAATCCCACTTTATATGTTATTGAGAATAATCATGGGAAGAGGAACCGCATTCATCTGTTATTAAATTTATATGATTACATTTTATATCAGCGTGAAAGAATATGAGGACGAACATTCCAAGTTGTATCTGAGCAATAACAGCTTTATTACATTCTAAAAATCTTGTCATCGAGAGTCATTATGGTACCATTCACGTATATATAGTTGAGTCTCTTTTGTTTTTCTTGGAACTGGGCTCATCCCGGAACAAGCTACTATGTTACTTCTTGTCTCTCTCACCCTCTCTCACACTCTTTTGCTCATCCTCTCTCACTCTTGTTCTCTTGCCAAGTTTTTCCTGAAGCAATTCTCACAGGACACTTTATCACCATGTATCACGTGACTGCCGTGGCTGAATTCTCTGCTGTACGTTTTCAAACGCTTATCTATAGTGCTCTACTCCGATCTCTGCTGCATTCGTAGGGTTCAAATTTCCATAATAATTAGTAATGTGAAATTGAATTAATTGCAATTGGTGTAGTTTCCATTTACGGTACATATTAACTTATCCATAAAAATATAAAACATCTTTATAACCAGCTACTCGTTTGATACACTACAGTCACTATTAACATTTTAGGTTAATTCAACGACTTGCTGTCAATTTTTATCAAGAATAAGTAATATTTTACTTATTCTCTAGGCCAAACGTTTTCTAATCATAGAGATTTGAAAATGAATCTCCAAGAATCATATTTGAATCGTCTTAAGATTAAGTAATATTTTACTTACTCTGTAGACCAAACGTTTTCGAATCGTGGTGATTCATTTTCAAATCTCCACGATTCCAAAACGTTCGGCCTGGAGAGTCAGAGAAATATTACTTATTCTTAAGACGATTCATCCATGATTCTTGGAGATTCCTTTATTCTTGAAGATTCATTTTCAAATCTCCACGATTCCAAAACGTTTGGCCTAGAGAGTAAGTAAAATATTACTTATTCTTAAAAAATTGACTGCAAGTCGATGAATTCACCCAAAATGTTAATATTTACAAAGCAGTTCGTCATGGAACAAGACATCCAGGAATTTACATTCGCTATTACTCACTAGGCGCCTATAGATTAAATCAACTAAACAAAAGTGAATACACATGAAGCTCGTCTAAAAGAAGAAGCTGCTTAGTTTCATTTGAATTGGAAAATTTTACAGAAGTCTACATATTTCCTACGTTCAATAGTAGGCTTCAGGGGAGTGATAGCCGCGAGCCGTAGCAGGTATCTGTTCAATCAGATAGAGATAAGCTGCGTTCTCGTTGGTCCTGTTTGTAACGGTGACCGATAAGATTGGCCAGCAAAAAAGACACATTCTCTGCTGTAAAATCACTACCCGGTGGTTCGGAACCCACCTAAAACTGTAGGTCCAACTCATCAATTACCATCATCCAACTCATTACACAAGCACAGGTCTCCGACCGATGTGGGCTTCATCCTCCAAAAAAAAATCCAATTGGTCTTGGGTGACACGAGGACATTCTGTAATAGATTCTTGTGGAATTGTACATTATTTCTATATCAATTTACTAGTGTATTAAATTTATATTATTTTTTTTACATTAAGTTAAACCAGGAAAGTTGAAGTATTAGTTCTTGAATAAGAAAATTATATCAACATCACTAATCAATTTACTATTTTTCCAGGAGGACATTACAGACACAACTATATTCAACATTTGTCTTTGATATCAGCCCTTCAGTTGTTGCTACTATCAATCCTGCCCATATGGACCAACATACAACATTCAAGACACGTGAATGGGTTGATGGTGCATTAATGAATCTAACCCAATAAGTGATGATTGGTTGATTGTCGAAATTAAAATATATTTAATTTACTTTATAAGTAGACTTAATCGATTCGCTGTGATACTAGATATAATTATTGTCAAAGTATGTAATGAAATAATTGTGTATCTTTTATTCATATAATAATCATCGTTATTGAATGAAAAACCTTTTCCTAATATCACAAGAGATCGTAATATTAATATCACTACTAATTATATTGAACTTTTGAAAGTGTAAGTGATTAATATGTGGTGTATTTCATTGTGTGTTTGAGTGGGTGAGGCAGATTGAGTTCTTGAATGGACTTCATTCGTATTCATGTTTACAAGAAAAATACTTAAATGAAATAAGTTACTATAGTCATAGCTGTTATTAGCCTACAATCAAATGAAAAATTTCTAAAAAATACATACTTCAAAATCTACAAACATTTTTTCAAAGCAATACTTTGGTTTTTATCAAATATGCCCACTGTATACATGTAAAAAATCTAAAATAGATCTTGTCAAAGTGGAGAGAAGGGTTCGATTGCATTCCTTGTATTTAAAAAAACAATTTAACAATTTATTTGGAGCTTTATGATGAAGAAAGGATCACATAATGGTGTTCATGAGTTCATCTAACATTTCTTGGAGATTTCCCCAGATACCTCTTGAATCTGGCTGGATTATTTCCTCACTTCTCCCTGGATTACGCTTGTATTCCCCTTGGATCGAACAAGGGAGTGTATAACGTTTCACTTCTTGCAGGCCTACCAAGTGAGATTTGACAGTCTTTGGTAGTTTCAATGCTGTCTACTTTTCCGAGAATATTGCTGAGTATGGAATTTTTTAATAGTCAAATAAATCTTGAACTGTTTATCATATTTATTTATTTTTTATTAAATAAATTGAATCTAGGTTGAAGCCCATACTTATATAACCTTGAGGCTTCCTCAATTGAAGTGATACTTGAGAAGCAATCACTCCAAAGGGTTTTTCGAGTCTCCCTCAGGTTGAGGAAGCATAATCTCGTTTTAATCATCTATAGGTTGGGTAGATGTGTTGCCAGCAATAATTGAATTATTGTGAAAAAAAATTCCTACCCAGACAAAACTCCTACTCTGATATTTCAAAAATATTTTTCCTTTAACTTTTTATAGTAAATTCAACGACTTGCAGTCACGGCTCTAGTAGCGCGGTCAGTTGGAGTGCTTGTATCTGATAAGGGGCTCTGGCTGGCTTCGTTTCCTACAGCCTAGGGTTCGAATCTCATTCAGCCATGGATGTTCTCATCATTCACCCATTCACCTCATTACCCACTCACAAGTCTCCGGACTCATGTGGGCATCATCCGCAATAAAAAATTTGACTGCAAGTTGTTGAATTTACCATAAAAAGTTCATATTAACAACGCAGATCGTTATGGAACAAGAAATCCAGGAATGTTTTCCTATTTTAAAAACGTTTTTTCCAATTTTTTCTATTGCGGATGATGCCCACATGAGTCTAGAGACTTGTGAGTGGGTATATTTCAAACCTGTTTTTTTTTCTTTAAAAATGTGTTTTCTATTCCAGATAGATTTTTTCAAAGATGTGTTTCTTACAATTTCTATAATTCGAAAGATGATTGGATATATCCTTTATCTATTCCAATATAAAACTATCGGCCGGTTGCACGAAAGCCAATTAAATTTAATCCCTGTAGAATTACGTCATTCTACGGAAATTAAACTTAATGGAGAGAATTAAGTTGCAAAAAGGACAATTTACAAGCGATAGGTAAACCGGCGTAAAAATATTTAGCCGCCCGATCACCGGTGATTAAATCTCCCTTTTTTGAGATAGTTGAATAATGATCCAAATAATTCACATGAAATGATTCTAATTCATCTTTTTTCTCAACTTCAGAATCAGCTGTTGATGAAATTACAGTGTAGCCAGATTGTGCCCGTTCGGTTAACGAAAATTAACTAATGGATCTTTGTTCAACAGAAATAAACCCGTTACACTTACGACAGCTAGTTAACTGGCATTAAACTCCTTACTAATTGGCTTTCGTGCAACCGGCTGTAAGAGTTAACCATTAAAATCTCAATGAAATTGAACTAGATTAAAGGAAATATTTCCTTTCTCATTATGCCTTACGCAATATTGAAACTCACAATGATTCGAATTATATTTCTTAGTTTTCAAGACAAAACTCTGGTAAAATCATTCATTTTTTTATTGAGGCCTCCAAGAATTCAATCTGCTCTTATATCTTACTAAAAATTAGAGTGACTCGACGGAATCAAACTAAGTGGCCGTCCATAGAAAAGACTATAAATTATACTGATGGCAATGTGCTCAAGTGACAAGTGTTTACTATAATAATTGTGCATGAAAGAACATTTTCTGTCATTTTGTTTTCTCCATTAAAATATCTTATCAAGACTGTGAAATTAATCAACTTTAATATTGTATAAGTGTTTAGGAAAGCGTGAAAATCTTCCCATTTGCTTGGTTGTGTGATTTTTCGAGAATAGGAACAATCAAAATTAATAAACTATCTAAGCTAGATGCTGAAGTTTGATGTATCCCATTATAATTTATACAATGTTAATCCTATAAAAATAATAGGAAGATGAATAAGAAAATAATTTTTTGGTTTCAACAGTTGACTAAAAATGTCAAGAGCATTGTCAAACCCCATTGGTATTTGGAATGAATATCAGGAAATAGGCAAGAGCTACAATTTATTGATAAAAAAGATTAAAGATTAAAAGATTATATGAAAGTTTGCATTACCATAGATACTCATACTCACTCCCTATATAATCGAAGCAAAGTTATATTTGAAATTATTCCATTATTTTTACTTCAATCACTTCATTCATTTTCTGAACAGGGTTTCATCCGTCCTAAATTCACTTGTAAAATAATATATTTATTATCTGATTCATCTCTTGATTGAAATACCATACAGGACTAATATTCAAACCAATCAACATCTTTCTAATTCATTGGTTTCTCAAAATTCCCAATCGTCTGGTATTAAAAGATGCTTGAAGCTCCCATACCAAGCTGATGGAAAGACGTTTTCTTTTTATTTATCTATATAAACGAATTTTTTGTCACAGAATCATCATTGTAGCAAATAAAACTCGTTTTAAAATGTAAAACTGAATATAGTATTATTTCACCATCACAACATGTGGTTTCAAAAACGGGGAGTTTCGTCATCAATTGATCGATGATGATAATGATAGCAAACAATGGAACGTTCATGGAGAAAGACAGAAAATTTCATATAGAATTTGGTATCTGATGAAGGTAACTTTTATCTCAACGACTAGTTCAGATACAAGTTGAAACAGAAGTGCACTTTACCCAATATTTTTTTCATTCTTCAATCCCGGAGGCCTGTTACATAGGATCAACAAATTCAAGTTTCACCTTAATGAGCTGAGAAGAATGAGCTATCACTCATTGGGGTGCGATAATAATAGGGTGCAAACTAATAAATTAGTTTGTAAATCGTTATGCAACAGGGCCCTGGTTGTCATAAATATCTTCTTATTTTTTCCTATGGTCATTCTTTGTGCATCTACAATAATTGTATTTGTGCCAAATTTATTGATGAATGAAATGAATCTCCCCATATAATTATGAGAACGATTATGATATGAGGTAAATTATTGGGTTTTTTCTCATAATCTCTTGTTTGAGAATACTTCTTTGTTGATTTTTATTTTAACAGCCTTTATAAAGCATCTTCCCTTGCAATCTAGGAATGCTTTTTTTGTAGTAGATTACGTCTTGGAGACTCCAGTTAAGGAGTATAAAACAAGTATACAATAAATTATTCAATCTTATACACTAGTTACCATAATTACTATATCGATTAGTTGGGGTGAGGCTTAATTTTGATGTGGAACTCTTGTACACTATAAAAAGCTTTATAATAATAATAATTATAATAATCTTTATTTCCGCAAATACAAACAAGCAAAAAAAATTATACATGATAAAAAATAATAATAATTATAAAACAATCAATTATTAGGAGAGAAACCAAAAAGTTACAAAGAAAAAAAATACTTAGTTCAACTTAACTATCATGTACAAGAAATAAAATGTTACAAAAAAATATCTGCAGAAATAATACTGTATGCAAATAATTTCATTGTGAAATTATGTCCGCATACAGGAGCATCATAGGATCCAACAAATATGCTATGAATTGATGTAATAAAAAAAAAATAATAGAATTAAAACACTTGGAGGAAACATACAATAATAATAGTACAAAAATGTAGGGGTAGAAACAATAAGGACTAAAAATATACCATTAATTCAATAGAATTCATAACTTGAAGCATTGAAAGCGAATTAATAGCTGGTAGAAAGTTTAAAAGAACTCAACATGATTTGATGATGTCGTCATGGAATGATCACTGGTTAAATATTGCAGCTAGATCAGTATCACCATAGTTATAGATCAAAGCACAACATTAAACATGCCCTCAACATCATCAACATTCTTTGAAAGTAACCGTCTCTTAAGGAGGAATTTAATTTAATTTTTCTTATTATGACGTCATAAATACAGCTTTAAGTGTAAAGTGTTGAAAAACTTTGGAGCTAAGAATATAAATGTTTTTTTAAACAGTGAATATTAACTGAATATTTTTTCAATTGCTAGCGTTTCTCCTTGACCAAATCGAAATTGCAATATTCAGAGTTGTTTGCCAATGTTGTCTTTGCAGGCTCTGTAGAACTTTTACAGCTTCGTGTTAGAGTTGTTTATGTTACCCTGAACTGAAGGGGAGTAACATACGCTAGTGAATGTAGTTTTCCGATTGGATACAGCGAACCATCGTATTTGTACGCCTACGCCCCGCCCCCTCCTAAGCTTACTTGCTTTCCACCCTCTCAATCGTAAAATTTCCAGACTAATAGGAGAAATTCTCTACTCTGATAGTATAGAGGCACGTCCGGTTTACTTTT
This sequence comes from Conomelus anceps, assembly GCA_948455865.1. Lineage (NCBI taxonomy): Eukaryota > Metazoa > Arthropoda > Insecta > Hemiptera > Delphacidae > Conomelus > Conomelus anceps. Next base: position 12,126,977 of record OX418217.1, on the reverse strand, counting down.
CTTGAGCCTAATCTAACTCCGTTGGGCATTCTCACTTTCTAACATATGAATGTTTTAAAAACAGATCAATTACTCAACGCATATTGAGAAGATCTGCTTATCATGGATATTTACAGCATTTAAAAAAAAAAACTGTCTTTAAACTTTATAATTTACTTTAATAATCATATGGATTCAAAAGAACAAATACTAAACCTACTAAAACAAACGGAATTTATTTTCATTCGCCTTCTTGATGCTATAATTACATTGTAGCCCTCCGCAGTAAAAAATCATAAATTAGGAAAATTTTACTCATGTCTGCTCTTTTTTGCTATTGAGTTTGCCTATTACAGCAATTTGCAGTTTGTCATGTCACTTATTATATATTTACTAAAAGTATTAGTCAATATTTTTATCGATTTTATTTGACAGTTTGATAATTTTTAATCTTAAATCGAATCACTTTTACTTCAATACTTTCTGTGATGTTTCCTTGACGAAATACTTGATGGACAATCTAATATCAAAACTGACACTGTATTTCAATTAAATATATGATTTTCACTCTCTTTTACTGGAGATTCTGAAGGAATGCATTTCACTTTTAAGTAGAGGCTGACGAAGCTTCTCTTCAGAAATGAAATACATTCCTCCACTATCTCCAATAAAAGTGAGTGAAAATCATATATTTAATTGAAATACAGTGTCAGTTTTGGTATTAGATCAAAACTTTCAATACAGAATGTTTATGCTTATACTATTTGTTTGTTCACGGATATAATGAATAGATCATAAATATTCATAGTATGATGTAAGTATTACACAATATTATTATCGTGATTACTTAAACATAAACTGATGGCCATTTTACACTGTTGTAGTGCTTCTTCAGTCATGGCTGAAGTCACTAAGTAGGCTTCCAGCCGCGTTTGTGCGGCCACAAATAATCAAACATAATTATTTTTATAGTAAGTGTTCACATAGCACACCTAAAATAGTAGGTCCACCATGTTCCCCGTAACATGGCACAAACGGCGAGGTGGAAGGGTCGAGGTAAGGGTCTCCCCACCATTAAAAGCCATACGCTTATTATTTATTTACATAGCACACATAATTGAAGATGATCGAGGTAGCAGTGGTACTGTGCATACGTTGTCAGAACAGGCTCTGCGAATTTTGAAGAATACAATATTAATTCGAACGGATAAGTAGTATTTTTGTTTATTATTATTAGTATTTATAATATCTTAATAATTTACATCATTAACTTGTCTAATATAAGTTAAAGTATTTAAATAAAAAGTCAAATTCTATTTTCGAGGTTAGGTTTACCGATATTGATAAATTTTCTTGTAATTTAATAGTCTCAAGTTGAAAATTGTAATAAATTAAGTAATATTTCATTAAACATTTAACTAAAATCAATTGAAAACAATTTTTAGCTAGGAAAATGAGTCCAAACAAGGCATCTAAATCTAATTGTTTAACTAAAACTCAGGTATAGCTACGCGATCTCAGCAATTATTAACAAAAAAATCTCCAACAGCTCTTAAAGCTACTGTAGATGTAGAAGAAAAGGTTGCTAAACTATTGAGTGATTACACCAAATTGAAAACAAAATTAGAAACATCACTAAAAAATTCTGAGGAAGAACGAATAGGGTTAGTGGATCACATAAAATCTCTGGAAGTTATTGTAAAATTGCAGCAGGAAGACCATAAAACTGAAATACTAAATCTCACGAGTCAATGTAGGTCTATGTCAGAGGAAATCGAAATATTAAAATAAAAAATAAACTTGGCTAATGTAAGATCTGAACCTCTGATCAATACAAAAAAAGTAGAACCTAAATCAAATGGGGAAAAAATTAATAGAAATGGTCAAACAAAAACGTATAGTCAGGTTTTGCAAACAGCAACCAAAACTAAAGTAAGGGCAAATAACGATAGGAAAGGTAGAGTACTGCTCTTGACATCCAGTCATGGACGAGACTGTAGTGACCTACTAAATAAAAGATTAAAAAATAAGTATGAAGTTCAGAGCTTTTTCAAACCAAGTGCCCCTATAAACGCTATCGTAGAGTCAGCACAGGAACAAACTAAAGATTTTGGAAAAAACGATTTTCTAATAGTACTGGGTGGCTCAAACAATATAAATGAACCTAATCTAAAACATCTTCCTGAAATAAATGAAAAAATTAAAGAGATTGTGCCACTCAGCCAAAAAACTAATGTAATAATAAGTACAATTCCGTATAGGTTTGATAGGCCAGAGCTAAATGAAGCCATTAAGTCAACAAATAAATCAATTCATAATACCATCAACAGCCTAAAAAATAAGAATTCTAAGCAGTTGGGGATTTGTTTTCTAAATGAAAGGCTGAAAAAACAAAACTTCACTAATCATGGTCTACATCTAAATCAATCTGGCAAAGTAATATTTTGTAATAGGCTGGCAGAGTTGATTGAAAGTCGTTTGCAATCTACTGTCAATAATTCTCCTAAACAATCATCTAACGAACCTTTTTTAGTCAAGTGGCTCAAAACCGGGAAGGGAAACTAGTTTCAGATGATAAATTCATATCTTCAATTGTATTAAAAGACGTTAATCGATCAAAAAATCAGGATAGCATTAGTGGAAGGAACTCTTGTAGCAATCTGATAGGCTCTCAAGATTCTAAGAGAATAAGTAAATCTACTTCAATATGCAAAAGCAACGATAAAGTAATAAGGGATGATAGGGAAGTACCGGTACTCACTGTGTTCCATCAGAATATTCAATACATTCGTAACAAAATAGATAGAATCGAAGTATTTTTTAAAGAAGAGGCTCCTGATATAGCTATTTTCACAGAGCATGGTTTAAAAGAAGATGAATTGTCACAACTTAATATTCCAAACTATTCATTGAAAACGTCGTATTGCAGGACATCTCATCGAAGTGGGGGAGTAGCTATCTTCACTAAAAATGCTAAGAATATGCAAACATTTAATTTAGAATATGTAGAGAAATTTGCTGTGGAAATGGATTTAGAAGTTACTGGTTTGAGAGTAAAAATCGACAATAATTTCGAAGTAGCGGTGTTAGGTATTTACAGGTCACCAAATGGGGAATGGAACAATTTTTGTGAACTATTCAATAGGCTTTTAGAGATTTACTACTACTCGTTTTACAAACGTTATTGTAGCGGGAGATTTCAATACAGACTTTGCAACACAGAATAAAATGACAGAAGATTTAAAGAATATTATATGCATGAATAACTTGGAAATAAAAGTTCATGAATATACCAGAGTCACAAGAACATCACAAACAATAATTGATAACATCCTTACTAATATAGATTACTCTAAAACAAGATTAGGCGGCTCGGAACTATCTGATCATGACTATCAAATCTTAGAGGTGGGGTTGCAAGGTCATAAATCAATTAAAAAGAGTAGATTAATGAAAGAAATTCAACAATGTGAACAGGGGAATATCGATTGTTTGAAGCAGAATCTGCTACAAGAAAACTGGAGTAGGGTTTACAATAGCAATAGTTGAAATGACAAATATGATAGTTTCATTAATATTTTGAGGTTTCATATTACTATGAGTTGTCCAGTTAAAAAAGTCCCTGTAAAGAACAAATTAGACAAGATTGAAGAGTGGATAACTGATGATATCCTTGCAGAAAGAAATAGGGTTAAAGATGCATATGATGAATAATTCAAACTATCTAGAAATATGTTAAGTGAAGATAATTACAAAGCTCTAAAGAAAAATTATACAAGAGAAGTGAAAAGAGCGAAATGTAAGAAAACAGCTGAAATTTTGAATAATAGTGTGTACTTTAACACAGCAGTGTGGGATGTAATAAACAAAAATAGGCAAGTAGCTCATGTAGATGCTTATACTAGTGTCCCCAGAATAATTAACGAAAATAACAAATATATTGATGATAGTGTAGAAATTTGTAAATTCTTTAACAGATATTATCAACTGGTTGCTAAGGATCTTCAAAAATCTCTTAATACAGGTATTAGTGATGCAAACATGAGGAATACTGAGGGGATTCAGAACGAATTAAAATTCCACCCAGTATGCCAAGACGAGTTGTCAAATATCATTGATAGTTTAAATAATAAAAAAACTGTAGGAATGGATGGGGTATCCAGTAAAATTCTGAAAGAATGTAAAGATCAATTGTTAGACCCTTTGATTCATCTGATCAATCATTCATTAGAACAAGGTGTTTTTCCAGATAACTTAAAAGAGGGGAAGATCTTGCCAATCTTCAAAAGTGGTGGTAGAGAAAAGGTAGAAAACTATAGGCCCATTAGTATTTTAAATGTAATAATTAAAATTTTTGAAAGAGTAGTTCTAAATAGGTTACTTCTGCACCTTCAAGAGGCTAACTTTATCTGTGATGAACAGCAAGGCTTCCAGAAAGGGAGATCAACAAAAACAGCCATAGTTTCTCTAGTTGAAAAACTAATAGATATAATAGATTCAGGTGATAAAGCTACTGCAATCTTCTTAGATCTGTCAAAGGCATTTGATTGTGTTAATCATAGAACTTTATTGGAAATACTGCAAAATGTAGGTGTAAATGGGGTTGAACTGAAATGGTTTGAATCATATCTTATTGGGAGAAAACAATGTGTAGAACTAACTACAGTAGTTGGTAATAGTATAGTAAAGAATAAATCTAATAAATTAGAGGTGCAAGCTGGAGTGCCTCAGGGGTCAATACTAGGTCCATTGCTTTTTTTGTTATATGTCAACCGTTTACCTAAAGAATTAATTAGTGGTAGAGCCCTCTTATTTGCTGATGATACATGACTCATTTTCAGCAATTCCATTCTAGATAATTTAGAAATAAGTGCCCATATAGGTGTGCAGTCCATTGTCCAATTTTTAAATCAGTTGAAATTAACTATAAATAGTAAAAAATGCCAATACCTTCAATTCAAAAACAAACATAATTTAAATGAAGATAGGGCTATAAACGTGTTTGTAAACGATAATCAATTAGACCAAGAAGAAAAAATTGCATTTCTAGGAGTTACGTTGGATAGACGATTGACCTGGACTCCATACATTGAGAAAATATGTAGTAAAATTTCATCTGGGGTATTTGTCCTGCAACAGCTCGCTAGATTGAATGACAAAAAGTTACTTTTTACAGCTTACCATGGGCTTTTACTGTCACATATTAGGTATGCTATCTTAGTATGGGGTAATTCATCAAAACAAAATCTTGATAGGGTGTTTAAGATCCAAAAGAAAGCGGTTAGGTGTATAGAAAGAGTAAATAGATTAGATTCATGTAGGCCGTTGTTCAAGAGACTTGGTCTCCTAACCGTACCCTGTTTATATGTGTATGAAGCTACTTTATATGTAAAAACGAATGATATTAACCAAAATCTTGATGTACATGATTATAATACAAGAAGCCGAGGAGATTATCACTTGGTGAGTCACAATAGTAGCTTATTCAAACAAAAACCTAGTTATATTGGTAGGAAATTCTACAACAAGCTACCGCAGTTTTTGAAGTCTTGAAAATATAGAAATATTTAAAAAACAATTGAAGAAATATTTAGTTGATAAAGCTTTTTATAGTGTACAAGAGTTCCTTTCACATCAAAATTAAGCCTCACCTCAACTAATTGAAGTAATTATGGTATCTAGTGTATAATATTGTTGATCTGACTTGTCTTATACTCCTTAACTGGAGTCTCCAAGACGTAATCTACAAAAAAAAAAAAAAAAAAAAAAATATTTACTTCAAAAGTTTTTTTTGAGGATGAAGCCCACATAGACCTGTGCGTGGGTAATGAGTTGGATGATGGTGATTTATGAGTTGGACATACAGTTTTAGGTGGGTTCCGAACCACCGGGAAGTGTTTTTACAGCAGAGAACAGTGTCTATTTTGCTGGACAATCTAATCGGTCACCCTTACAAAGAGCGCCCAGGAGAACGCAGCTTATCTCTAGTTGATTGAATAGATACCTGCTACGGCTCACGAATATCACTTCCCTCTATTATTAGTTTAAATTAGCCTATGTAGTCATTATCAAATCAAATTAAATCAAAATCATTTATTTATCCTTTTCACAAAAAAGAAACATAAGAATATATATGAAATACATCTGAATATACAATTTAAATATAAAAAGCACTAAATTAAAAATATAATAAGGAAGGTCCCTGCAAGGTTAAAACCTGTGCGCAGGGGCCGAGTGTTATAAAATTATAATTTCTGAAAAGAATTTAAGGAAACGTTTAAACTAAGGTAAAGTTTGATATATATTTAGCCATTACAATTAATTATAGGACAGAAGGATTGAAAAACCTGAAGCAATAAAACAAACTAAGGAAACAGGGAAGGGGAAAGGGAGTACGTAAAAGAAAGGAATAATTATTAGTTTATTATTAGTATAAATCAGTAAAAAAGACAATTGGAACTTAAAATACGAGTAGTTATTAACCTCTGCCTGAATATTCATTCATAAAATGAGCTAATTCATTCTTAAAGTGAGCTAATCTCACTTCTATATTATTTAAAATGATTACTTATGTGGGAAAACGATATTCTAAGATTCTTCGCTTGGCAGAAAAGAAAAACTTGAAATTAAATATTTAAAAAAATTTCAACAAATAAATCGAGTTTTTAAAGTATCTTCAGTAGCCTCGAAGAGTTTTAACTAGTTGTTTTTCGACGTCAGAATCAGAATGACAGTCGGTGTGGATTAACGATGAAAGGTACTTTTGAATTGCGACGATGAGTTCTCAAGAGTACAGCTCAACCAATGGAAAAATAGCAATCAATACTCAATCCTGCTCTTCTAAAAGTTTCTGAGCTCAAAACTCGAATGTCAACCGTACAAGTTTCTGAATAGAAATCGGAATAAACGAGTTTTTTTAATAACTGAAAACAGCGTCCTACCGTACAACTTCTGTTTTTGGATGGTTGTTGTTTTAGATTAAAACTTGGGTTTAAATGAAAGTTAAAGTTTCTCACTTCACGAGGACTATTTGACGAAAACTTATGACAACTTTTCCAACTTAAAAGACAAAGTCATGGATAATCAATGTTTTGACAAAACAATTCAACCACAAAAGTGAATTTTCTAGCCAAGTGCGTTTTTGTTAGTGAAATTCAATTTCCTATGAGTTAAATTTCAAAAACGTTTTATTTTACGCTTAAAAGTCTCTCTTGGGTGTAGGGTGGGAAAAGTTTTTCCATGAAAATCAATTCGCCAGTTTCACAAGTATCACAAGTTTCTTCTAGAGGAAACCACTACTATAAGAGCCTGCCAGAAACATTCTGTCCTAATTGATAATATTTTAATGCCGATAGCAAAATCACTTCTTTTCGAATGAATTAGGTATTGATCTCGTACAGACGTATTGAATTTTCTTTCTAGTGTTTTTATTAAAATTACTCAAAGTGAATAAATCTACTGGATTTGGATATTACTTTCAATCGAAAAATCTATCTATATAGTGGATGAGTGTGGACTCTTCTTGTTTCTTAAAGGCTAGTTTAGCAGTGACCTACAGTTTTTACAGTGAATTGCTCACATTTGATATTTATTCATAAGACTAGGTTATATTGGAAAGTGAAGATTCAAGCCCAAAACTGCTTTTTTTACAAATGTTGACAGCAGAATCTAAATCAATTTTAAAAGTTAGGAGAAACAATGAAAATTGGGTTTTACTGGAAAATTCCTCATTAAAAAAACGTTTTTCCTTTTTAGTTGAAGACTATTTAATTAATATTATCCGAGTCTAGACCATATTGAAGCCAAGCGCGGTCACGGGTGGTAGATTTCATCGAGGGGGGGGAGGGAGGGGGGGGAACAAATCACGATTTTAGGTACTAACTTTTTTTATAGATTGTCCCTCTCTCACCTCTCTATAATTTTTCATGTAAATGCATCACTTAGAATTTCATTTTATTAGTTCTACTCATAAGATTACTGTTAATATTTCCAACAAAATGTAAATAGTATCAACCAGGTCTACTTTCTATATGATGTTAAAATATTTTATGTAAACAAATATTTTAAAAAAATTAGTAAATTTATCATAAAAAATTAATCTTATCTAATCTAATCTCTCCTTTCTACCCTACCCCTCAAGTAATTTTCCCATTTCAGGGGGAACATGAACCCTCTAGGTGAACTGAAAGTATGAACCTTTATACTTCAAACGCACTTCACCCTTCAAATATATATCTGCCCTTGAATAATCCAAAATTATATATCAAAGTATGATATATAAGAGGCTTGGCTTTCATTTGATAAGAGCGGCTTTGGGTAGACCAAGGCGTTACTCTAGCAGAAAGATTTTTGATGAGTTAGACGTTCCAACCCTAAGGCAGATGTATGTATTGAAAATTGTTCTGTACCTGAATAAGAATAACAGTAATCTTGTAACCAGAAATATTCCTTATGAAACTCGTCCAGCAGTGTCAAACACTTTCAATGTCAACTTTGCAAGACTGACAGTCTGTAAACATCAATTTAACTACCTTTGTAACATAGTTTCAAACAAAATCCCTATAAAATTTATCTATCAAAAGATTACGAAGTCGCTCAAAACAGAAATATTCACCTGGGTTAAACATAATATTTATTTCACTTTACCTAAAGCACAAAAAAATTAATTATTATATAAATATTGTCTATACCGTCTAATTATTTATTGATATATTGCTATTTTCTGGGTATTGTATTAGTGTATTGGTATTAATTGTTTTATTAGTATTTATTGGTCAAATTATTATTATATCCTGTTATTGTCTATGAGAAGATGAGATCTGTTTTTGTGACATGAAATGTTTCGTGTCATTGGTTAACCGAAATAAGCTATACATTTGTTGTATTTTTTGTATTTTGTTTTTTGTATTTGTATGTCTATGATGAACTCGCAGCTGGCGCACAAGTGTTCACTTTGCTAGCTGTGCCAAGTATAAGATATAATGTACATTTAAATATTTTCTTGTATCGTTTTTTTTTTGCAAATAAATATATTATATTATTAAAAAAAAAAGTAAACATAGGTTTCTTCAAAAACCAGAAAATTCAAACCAGATTTATCAATCATGTAGATCAGAATAGCATAAATTATCCTGAGCACTCAATAGTAATGATAGCATGATAGTTTTGAGAATGATCAAACCTGATCAAACAAGAGCCAATCACAACTGAATTGAAAATGAAAGGGAAGTGGAAGGGATGGATATCTTGATTAATACAAATTTATTAATATGAATAATTAATTGTATTTAATTATAAATGAATATATTGTGATGGAATGCAAAAAATATCAAGACATCAAGACTAACGATTTGAACTTATTAAAGATTCTTATCCTTTCAAAGTTTATCAGTAAGTTATTAAGAACCAAGAAGGAGAAAACACTAATCTTCTGGAATAACGTGAATAAGTGATAGCCGCGAGCCGTAGCAGGTATCTGTTCAATCAGATAGATAAGCTGCGTTCTCGTAGGTCCTGTTTGTAACGGTGACCGATTAGATTGGCCAGCAAAAAAGACACTGTTCTCTGCTGAAAATCACTTCCCAGTGGTTCGGAACCCACCTAAAACTGTAGGTCCAACTCATAAATCACCATTTTCTGGAACTGTCAATATTCATGAGGAAGAATGCAGGGATTATTGAGAGCCACAGTCGAGAACATCATCAATATGGTACAAGGCAAAGAGCGCAGCTTCAGTACCCCCAGCACAGAACAACTACGTTCGAGAGGGGACCACTCTACAGCGGGCTGAAGATATATAATGTGCTACCATCCGGAATAAGAAATATACCTGATATTAACCGTTTTAAGTTTACATTGAAACAAACTTTAATAAGTGCTGCCCCCTACAGCATGGAGGAGTGCATACAGTCTTTTTCCTGAAAGTGGTGTTATATGATTGTGTTTTGAAGACCAACTAACTTTTATTATATTCAAATCAAACAGTTTGAAAATCATGACTTGTCAAATACTGCCAAGCTATGCTTGTATATGTGGTTTATACTTGATGTAAATAAATTGAATTGAATTGAATTGACCATCATCCAACTCATTACCCACTAACAGGTCTCAGACCTACGTGGGCTTCATCCTCAAAAAAAAGTACAATTTTTTTGTATTGCTGACGATGCCCACATGAGTCCGAGACTTGTGCGTGGGTAATGAGGTGAATGATACACATAGATGCCAGACGGAGGAGTGGGATTCGAACCCACGACCGCATAAAAGACAGCAAGCAGAAGTTGCGACGCCCCAACCAACTGCGCTAAGCGGCCCGGTTAGCTATTGGTGTACAATTTCCCGTTAATACAGTTAAATTAAAGTTACAGGTTGTAATGCTCGATTCTAGAACAACTTCTAGTTGACCGTCAGCTAGTGAACGATCTGCAATCAATATCTAAAATTTGTAAACAACGTTCTGTGCCATATTGAGAGTTTACAGTACCTTTGTTTCTGTGCTAGATTTTGCGAGAAAAGCTGTGGTTCAAGCGCACCAAATACGTTAGTACGGTATTGCAACTCCTTTTACTTATAGCCTGTTATCGCGTATCGCGCTCAATAGTGTTGGTCGTATATCCAGGTGTCGGCAAGAAAATTTGTGGATTGAATATTTCTCGACCATTTCGTTGGCCAACAAGTAATACAATTTCCTGAATTGAACCTTTTCACCTTCACAAGTTCCCCTTGCCCGTTTGCTTTTTCTCTTTATATTGACACTCGCCTTGACTTCACCCAGCTGCTGAACCCAATCCTATTTCTGAGCCCATATATTCCACCATGTGCTGGGTGATTCAGGCTCCCCACACTCACTATCCACAATAATCCAACTTTACCCGTCCCAAAAAGAGCACCTCGAGTTCGAGAATAATGATCAATTTGGTTCCCTCTCACCTCTTTCTACTTTTCCACTTGAAATTTCCTTCTAGCTGTACCTTTTCCTTGCATTTATTTTCCACCGCACATTCTGTTGATGCCACCAGTAACATAACTAGAGTTACGGGAGGGGGGGGGTTGCCCCCGCCAGTCAACCACTCCTACAATCATATTAATCCCTTCAAAAATGATTTCTCATAATATATATTATACAATATTTTTTTTTTTGAGGTTGAAGCCCACATAGGTCTGAGACCTGTGCGTGGGTAATGAGTTGGATGATGGTGATTGATGAGTTGGACCTACAGTTTTAGGTGGGTTCCGAACCATATGTAGCTTCAAATTAAATAAATAATCTTTCAAATTTTTATTTTTTCAAATTGTTACCTACAATTTTTTTTAAATTTTTCCATTTAATGGGGGGGTTACGTCCCCAATAACCCCCCTCGTTACGCCTATGGATATCACTAAAACTGCACGTGACTAACGAGATAGCAATATTGTATATCATGTTTTTAATACAACTATCCCAATAACTCTATAATGAATAATAAGACGAAGTTGTTACAACCACATTTATTAAAAATAGTGAGTTACTAGTTGTTACTCCATTAGAAATGAGGAAACAGGAGTTTTTTTTGAGATTGATAATGGTTTAACAACCGGAACTAATATCTAACTATGTTTGAAAAATGTGGTTGTGACAACTTCGTCTTATTATACATTATAATATCACCTTCACCACTACAAAGTAAGTCGAATATCTCTCTCCTGGTATTCAAATATAGTACATTTTCCTAATACTTCCAATGATTGGTAGGTCATTAAAAACAAAGAAGAAAGAGAATAAACTTCTGGAACAGTGTAAAATATATTTGGGGACGTATCACTAATACCAGTGTTATTTATGGATAAATTGTGGTTATTAGTTGAGTTTCATTAACTGTAACGGCTCAACCAATCACAGTCGTTTATTTATAGGTTTAGCCATTGTGAAACTCAGTGTTCGGACGACCCAAATCTTTAAATAATATACTATAGTGTAGTATATAATTCAACTGCATAGATTAATATCAAGGGAAGTGATAGCCGCGAGCCGTAGCAGGTATCTGTTCAATCAGGTAGAGATAAGCTGCGTTCTCGTAGGTCCTGTTTGTAACGGTGACCGTTTAGATTGGCCAGCAAAAGACACTGTTTTCATAAAAAAATATTCACTCAGAACTGAGCAATCTCAATTTAGCAATTGTAAAACTATTTTTTCTCAGTAAATTCAATAACTGAATCTGAATAATGAGTGTCGTTATTTTTGTGTTGGACTTCTTATAATACTTTGTCTGATTTACAATTAATAAATTAATAAGATTCCCTCATTTTATGAAAATACATTGTTTTAGCCATGAAGATTTTAACGTTTATTAACATATTTATCGAAACTACCCAATGTCATGAACATTTCTTAAAATAGATATTATGTAGTCAGAGGAGTTTAATAAGTTGAAAGAACGCAGAATGCTCAATTATTAGTATGATTAATGAAGCGACTCTTCTTACTCCATTCAGAGTATTAATTCTCAGACATCTGTAGGGTAAAAGTAGCGGGGACAGCACTTAATACTTATTTTTTCGAAGAATGTCGGAGCTAATATTTTCTTCAAAAGATGTCGAATAAGAAAAAATATGAATAAAAAATGTTATAGCAAGCGTTATTATACTTCCTTTACACTTTGAAGGCGTAGGCATCTTCACAGTACCTTACACTAACTTAAAAAACTTTCATTTCTGAGAAACATTCTGTTCCAGGTTCTGAGTGATCTTGAGATTGAAGAGAGAGACAAACTAAAGGTTGTCTAGGTTGATCTTTTTTGACGTTGGAAGTCTGTTTGAGATCAATTAGCAAGCAGAAACAACAGGAAACACCAGAGCAAGAATAATGAAGGAAGAGGTAGAGGGAGTAGGATATTGTTGGAATATTGATAAGGGGAAGCAAAATATGAACTGAGTGAGGAGAATAATGGTGAAGGGGTGGGGGGGGGGGGGTGGTTAGAAGAAGGGTTTGCCCGCAGGTCCAACGACTTACTGCGGATCCAACTTTTGATTAATTCATAGCAAACTTGTAATCTAATGAAGTAACAATCGCCTCCAGCAGCTCAGACAAGGCTCCAGCCTGATTCTTGAGCAGCGCTCTTTGACATTCTGCGGGGAGTTTTCAAACTTTTTCTTTTAGAAACATTAATATTTTATTACAATTTCTTACCGACCGGTGTGCAAAGATTACTTCACCGGGAGAAAATTTCACGGTGATCTGAACTGAATCTTAAAACAAGAGGGGAGCAGTGTTCAACAGCAATATTATATCGATACCTAAAGTTGAGCTTGTCGATCGGTACCAGACAAAGGCCTATTGTCGGCTTAATCCACAATAAACTCTTACCACCTCTTAAAATGAGTGAAGTGATGAAATCTATGATACGCTAGAAGCGGTTGAATTCGTAGACTCGATTTTCATTTCGAAACTTAATTTCCTTTTTTTAAATTTTTGAAACAATTAAAACCAAAAAAAAATTAAAGTCTTAAATTTTCGGGATCAGAGCTGAGCTGATCAGTCTTTAAAGACTCAGAGCTGGCTTTTAAAATAAATTTGTTCATTTAAATAAAATATTTTAATTTTACTCATTCATAATAAAATTTATATTTTAGTTATGCTGTTGTATTAACTAATAATTAGTCTACAATTATTATAAATTATTTTTTAATTTTTTTATTGAAAAATTTCATTTATTTTAAATAAGTCAATGACAAAAGGGGAATGACCAATTATTAGTAACGAACGATATTGCAATTTTTTCGTAATAAAGTGATAAATTGTGACTCATAAATATTCACCTTATATTATTCACCTCATAACTCATAAATATACACCTCCATAAATATTCCATTTTATTTCTTTTTTTCTCTATTTGATGCCAGATTGAATTCAATTTCCATTTTAAAACTGCTACCCATACTTTCTCATCCCTTTGTGTTCCATTTCCAATAATAATAGTAAATTTCCATAATAATTATTGATGATATCATTACATCATTCATTGACAAAAGATTGAATTTCTATTATTTGAAATGAAGCTTCTCCGCCAAGCAAATCAAGTCATTTAAGAAGCAAATATAGAAAGAAATCAATTTAATTAATCATTTTGACATAATAAATGTTTTAGACGCAAGTCTTTGAAAAATACATTTTTGAAAGGAGTTTCATTTTCGCATGCATGAATCGATTACTATTCCGTTACTATTCCCTTAATATTGCAGAAGGAGCTATTCAGCAAAGTGATACTTTCCTGAATATTATTTCCAATATGTCTGTTGATTTTAATGTGGATGTTTCAGGCTATAACATTTCTACCTCTTTCTACGAACGGATGCCCTCAGGATTTTCTCCAGAGAGCACTGGCGTGAAGAAGGGAGAAGTTATTCTGCAACTTTGTTCAACTTCTGAGAGTAAAGCCTATATTTGAAATTATGACATCATGCGATGAAGCAATACAGCAGGATGGTGGCCGGAAGTTATATTATTTAATAGAAGTTTGAATCATCAAAAAAATTTTTTTGATGATGCCCTTTTGAGTCTTGTGCATGGGTAATGAGGTGAATGATGACACAAAGATGGCAGCCAAAAATGGGAATCGAATGTGTGTCTGCAAGAGAAACAGTTAGAGATGAACGCCCTAACCGATTACACAACTATGGCTGCCAAAAACTAGTCATTTAGACTTCAAAGATTATTTTTTTAATATTATTAAGGTATTGTCATTAATATCGATAGTTGTTTTCATATTTCTTTAATTTTTTCATGAGTCACGCCATCCTCATCATCACCATCATCATCTCCATTTCTCTTTTCCACTGCCCTTACTAGTTGACCTATGTAGGCTACTAGCACAGAAAATTTAATACTCAAATCTTGGGATGTAGGTTACATTTACGTTAGGCTGCCCAATATTGATAAGATTTGTCACAATGTGGCAACTGTATTTGAAAGATGAAGCAGAACAGCCATGGTTCTCAAAAAGTGCAGTACATTGGAACAAGTGAAAAACCAATACTTTCCATGTTGGAGAATATCTTATGCTATTTTATAAGTTTAATGATTAGTGGCTGAAATATTTCCATCATATTAAAATATTATTATAATCACTTGAAATTATATCATCAACCAATTTATTGAACGAGCGAAGCGAGTTCTTCCCTTTGACTTGAGGCTCGAGGCGTTGTGTGTTTGTATGTTCCACGATAACTTTCGAACGCCTTTATCAATCAACTTCAAATTTGAAACACAGATTCTTGGTATCTTTAGACAGGTCAAGTTCGTTTGCCAATGAAATTGACCCACTCCTTCATCCTTTTTGAGGCGAAACAAAAAGATAGGTTCTCACCCCTTCATTAATATTTATCTATATATTACTATATTTAAGAAAGTTTTTGTTTTCACCATATGGAATTCGCAATAGATTTCAAAATATATTTTGAGCTATCATCAGCTGTAGGTGAATAAATGCGATCAGGCTTTTTATAGGATCTGTATAAGCTGATATACTAATTTCATTGCCCTGATATATGGATATATAAACAGCTGTTTTTCATGTGGTAAATATATCTTCTCTATAGATTGATACACTAATTCCATTGCCCTGATATATAGGTATATGAGTACGGCAGGTCTTTTTTTGTGGAAAATAAATGTGTGTATCAGAGCAGCAATGAAATTGAACTTCAAGTGATAGATGTCTTGTGAATTTTATCTAAATCATTATTTTCAAAACAGCCGTTTTTCGTTACCACCTTCCCCTACAATAAGCTTCCCAAATGAATTTATCTTTCCAAAATTAGTTGTTTGCAAGCGAGTTCTCCAGCCCGTTGGGCTCACTAGTATATAATTATTATAAGGTTATATATTAACAAATAATAATTATAGGGGTGATGAAAACCAAAAAGCAATTTTCATTTATCAGGAAATATTGGCATGATAGTAGAAGCTTCCCACAATAATCCAATGATATGAAAAACTTTGATGAGATTGAGCAAAACTCAGGTCAAAGAGCCTGTGCTGCAGAAAGCGTAAATTGATCGAATTTCATGAATAATCAACGTGGTTGTGAAGCATGCGGTATGAATGTGAATGAGTTATTGATGCAGAGACTATTTGATGCTGGGAATTTTGTATAAAATTTAGACATTGTTTCAAAATCTTTTCACTGAGTATAAAATTATCTATTTGAAATGATTGATTACCATACTCCCAATTATATATTGGTGATTGTAATATTATTTGTTTGATTATCATGGAGGTGCAACTCCAAACAAGTGCAAAGTCCAAAGGTCAAAGTCCAATGGTCAAAGTGTGAAGGGAAAATTCCGAAGTCAACAGTAAAAACTCTAGAGTTCAAGTCCAATGTTTGAAGCCTGGAGGTCAAAGGCCAAAATTTAAAGTTCAATGTCCAAGTTTAAAATTCCATACTCCAAGGGTCAAAGTCCAAATTTCAAGGTCCAAAGACCAAAGGACCAACTCCAAACAAGTTCAAAGATCAAAGTCTAATGTACAAAGTCTGAAGGGTAAATTCCAAAGTCATCAGTCAAAATCCAATGTTTAAAGCCTGAAGGTCATAGGTCCAAGTCCAAAATGCATTGGTCAAAGTCAAATGTCCAAATTTTGCATTTCAAGGTCCAAGGGTCAAAGTCTAAAGGACAAAGTCCAAAGATAAAAGTCTAAAGGTCAAAGACCAAATGTCCAACTCCAATCACATAATATTTTGAAGGTCAACATCCAAATTTCAATGGCGAAAATCCATTGTCCAAGAGACAAACTCTGAAGAACATAATACAAAGTATAAGGCCTAAAGGTCAAAATCAAAAGTCCAAAGGTCCAACTCCAACAAGCCCAAAGTCCAATGTTCAGTAGTCAAAGTCTGTGGGACATAGCCAAAGTCCAACTCCAAACAAGTCCAAGATTCAAAGTTCAATGTTCAATGGCCAAAGTTCAATGTCCAAAAGTGAAAGGCCAGTCAAAAGTCCAAAGTCTGTAGTTCTAGTCTGATGTTAGAAGCCTAGAGGTCAAAGTCCAAAGAAAACAGTCAAAAATCTGGAGTCCATGTACAAAGGTTCAACTCCAAAGTCCAATGTTCAATAGTCAAAGCCTGTGGGACAGAGCCAAAGTCCAACTCCAATGGCCAAATTCCAATGTCCAAAGGTCAAAGGCCACATTCTTAAGTCCAAAGGTCAAACTCTGAGGGACAAAGTAAAAACCAAGTTCAAGTGCAAAAGTCAAAAGGTCTAACTCAAACAAGTTTGAAGATCAACATCCACAGTCCAAAGTTCAATGTTCAAATGTCAAAAACCAAAGGTCAAATTCTGAAGGACAAATTTCAAAGCCAACAGTCAAACGTCTGTAGTTCAAGTCTAATGTTAAAAGCCTTGAGGTCCAAGTTCAGAGTGCTCAAAGTTCAATCTCCAAGTGTCAAATTCCAAATTCCAAGGGTCAAAGTCCAAAGTTCAAGGTCCAAAGTTCTAACTCCAAACAAGTTTGAAGTTCAACATTCAATGTCCAAAATGACAAAAATTTTAAGGTGAAACTCAGAAGAACAAAGACCAAAGTCCAAAGATCAATTTTCATGGCTGAAAGCGAAAGATCAATGGTCCAAAGTCTAAAGTTCAAAAGTCAAAGTCTGGAGGACAAACGGAAAATTCAAAGGTCAAAGTCTAAAGGCATCCCAACAAGTTTCACAGTAGTGGAGATTTTTAGTACTTAAAATTATTCATAACAATTATAAAATGAATTATTTCAATTTCACTGAGGTTACAAATTACATTTATAATTTGTAAACAGCATTCAATGATTCAATGTCCAGAGTCAGTCCAGACTCAAAAGTACAAGTTCAAAGTGTGGAGATTCAAGTCCAAAAGCCTTCAGGACAAATTCAAAGAAATTTTGAAATCATCAAAAGTGTATGACTTCTGACTTGTGTAGTAGCCGCATTTCATTCATCGATTATGATAGATACAATTATTTTCTGTTTTCTAATGAATAGAATTTCAAGACTAACTTACATTTGACTTGTAAAATACCATAGAATGTTAATAGTGTGATGAAAAGCCAGAAATGACTACTGGCATGGTAGCCCCTTATCTACAGAATAGTCATAAATCTCTTGGCTTATCTCAAGCATGCATTTGTTGTTTATTATCTTTTTCTCTCGAATATGCCAAATGGTCATATAGAATTTCAGAGCATTATGGAGAATGTCCAAACAAACGCTTATATGTGTAAATAGATAATTATATCTGGAGACTTCTAGAATAAACAAAAATCTTATATAAAGAGTTGTCCTTATGAGCAGTCGGTCAGTTGTTATTCTTACATTCAATGTGATATACAACATAGTAACAGTATACAGTGATGTTAAGTGTAATTAATAAAAGCCATGACATACTGTGCTTTGTTCGGTTCATTCTTGAGTGTTTAAACCATTCATTAGAAATTCGTTTTTAAGTCATTGGGAAGTTATAATTGAAAACCTGATCGGCCTATTGACAGTTAGTGATCAGTTATTGTGAATAATTATTATTCATTATGGATACCTTGCATAATATCACCTTCGCCATTACAAAGAAAATTAGTTATTGTACCGTGATATCGTACTTGTTTTTTTTTATTTAAAATTTTCCATCCAAGGTCAATGGTCAAGGATCGTGAATTCATTATTAGTTGAACGTTATTGAACTGTTTCTTTATTGATTTTCTTGAGTGATAATCAACTGATTAGTGTGTGTTTTAAGTTAGTTGTGTAAATAAAGTTCGAGTGTTACTTTCAAGTGTTGTCAGCATTAGTGTTGTCAACATAGTGTTGTCAAGTGTTACTTTAGTGTTGTCAGCATTATTTTATGATACAACCCGTAACAATAGCATACCAAACATTGATCTTCAATCAAACTCTCTGAAAATATCTTAGGGTAGATTTGTTTCAACGTTTTCCAAATCAGCATTGGTGAATCAGCATGTATTTGGAAGTTTTGGCTATGGGTTTGAGTCAATAATGTCTTTCCACTTGCTCGAAACATTTGTCTGAGTCTGATTTGTGTGTGTAGCATGCCGTGAGTCAGCCGAGCCATCCGCTTTCTTGTAGAGAGCAACAGAAGCAGCAGTAACCGCGCGTGTTATACAAAATAAATGGCCGGCAGAGAATTGAGCTGCGGGGAAGAAAAGCTTTCTGGGCGGGATTGGAGGAGCGTTATGCGGAAGCTGTTCGCTGGGCTAAGGGCCGAGGGCCAAGGGTCCGGAAAGAGGGGAAGACCCTTCACGAGTAATCAAGAGAGCTGCCCCGGGAGTGCATTATTCATACAAAAAGAGCTAACGTTGTTATTGCACATAATTTCCCAAGGGGTAAATGATTTTATAGTCTGTGAGGATGAGGTGAGACTGGCCGGCCGGCAACCGCCGCCTTATCACCGCATACCAAATTGTCCAATTCACAGCTGTCTCTTAAACGCTACGCCCACCCTCAGATCTGTCCCATTGATTGTTTAAACGCGCTATGCCGGAAGGCTGAACGTCTCAATCAAATTAGCACCAGATTCCGTTATACAAGAACTATTAATCAAATTTTTCCAATAAGAGAAACACTTTTTATTTTAAACAAAATATCAATATGTTTAATTAGAGTTTGTGCACATATTCCTCTACTACACACATAGCCGGAGGGGGGGGGGGGCTGCTTGAGGTGCTTCAGCTCTACCCCCCCCCCCCCCCCCCGGGGGATTTGAGGGATATCAATTCTTTTTTTGCCAGGATGTAGTTACAAAAATAAACAAAATACATTGGCAACAAATACTCTCATGTTAGGGCAGCAAAAAGCTTCCCGATCGCATGGAGCAGTTGCTTAAATAATAAATTTAGTTTAATAAATCTTATTTTAGAGACAGAATCACAAATACTAGATCAAGCTGTAACAATTTTTAAAATAATAATAATAATAATAAAGAGACTACAACAGAAAGACAAGTATAGCTACTCAAATAGAATAGTAGCTAATTAAAATAAAATAGTAACCAACTTAAATAAAACAGTAACCAACTAAACAAAAACAGCAGCCAACTAAAGTAATATAAGGAAACTACCAAATTCTTAACGCAGAACAGAAAATAGCTCCTCTATCTCATTAGGGAGAAAATCTAAAAGCCACGATCTAACCAATTTATTTAACAAGAGAAGGAAGGACTAGATTTTATATTATCAGGTAACCCGTTATAGAATTTTTGGACCCCAAAACAGGAAGGTTTTCTGGCACATGGTGGATCTTGCTCTTGGCAGGTGGATTCTATTACTATATCTCGTTGAGTAGTGATTGGTTTCTACAGTGATATTTGGTTATTAAGGATAATTGGTTATCCCATACCCCCCGATGCCACCCACACTAGTATAGGACTGACAAAAAGTACCATTTGATTTTTCGCGACAATACGTACATCTTGAGTCGGTATGTATCAAGGAAGGGTCTGGCACTAACTCAATGCGACAAAACGTACTACTTGATAGGAAGAGATAGGTTTTCTCGGTACATATTTTATATACACAATTTTTACTACTTTATCCATGTAATCCATGTTATCCATGTATCCATGTAATCACTCCGGTTATTGGTTTAAAAAATTAAAAACAGAAAAGAAAACTAAAAAAAAACGACATACTTAGGCTAGTTATATAGTATAATATATTCAATTTATATTACAAGAGAATGTTTTATGTCTATTGTACAATGTTCTTGTGGATGAATAAATCTATTTCATTTTATTTAAAAAATAAAAAAAACATAAAAATGACGAAAGCTCAACCACAGCTGATTTTAAACACGCCCAAGATATCCAAGATATTATAACCACTTTGCCGGTCTAAAGCCTGGACAACGTGTGATGGGAATAAATTATAACTTTATTAAGTGTGTTTACTAAAAATAAATGACCGGACCGGACTAAAGCGACTAATCATAAAGAGTAATTAACATCGAGTATTTAAAATATGTACCGGGAAAACCTTTCCAATTTATCAAGTGGTACGTTTTGTCGCATGTAAAATATCTTTAAGTTATTGCCACCCTTCCTTGTTAAATGCTGACCCAAGTTGTACGATATGTTAGGTCGTACGTTTTGCCCCTAGTACGTTTTGTCAGGTATTCAGGAAATCTGCCCATGGGTTTGAATAGCGTTCTGTTATACAATCTTGAAGATGGTTGTAAACATGAGTTTCTCCCTTTTTTCCGAAATTGAGAGGTGTAATTTCAGCCAGCACAAGTTTGTCCATCATTATCATCTTAAACCTGATTATTGTCATGGAATGACCTAAGTTTCTTCATAAAGGTGTCTTACAAAAGAGGATTCATTACCTAACACAACTGCTATGGCAGGACTTTGCTGCTGTACACATAAAGCTCAGCTTTTCATTGTGCGTGTGAAACACTCGCTCTCACTCCAGCTGTGTTGGGTAAACTTCCTCGTGAACCCTCCCGTCTGACTCCTTGGAAGTTGACTCACAATGTGTGTGTGTGTGTGTGCACACCTCATTTTTCGGCGGCGAAGATTACTAGGAAGATTACTACGGATATGAAGCCGGGGGAATATTATCTCGCCTCACATAAAATCTTTTCATTTCACCATCCAATAAGGGTGAGACATGGGCGCCCCTGACATGACGTCATGTACTGCGCACGATCGAAATATACAACGACTTTGTATCACTGTGGAAATTGTGTGCTTATTATATCACCGACAATGTAATAGTAAAATACAATACAACATCGTCAAGCGAATGAAGATCTCGCTCCCTTTTTCACTCTTCTAATCGTTATTGTTGAATCCGTTTTCTATTGGAGCGGTTTTAATATTCTGACGTCTCCCCTCTCCTCACTTTAATATATCTACTGAAACTCATTTCCACTATATTTCCTCACCTCTTCATAACTCACTTTCTTCACATTCAACCAACTCATGCGAAAGTCGCACACTCACTCACGCGCGCAAGCCTTTACATCTTCTATCGTCATTCCGGAGTTTTACCTCTATATATCACAATTTTACCTTCTATTTTTCTCCATTCTCAGCCTTCATAATATAAGACTATCATATACATATATAACCCAGTATGTTATCTTGGTTTTACATTTGGAACGCTCCAGGATGTATATTTTCACATTGAATGAAAATTATTATTTCAAACTCTCTAGGTACTTGTTCAAGAGTTGCATCCTTTATTAATATTTTCCTCCTTTTATGTATGAGCTTGAATAAGTTTTTTCTAACAAGAGATTCCTAACTTCTTGTGAAAGCATGTATTTCAAGTTTTCCGAACAGAGGAATAGGTGGATTCAACTTAAGACTCAGAGACTGTTGAAACAAAATAATCAATAAATATTCTGCGAAATAAATAGCGAGCCGTGGCAGGTGGCAGGTATCTGTTCAGTAAGATAAGATACGCTACAAACTTCTGGGTCCTGTTTTCAAGGGAGAACGATTGATTGCCTAGCAAAACGACTCTGTTCTCTACTTTAAAATCACTTCCCGTTGGTTCGGAACACACCTAAAACTGTAGGTCCAACTCATCAATCATCATCATGCAATTCATTACCCACGCCCAGGTTTCAGACCTATGTGGGCTTCATCCTCTGTAAAAAGAAAGAAAAGACAACATTGCACAGCATGTGTTTGATGCTGATTATCATAGATTAATGAATGCTCCACTAAGGTAGTTTCCTAATGCAGAGGTGCCCACAAGCCTCATGACGCACTCCCCTAAATTTTGCACCAGCCCCCCATAAATTAGGCAACCCCAAATAAATGCGAAAAAATAAGCCCCCCGTATTCTTTCTAAAACTAAAAGAAGATTTATATAGGTATTGAAAAAATTCAAACAAAGTCGATAATATATAACATGTATGTATATTTCTTGAGATTCTTTACATAGGTAATATATTTTTGAATGTCGACACGTTAAACACGGTTTCAATCGACTTTACCTAATAATTACAACTTTACACCCCCCCCCCCCCCCCAAAAAAAAAACTTTTTTTGAAACCCCTCAAGAATGTTAATGGTGCAGTCTGAGTCATAGCCCCCCTGCTCAATAGCCTAATGAAGAAACATGAATACTTATGCAAAACTTTGTTGCGAAGTTTACGTTCCTACGGGTTTACAAGTTTGAATCCAGCAATTCAAAGATTTCAGGACAATATTATTGTGGTGAAATCCATTATATTGTTCTTGCGTTGCAATATTTTGTGTTAGGATTTATGAATTCCTATACTGTGGATAATGGAACAGGTCTGGATGCGAGACACAAAAGGCAGGCAGCAGCTTTGAAATTAGCAATAAGCTGTTGGTGCGCTTGGAGAGTTGTGCAAACATCCAGCGTTCGGCGCCGCCGCCGTCTGATTTACAATGTAATGGGGTCTGGCACTGCTGGCCGGATTTATTATTGCATAATATACAAACTTTGTATCGTGGCCAGGAGAAATGGTTCATCCTCTTTACAAATGCTCGCTACAAACCAGAGCCGCGCGCGCAAAGATCAAGATCCGTTCGTACAGAATCTTTACTAATTCTGTGGCAAACAAAGGGAGCGCTGATCAATAATGCAGGCCCGCATTAAGGTTTGAAGACATTGTAGTTGGTATACGCCAGATCGCTTTCTCATTTAGGCCCTGGATTCTAGAGCGACGCCGAAATCAATTAGTGAACTAATGCAACGTTGCAAAAACAACGGCTATGAAAATTCCCTTCACGTCCACTTAAAAAGATACTTTCCTTCCGTTGTTTTAGGCTAACAACGGACAATAAAGCAGGCAAGAAAAAATCGCGTTTCGAAATCTAAAACATCCACTCACCTCGGAATTTCTCGTATTTTAATACATTTTATCTCTCAAAATTGTAAGCTATTGTTTGTCATGGAGCAATAATATTGTATTAATTATAATTATCAATATTGGTAATAATTTTTTTTTTTTTTGGAGGATGAAGTCCACATAGGTCAGACACCTGTGCGTGGACAATGAATTGCATGATGGTGATTGATGAGTTGGACCTTCACTTTAAATGGGTTACGAATAATTATATTGATTACATTTACAAATTTCTCACAATTATTCAATTATCAATCATTCAATCATATTGATTATTTATCATAACTATTTATAATTTGTAAACTACATTGTATTGATTTGTTTTTGATAGCAAATTTCTTGAGCCATGTTATTGAAAACTTGGTGGACCTACAGTTTTTGGTGGGTTCCGAAGTGATTTTACAGAAGAGAACAGAGTCTTTTTTGCTGCCAATGCAATCGCTCACCCTTACAAAGAACGCCCAGGAGTTTTGTAGCATATCTCTGATTGTTATCGATTAATTATTGTTTGTTTCAAAAACGATTAGTCATCTTTCTCAAGACATGTATTCTCTCAAAATAGTGAAACATTATGAAGTTTTTTGACTATTTAAAATAACAGTAGAACTCCATCTATCCGAGCCCTGATTAACCGAGTTTTGGAGTAACCGAGCGACTGAGATGCAGTAAAACGCTGCAAAATTGTGTGTTCCGCTAACGTAAACAAAAGAAAACAGTGTTTTTCCAATCATCAGAATATTGAAATAGTTTTAATAAAAACATATTTGAGGTTATATCACACACAACGCAGTGCGATAACGCCAACAGTGGTGACTAAAGCACTAAAGTCCTTTTTTACACGTTTGGTCAAGTTTTTCAATCCATTTCCCCATTTTACCGCGGCAGAGTCTGTGTTATCAGAGCTTTGATTAAACGAGCTACCATTTTTCGGAGCAATCTTTTAATATCTCCCTCCAATCACACTTGACTGCGATCCTTCGGTCAAGTGTTGATGAGAATGATATCCTTGAATATCCTCTTCCAAGAATGGACATTTTTTTCTGAGGATGAAGCCCACATAGGTCTGAGACCTGTGCGTGGGTAATGAGTTGGATGATGGTGATTGATGAGTTGGACCTACAGTTTTAGGTGGGTTCCGAACCACCGGTAAGTTATTTTACAGCAGAGAACAGTGTCTTTTTTGCTGGCCAATCTAATCGGTCACCGTTACAAACAGGACCTACGAGAACGCAGCTTATCTCTATCTGATTGAACAGATACCTGCTACGCCTTGCGGCTATCACTTTCCCGTTTATATGTTTATATGATTTATATGTTTAAACTTCGCCGTTTCATGTAGATACATCAGAATCATACTATCGTTAAAAATTGTATCACATATTCATATCGTTGAATAGTTCTTTAGTTTAGCTTTGTAAATTCATAGAACAATTACAGTTCTTATATATTTTCAACTACCTCAATCTAAAATCCAAGACTGTGTATTTAGTAATTCACATGAATAAAGTAAAAAATCTAATCTAACCTCCCAGAAAACCAATTCTGGGATCGGACATTTTTTACCTCCCTCCCATTTGTGTGCTCAAAACTGTCAATTACTATTTAGTTTCTATTCAGATTACAAAGACTATTTAGTTACTATTAGTTACTATTTAGTTTCTATTCAGTTTGTCATTTGGTTTATTGTGCGCAGGGTTTTTGGACATTATTGTTTTTCAAAGTTTATTGTATTGGATATTATTAAGGTATTGAAATGTTGACTATTGCCATAAGAAATTATTTTTCTCATCAAATATTTTATGGAATATGGGAGTTTAAAGTTGAAATTTTTCGGTTTTTGGGGGCAATTGATCTCCCCAACAAGTAATTTTAAACTTTTGATAATTTTTTTTTTAAATGAAGGACACATTGAGGAATAAAATGACATATTTTTAATTCTGATCAAACAAATAGTTTTCTCAAAATAATTTTTTAAACATGCTAAAAATTTCAGTTTTTCAAAAATTATTTTGAAAAAACCAATTGTTAAATTGAAATAAAAAATGTGTCATTCTTTTCCCCAAGGTGTCTTTCAGTTATAAAAAATTATCAAAAGTTTAAAATAACTCGTAAATGAGTTCAATTGCCTCCCAAAACCGAAAATTTCAACTTTGAACTCCAATATTCCGTAAAATAATTGATGAAAAAAATAATTTTCAATTAACATTTCAATACCTTAATAATATCCAATACAATGAATTTCGAGAAAAAAAATTATGACCAAAAACCCTGCGCACAGCCTTAACACAAGGAGTCACAGTATGAATATTCATATACCCAATAGTGGTTAGAGTGACTCAACTTATAAAATCTCACGAAACCAAAGACGACGTTATTCCAAGACCTGTCACTACTTGAGACATCGCAACCAGCCCCATAAATTTCGTTTGATCAACATGAGGAATGCCCTTCTAGCCTTCTACTAACGTCGTGCCATTCATTGCATATTCTCTTTCAGCAGTGGACGCAGTGTGACTACGAAATCCAGATTCATGTAGCCTAGGAAGGAAGCAAGCCATTCTCTACTCAGACGCTCAGACTATTCCAAAGGATCTAGTTTACTTACTCATTCACTATTCAACACTGTTGCTATACGGATATCTAAGGCACACAAAGTACCCACTGAAGCATTTGTGAGAGCACTTCAAGTAGACGTTTGAAATTAGCGGTTGCAAATTTGTTGATTGCAGGTGAAATGAATGTCAAACGTTTCAAAGTGTGAAATACCTGGATTATTAAGAAATAAAGGAACATTCTTCAATCTAATACTAAAACTGACACTGTATTTCACTTTTAAATAATGTTTTACTCACATATATTGGAGATGCTTGAGGAATACATTTCACTTCTGAAAAGAAGCTTCGTCAGCCTGCCGCCAGGGGTCATGCTTTGTTGAGGTTAGGATGAGCAGCCATTATGAAATTCATTGTATTGGATATTATTATGGTATTGAAATGTTAACTGATAAATTATTTTTTAAATCAAAAATTGCGTTTGATTTGAATTGTATTTGGTCATTGAGTACGTTGGTTCTATCTTGTTTATGGTGTTTGAATATTTCATATTGTTCCAGTGTATTTAGTTTGTGGCTTTTTTGGAATGTGTGTAGAATTACTAAGTCAGTTTGGATGTTCTTGTGTGAATCAAGTCAAGCATCTCCAATATATGTGAGTAAAACATTATTTAAAAGTAAAATACAGTGTCAGTTTTGATATTAGATTGTTCATTAAGTATTTCGTCATGGAAAACATCACAGAGAACATTCTTCTTATTACATTTGAGTTACATATATTCGATGTTGCAAGTACTACATAAAGAGGTTAATGTTATGTAAATGTTCTAAAATGTTTTATAAGTAGAAAGAAGAACATTAATATTTCTCAACAAGCATTCACATTTAGCATATTTGTTATTGAATTATCAAGAATGTGAACTATTTTTAAAAGACCAATATTAAAACTGACACTGTATTAATCACCATTGGAATAGAAGTACATTGTCAGTTTTGATATTAGATTTATCATCACTCATCAAGTATTTCGTTATAGATACATCACAGATTTTGAACAGTCTTGGGAATAAACAATGAAAAATATATTTAATTTTTTCCATCAGACTATCTATTGGAATTATTATCTTTTTGATGAAGTTATCAAGTGCTTGACCATTGGAAAAAGTTTGCAGTAACTACTGTACCAAAATTTAATTCATTCTTCTTAATTATTTTCTTTTTCTTTTTCTATAACAAATTATAGAAATTTGTTAGTAATTTTTAATAAATTTATCATTAGAAAGTATGGTGGTAAAATGTATTATTCTGCGTTGTTATGTTGGTACTTCTGTTCCAACGTCCTAGGTGACGCTGACCGAAAAAGAATCTGGTCTGTTCGATTCAAAAAAAAATGGAGATTGTTAACTTTGTCTAATTCTTCTTGAAAATTCTCCTTAGTTATCTCATGGATTGAGATACTAATTTTAGAGTATGGATACTCAATAATTATTTTTTATTTATCTCTTTTACTTCGAATGATTTTGTCACCAATTTAAAAAAAACCCAATTTGGGTTTTTTTAATATCATGTACTCAATAATCTAATATCAAAATTGCTGCATAAGTTGGAGGAGAAATGAACTAAAACATTACGATTACAAAACATGTTCACAACCTAACAGGATTCAGTATGTATTAACACGGACACTCACTTATTACCTTTTCTACAATATGGTAAGCTGATCTACAATTTTCTTCGTCACTTCGCTTCGAAATAATTAACTCCGAAAAACCTGATTTATTTGCTAGTAGGCCTACTAAGCTATATTTCGTCGATAAAATTAATAGTCATGACTTTAAACTTTGTAACCAAAAATTAATATTAATTTCCTCTTATTTTGTATTTCTTTTTCTAATATATATTGAGTACTGGTGACTTTGTCATTCGAAAACCTTCTTTTTATTTTACTTTACCTGCTCTTGACTAGCATATTATCGGTACTTTATGATTCGCCGCCTCTAGGCGCAACACCTTCTTTTGTGCCTTCCCGTTTCGATCTTGGTCAAAACGGGATGTGTTACAATTGGTAGCAGAACGTGGTTAAATGGCTATGTATGGTTTAATGGCTATTTATGGTTATGGCTATTTATGGTTAATGGCTATTCATGGTTATGACTATTCATGGTTATTGCTGATGATGTGTTGGTGGAGAGCAGGAATTATTCTGGTAGTTGAGGAATTAAAATTTGTTGTAATTTTATTTATTGTTTGTTATCTTATTTTATTATGAATTTTTAGTCATGGATAAAATTATTAAGATATTTTCTACTGACATTGACGTCACAAAATTGTTTTCAAAAAGGATTAATCCTGATTACTTGTCTAAGGAAGGTTTAACTTTCGAAATTTTGTCAATAGATAACGACAATTCTATTCTTGGTCTTGATGTAGATAAGCTTAGAGCAAGATATCGCTTGCTAACTGCTAATTGTGATTTTCAGGAGATTTCACTAATTTCTGATGTAGCTGACTATAACCAATCGCTCGAATTTCTTGAAATTAAAATACCCAAATTAAATAAATTTATTGATGATTTACCTGAAAACTTTGATAAAGAAATAATAAAAAAAAATATTACTAAATCTGAATCTATTTTCCTGCATTTTCTTCATAGGGTAAAACAAATTATTACTTATGTCCAAGGATTATCTGACACTGATGTGAATAATTATATTGATAATTTGCTTGTTATTGCTAATAATCTTGTGGTCGTTTTTAACAAGATATTATTGATGCACAATAAGTTTCATGGTATTCCATCATCTCCAAAAATTGGTATTCCCTCTAGTCCTACTCGCATGCCAAAAAATAATCCTTTATCTTTGTTTGTTCCAAGCTCTAGTGCTGTTACTGAATCGAATATAAATTTAGGTGCGATTCCTAAAAGTGTCAGTGATTCTTTCAAGAATATGGTTGTTCAGGATAAAACGGCTGTGGTTTCTAATACCTCAAATTTGTCATCAGCAAATTTTGAATTACCTGGAACTAATTTATTGGTAAATAATTCTTCAACAGCTGATAGCTCATTTTATAATAAGTTAAGAAATCCTGTTGAAAAATATTCAAGTGAGCTACAACCTTGTGATGGTCTTGATATCAATATTCTTTTGAAATTTTTGCATGTCACTTTGAAAATTCGTGAATTATCTCCTATGTCTGACAATAATTTGTTGCAAATTATTTCTCCATACTCTTCAGGTCCGCTTGGTGATAAAGTATTGAATTGTTTGAGTTTGAATATGACGTTCAACCAATTTCATTCTGAGGTGTTGAAATATTTCATACCTGAGCGACTTTTGTTGGCAATCAAGAGAGATAAGTTTTATCGATTGCAAGGTTTCAATGAGCCTTTATCCTCTTATGTGGTGAGTATTAAGGATGCTGCTAAGTTGTTATTACTTTCTGAGAGTGAACTTGAAGTAGTGAGCACTATTGTCAGTGGGCTGAATCCCAAGGAACGGTCAAGGTTAGTTTTCATGCAACGTCCTGTTTCTTTTAATGATTTAAATATGCTCTGTATTCATTCTCAGAATATTGCATTTACTGATGATGAAAGATCCAAAATGTACAACAGTTCTCACTCTAAAAATAATAATGCAGGAAACAATAACAATCAAAATAAGAATAATAATAGTAATTTTAATCGTGCTAAAAGAGATGTCATATGTTATTATTGTAATAAAAGGGGACATGTAGCCACTAATTGCTATTCAAAAAACGGACAGCGTCCTTATCCAAAGGACAAAACCTAATGATATGCTCTAAAAGTAACAAAGAGGATAGGATTCATAAAAATAGAAATGAAAATAAGAGGGCAATAACAAAAAATATTAAGAAATCACTCTGTGGTGTTATTAATTCTAATAATAATCTTCCTTTCATTCCTGTTAATTTTTGCAATTCTGACATAACGTTTTCTGCTCTTGTTGATACTGGTTCTTCATTTTCGTTCATATCTAAAGAAACATTTAATAAATTGTCTGAAATTCCTAACTTAAATTTAAACTTAATCACTAAGAATATCCGTTGCTCTACTGCTAATTCTGGGAAAATTATAATTACTCAATCTTGTATTCTAAAAGTTAAAATACAACATATGACTTGGAAATTTGAATGGCTTTTAACTAATGATTTACCTGTTCAAGTTATTATTGGCTCTGATTTTCTCAAACATTCGCAACTTATTGTAATCCTCTTTAAGGGTAACTATTACTTCTGTTTTGATTT